>CM052548.1:81324901-81404909 GCA_028533065.1 Trachops cirrhosus
GAAATTGTGAGAGCAAGAAAATGGGAGCGAAAAGAGACAATTTCAAAAGTGAAAAATCTCAAATTGGTTAAAGCCATTATTCAAGCAGAAATCACTTACTAACATGTTTGTGGAAAACTAAGACGGTCCAGATTGCTTCCTGGGATTCTAAACAGAGAAGCACCCAGGCTGGGTCCGGGAGCACTGAGTAAGTGGCACCTTTCTGAACCCAGAGAAGCACAGCCAAGTGCAGAGTTAAACAGTTATTCGGCAAACTTAAAGAATAAAGAAAAGCAATTGAGAAAATTTACATTTTGTTTTTTAATGAATTACGTTTATATTTATCCACTAACCTTGAGTAGAGATATCTCAGTAGTAGCTCTTCATTGATGTAACACAGGAATGAGTGAAAGCAGGCTCGCCGTTGTGTGGAAAACGGCACACAGGTTATGATTATTACAATAGCTTTATTCACTCTGTGTTTCACGTGCTCACAGCTGGAAACCTACTTTTGCCCCACCCTATATCATCCCACTGTAGACAGAAAAAGTAATCCGAGATTATTTAGAATCAGTTCAGATCTCAATCTCTGCAGTTTATTTTCACTTTGCCTTCCAGGTAGAACTGCTTTAAGTAAATAAATATCTACCTTTTTGAGTTGTTTTGTTATCTGATTTTATAGTGATTTGATTCCATTTCAAATATCTCTAAGTTTTCCGAGCATCATACATTTTACTACAGCGTGCATCAAGTAGCCAGCTCCTCGACTGCATCCCCTCTGGAATCCGAGGGAGACGTTCAGCTACACATTTCTACTGTCTTTATAGCACCCTCTAAACATAATTTATAGTCTTTCCAAGGTTCTTCAGGGAGCTGCAGGGAGCTCAGACATCTCATCCATTTTCCTTTGGAGAATGTGACTCACCATTTTTTTTGAGGGGGTGGGGGGTGATGACATGTTAGAAGTACTCAGGTCAGCCTGGTAAGTACCCAGGCCTTAACAATGTCATATACCCAGCATGGTTTAGAACTTCCATAAAACTTTTAGATTCTTGGTTTTATTTCTCCTGCACTGTTTTTACTCCTTCTCCAAAGATTGTAATAAAATTTTACATTGAAAAGAAGAAAAGATAGGAACTAGACAACCTACACCAGAGATTTCAAAAAATGGTCTTTTTTTTTTTAAAGAGGACAAAGTGGCAATTTTACCATATGCCATAATGAATAAAATTAACACGTCTACTATTCCTAGCTACAAAGGTTAATATGTGAGGCTGGATACTCAGCTTCAAGGTTCTATTAAAACATTTTAATGGAGTATCGGAAAATGTCTATACACTATGTTATTCGATTGCCCTCAGCATTTCCATCTCCTGAAAACTTTGCAGAGAAATATATTTCAGCTATATTAGTAAAGGTTTACTATCCAAAAGCCACAGAATTTCAAAACACACAGGAAAATTCTTTTGGATTTTAGTGTTTGTTTCACATACTACTCGTAAATGTGGTGGCCTCCCCATAGTTTTACCGAAAAGTGAGAGATTGGTAACCTCCTGAGAAAATCAGCTTCACACTAAGTAATAGAGATCTCAGTGTTGAAACAGAGATGCTGTGAAGGGCATTTTGCACATTATCTTGCTATATTGCCAGAATTCATATTGAGTCATGGATATCCCATTATCAAAAACAAGCTTATCAACCCATTTTCTAAACATGTGTGTCTTTAATTGAATGCAATTGATAATCTTAATCTTGACCCAGTGATATGAAATAATTCAGGTTTTTTTCCGACACACAGCATAAAGGGATATTGCATCTCATCCAAGGAGAAGAATACATGTAACTTCAAGGGGATGCGTCTTATTGATTATTGCAAAGAAAGGGGAGCAAGTTCAACCGGCTCACTCTACTTGGTCTTGACATAGATGCAACTTTGCTGAGGAGACAAAGAGAATGAGGTAATGCCATCATAAATAATTGCTTAAATCATCCCGGCACTATGGAAGCTGAAATTTTGTAAAAGGAATAAGCCTTGTAAATGGCAGAGCAAGATAAAGGCAAGCTCTTAAGGTAATTGAGGAGTTTTCATTGGACAGAAGCTTCATAGAACACATGGCCTTAAACCCAAGTTTGGCGTTCCCTCTGGCTAGTAACTTCAGATCAAAGCGGCTCATATAGTTTTCACTACTAGCTTTAGCTACCACAAACAGAATTAAAGGGGCTGATGGGAGATACACAATTACTGGCCTTCCATCTCACATCGTACAGCAACACAAGCAGAACCGGGTGTTTGTTACGAACAACCCCAAAGCTTTACATGTGTGTTTCATGTAAATATTGAAATTGATCAGGACTGGTATATTAAAAAAGGAAACTACAACAGATTTAACGAAGACCACTGAGATGCACTTGCATACTTTCAGGATTGGTTCTTGCCCCTTTGGGAAAAGCCTAATTATAAAGATGGAAAGGAAGAAAAAAATGCCATTTACATGAGGCGGTTTGTCTATTTTTCCCAAAGCACACTCTGACCTCAACACGTAAAAGTCAAATCTCAAATCTCACTCAAATGTGTCAAAGGTTTTACTTTTTTTTAACTTGCAATTGAACAAAATTAACCCGTTAATAATAGGTCATGGAGAGGAGGTGTAACTAGACAGTAACAGAAGGCAGGTGGGTACCCTCCTGTAGTGTGCACCTGTCATTTCACCTTGATGGGAAGCTTGATCGGAATTCATCTCTGTCTTACAGCCCGGGCGACAACAGCATGGGGAGTCGGCACAGGGCCTTGGAGACAGACCCGCCCACAGAAGGGCATCATCTCTGCAACTGCCGCGGGCATGAATTCCGTCAGGTTTGTTACCTACTCATTCCTCAGTTTCCTCTTCAGTAAGTTAGGGCAATAGCTCCAAAGGATGCTGAACATACTATGTGAATGTTAAGACACTACAAAAGGGTTTGGTAAATAAATGAGCTCTGATTTTCCAGAACCGGAGTTTCTTCTATATTTCACAATACTGTCCCTTTACTATCTTCCCAGGGTGGATTATTTTTGTTAAATATATCATCTATTAGGTATGTGTGGGAAGCAATTTGGAAAATTATGTATTGCAAAGACTTGGTAATATTTGGTCAAGTAACATATTTAAAAATGGTTACTATAACTCATGAAAATAATTTAAGATGAGTATTTTAATATAGAAACCTGACAAAATATCAATTGCAAAAATATCTACTAAAGAAAGGCCTTTCTTTAGCTAAAAATAAGGCTCTACTTCAGAATTTACTGAAGAAACTACAAAAGTACCTATAAAGTTCTCATGAGAATGATTTGGTTAAACAGATAATTTTTTCAAGTAATTGTCCATTAAAATATAATTTTCCCAAAGATTACAAACACTACTATTATTCTACTTATTTTTCAAAATGTTGTATAATGAATTAATGTTAACCTGACATTTATATAATGTCTTTTATTTGCAAATAGGACCTGTGCTTTAAAGATTCCTAGAGGAAAACTAAGAATTATTATAATTGAAACGAGCATAACTAAAATAGGATTGTTAAATGCAGTTTTATTTTTGTCATCAAAACTATTGATATCTTTATCTAAAATATATGATGTTTTGAAATTAAATGTTTTTCAACTGTTTATCCAGTATCTGGTCGTATTGTATGGTAAATAAGTCTTCACTCTATATTATAATTCAAGGGTACAGAATAACACAAGAATATAATTCTTTATAGTATAGAAAGATGGAGATATAAAGACTAAAACATAAGTCATTATAACATAGAAAGACTAAGGCTTTGGTCTCATTTTAATTACCCAATTCTAATGTAATAAAGGAGACTGTCACTAATCTCGTTCGGTATTTTTCCATTTCCTTTGCCCATAGATCTCGATTTTATTAAATAACTAGTATGAGGCAATTCCCTTTTACATTTAATCATAGATTGGCATAGAAAGTACTGCATCCTGTAAATATTTAAGAACATGAAATGAGAATGAACTTCTTACTTAATAGTATTTCTACCAAGTAATAAAAGTATGATATATTTGATAAATATAATGTACCAAGCAGATTAGAGATATATTTCATTCAACTCAGTAGATGCCTAAAAAGTTGTATATAAATGACATTTTTTAAAATTGAACCATAATTTAAATGAAAGTGACGAGAACTCCGCTGTTTTCTTCACTTTCTCCTCTTGAGCTGATACTCCACGTGACCACATAGGTGTCCTTGGGGGACTCTGTGGTTTCTCTAGCTGACAGAAGTGCCGAAGCTCACAGATGAAGACACCCGGGCACTTCAACCCGGGGTGCCTATGGGGGGAAAATGGCAACTTGCTGTCTACATGACAGCTGATCAGAAAGAGAAGAAGCTACTGTGTCCCGGACTCTCTGAGGATGTCAGCCACTTCACGAGTCCCACCTGCAGACCGGGCCACTATGAGAAGTTCTAGAAAAGTGACAGACCTAAATGTCCTCACGGACTAGCAGCCTAGCCAGTAAGAACAACAAAACACACAGAGATGGCAGAATCTATGTTTTTAAAGGTCTGAAGGACAGGCACGATTTGAACACCATCACGGTAGTAACACCAAGAGGACTAATGGGGAAATTCAAGCTTGAAACACACACACACACACACTCACTTGCCCACTCACTCATTTCTAGGTCCAAAAGGGTAGGATTTATTAAGGTATCTTACAAAGGAATCAGGAGAAAAGAAACAAAAAGAAAAAAATACTACACTACTAAAAAGAAAACCAAACATATTCAGCCAACGCTGGCAGAGCCTCACTAGGAACCTGGAAGGTGTTAGCACAATGCGGTATCTGCGGACTACAGAGCAATAATGTCTACGGGTTACGAGTACGGTTTCAAGTCGAGACGTCAAGGGTATCAGGGTACAAAGTAATACTTTGGCAAGGCCCTGATCTTGAATATTTTTGATCTATAGATCAAATGGAAGAGTAATATTCCAGAAATAATGCCACACAAACAGCTGACTGGGAACCCACACTGCGGTGCCCAGGAAAATGCGCAGACGCAGGAACAGTAAGTCATTAAGCCTTGAGGCGGGTGTGCACATACAGAATAGCAGCATGCAGCTTCAGTGGGAAACAACGATTTTCAAAGAAATACATTGCAAGAGGAAAGACCTAATGACAGCGGAGAACTAAAATTAACAACCATTTCAGGAAGAACCAGAGGGCTAAGTGGGCTTTGAGAAGACAGAAGTCATAGGAAAGATGTCCCCATCCCTCTGGAGGAGACAGAGAGCGTAGGTAATAGAGGTGTTCGGTTGGCCTACCTCATTATGGAAGATACAGCAGCACAGAATTAGAGAATTTCAAAAACAACAGAGAGGTATATGGCAGGTTGTAAGTACTATGAAAGAGAAGTTATCGCTAAGGGAATGAAAGAATTCTTGAGAAATTCAAATTTAAAAAGAGAGAGAAAGGGACCTCAACTATACTTGTAAAAAACAGTAAATCAAGGAAACAAGAATGAAAGCAATAAATATTAAACATCAATTGACTGTTGTTATACTAAATGAAAATAGACTTAATTATCCTATTACAACAAAGAAACCCAATTTTGCAAAGAAAAATACTTGGCAAAACTAATTTTTAAAAATCAACATTCAACCACGTGTTCTCAGCCCATACGAGAGTAACAGGGACCGAGAGTGGAACTGTGGTCCGGCCCAAGTGTGTGAGGACTCAGAGCCTGAGCTTTGCGGGTGCAGGGGTGGTGCCCCCACTCCCCGGCTGCCCTCGGGACCATCCATGCGCGCTGCTGAGAAAAATCAGGAGCAGACAGAAAACTGGGAAAAAACAAAGACTGGGAAAAGTAAAAATAAAAATAGGTCTATCTGGAACCATGTTGGAAATTCTTTTCACGTTTCTCTCCATAACTGATTTTTTAAAAAACCAAGAAATATATAGACACGTTAAATAATTTGATTAGTGAATTTGATTTATTTTGTCCTAGTTGACATTCTCAACTAAATGCACATCCGTACGTGGGAAGAGGCTACCATCTCACTCAGCAGAGGTGGGACATGAATGCACAGGTGTGCAGGGACATGTATACATGCCAATCCATTTAAGGGGGCCTCATATTTTGTAACTGATGTATATTAGAAGGGGAATGTGGGGGAAGGTTGTTGAGAAGGCCCTACAATGAATAGAAAATGCTCTGGCCTTAAGTCCAAAACTCAGAATGTGGCCTCTATCTCTGCTGTAATTAGCTATGGGATTCAGTTAATGGGGACTATTTTATTTGTTTTTAAAAGTCAGAGGTCTCAATTCCCAAAATTGAATACTACTAAAATGGCTACAGTGAATAAAAAGAGAATATGTAAAAAAGTTGGACTATTCCATGACTTTATAAATAGTGTAAGTGAGCTGTTCTTATATCATCAAAACTAATGTTCTCTCCAGGAAGCTTCCATTCATTAATTGTGTTTGATTTTTTAAATTATTTATTCATTTTTTAATTATAGTTGACACACAATATTACATTAGTTTGAGGTGTATAAGAGTTATTTGACATTTATATAACTTGCACAGTGATCACTACAATAAATCTAGTAACCATCTGCCACCGTACAAAGTTATGATGATATTATGATGATATTATGACTGTATTCCCTATGCTGTGCATTAAATTCCTGTGAGTTATAACTGGAGGTTTGCACTTCGTTATCTCCTTCACCCTTTTTGCCCATCCCCCCCACCTGCCTCCCCTCCCCTCCTACAACTCGGAGGTTCAGGCAACAAACTGTATGTTTGATTTTGTCTCCCCCTCCCCCAGCCCTCAACGATTACGCATTTTAATTTGCACGAACAGGAGATCCCCATTCTGATGAGGCTGGAACACGATGAAACGTGCACGCTCTTCCGTCTGAAGAGTATTTACATCGCCACACAAAGCTCAGCTCCCAGAGCATCTTCCGTGCAGGGCAGTGCCGAAAGAAAGAATATAGTTTGGAAGCTGCTGAGCTAATTGGACCCTTCCCGAGAGCACTCAGGTGATCGTCCTTCACTCCTCAGCAGACATTCCCTCCGGGTCATCAGCTGCCCATTGGTGGCGTGGTGCGAAGGAAGAAGATGTTAGGGAAGGTGGCGATAACTGGCCACCTGCTGCGAAGGACCTGACAGCTGAACAGATGCTTTTTCTCCGTGGGACGCTGTTAACCTGTAGCAGCAAGTCTGATTCTCGCTGAACCCGCGACAGGATTAATGGAAAGCCCAGGAAGAGCAGAAGAGGCGTGTCCCGGGCGGTGCAGGGAGGCCGAGGCTGCAGTTAATCACCTCCCAGTGCGTGTTAGAAGTTTCCCTGCCTCTTTGAATTAAACAAAATTGGATTTGTTCAGGACGTTACTATAGGGAAATAGTTCAGTTTGGAATGGGGAGGCTGGACCACAGAAAGAAATACCTGTTTAACTTCCAAAGACTGATTGTGTGGAAAATCCAGATAATAACTTCAAATGATTAATCAAGGGAAATTTATGAAACTTTGAACACAGCGTTTTTTATTAACATGTTTATTTATAAATCATTTTTAAAGAAAAAACTAAGTTTTAAGTTAAAATTACAAAATTTAAATTTATTAACATTCAATTAGAGAACTAGGTAACAAGGTCTTAAATTCCTTAAAGCCATCGTTTATCTTGAGGGAGCGGGAGCCTCTCATAAAACTAAAATACATGCCCTGGCTGGTGTGGCTCAGTGGATTGAGCACTAGCCTGCGAACCGAAGGGTCGTGGGTTCAGTTCCCAGTCAAGGCACATGCCTGGGTTGCAGGCCAACATTTCTCTCCCTCTCTTTCTCCCTCACTTCCCTTCACTCTAAAAGTAAATAAATAAAATCTTTTAAAAAATTAAAATGCATAATGTGTTGCTTGCTTTAACATTTTTCTAATGTTAACGCCTATAAACTCTCGCCCTTGGATCTGAGTTCTTCCTTTGCCAGGTTTACTTTTCTGTTACTTCCTCTATTCTCTCAGCTGCTATTCATTCATCTCTTCCAAATGCGCCAGGCACGTAGTGGGGCTGGGGATGCGACAGTGCGACACAGAACATGGTCCCAGCCCCCGGAGAAGTTACCGCAGAGTGGGGGATACAGATGTGAGTCAACTGCGTGTTAAATAGAAAATTCCAACTGTCGTCACCCAGACCGAAGGCAGGGGGAGCATTCCCAAGAGGATCCTGGTGTGGGCTGTTGTCAGGGTGTGCGAAAACTAGTATGACGACCTCCCGCACATCCCACAAGGGATGCTCTCCAGGCTGGACTGTGAGCTGCCAGATGTTTTGTCCCTTCTCATCATTGGGACCATGTATAAACAGTAAAGTCGTCTGTAATTGGTCGTCAGGAGACATGTATTTAGGTGCTGAAATCAGCATTTTCCTCTCATGTTGGTAATATGATACCCAATGAAAAGGTATTCACTATTATAGTGTGAAACTATCCTTAATATCACTTCCCATTTATGTTATTTGGGTTTGTATACTTAGAGGTACTGTTAAAAGAATTGTACCATTTTCTTAAATTTTGTATTCTGGGCTTAATAATTATTAGATGTCCCAACTCACCTAGTTGTTAGAAGGCAGGCATAGTTTTGATTTATCAACAGTGATGTCACACTAGGAGACCATATGTAATTTATAAAAAGCATTTTTGTAAATGGCTTACTATTAACTTTTGGAAGTCACTGGGATATGATCATTTGTTTGCTGTTCCAAAAATGAGAAAATCAAATGTAAGATTTTTCTGAATTCCATGTTAGAAATGGTAAGTTTGGTAAACTTTTAAAATTATACAGTTGTACTTACAGTAGTCATTGATAAAGACATTTTCCTTAGGAAGCAAAGAAAAATCAGTGTAAGATGTTCAGAATGTGAAATGAGCCCCAGCAGGAAACCAGAGCAAGCATTATTTAAGTTGTGAATTAAACCATGCATACACTCCATGCACCTGGAATGCTAATTAAAGTTGGTAGCAAGGAAATAAAAATGTTTCTGTCTATTCACAACTATTTAAGTGATGTTCAATTTATGCAGATTATCTCTGGCTTCTCATTGACTTCTCAAGTACTTTTTAAAATGACTGCCACCGCATTAATGCAGCTACAAACGGGGCATGGCACTCAATTCTTTCTGTGCGAAATATTTCATGACAGTTTGGCAGTATAAGGTGAGTATTCAACCTTGAAAAGCAACTTGTTTTTATTGAATATAATCATATGAAAGACACATTTCAACCAATTTTCTTGGTGCTGAGAACCACACGTGATACCTACGAACATTGTGTTTGCATGATTAGACACTGTCTATGCCTAAAATACATGAACATTAACTTCCAAGAAAATTTCACATCTTTTGGTGAGACTGTTATCTGACAGTGTTTCATAAAATTCTACTTAATAATTTAGCTTTTTACCTTATTTTAATATAATTTTCAAGATATTTCTGCACTTTAGCCATTTCCATTGTCGGTAATGCAATGAAAGTCTTGCCATTTTTGGTGAAAAATTATTTTAGTTTAATCCAGACAAGGTAGTTCGGTTCCACTTATATCATTACTTTTAAGTTATTTTGACTCCAGAAAAACCTTTGAGAGTTTTCTGTCCTGTTGCTGTGACCATTATCGGGCTGTGGCTCATATGATTCTACTTAATAATAACTGCCCTTTCTTCTCTATGTAGTGTTTGCTCTCCTCTTCTGTACAGTGTAAGAATAAAATACTTTTGAGACTTTTTTCTATTTAGTTTTATATAGTTTTTTTTCCATTGTAGGCTATGGGAAGAATGCCTTAGACCTCAAAATGACATATTTTATGAAAAAGTCAGATTAATTCAGACAGTTGAACGCCGATCCATTGATAAGTATATTCTTAACCTTTTTGTGATCACAGAAATGTTAACTAATACAGCTGTTAATCTTCCCCTTAGAAAAACATGACATAAAGCTGTGTGTATTTCTGTATTTAAAAACAGGCCACGGACTTGACAACTTGTAGGAACTCCGTAGACTTGTGTGTGTGTGTCCCCACACTGTGGAGGTAACTGGGCCGTTAAGAAGGTATTTAAGACACACAGGCGCATTAATTAAACAGTAAGGGCCTACCAGATGTAAACCCTGCAGGAGTGTTCTGCCCTGAGGGGCGTGGCGTGGAGGACGGTGTCCGGGGGATTGCTGGTGAGGAAGTGAGGAAGAGGATGTGTGGGTTTAGTTCAGAGACCAAGAGAACATTAGGAAGAAAAAAATCGTCTTGGACCCAAATTGCTTTACAGGGGAAATCCACCTATGACAAGGCCGAGGATTCTCATTTCCGAGTTATCTCAGGGACATTTCTGGCTGCCGTTTAGGATAAAGATCAGTCATCCTGATATTGAACATCTGCAATACCATATCTGCATACAGAGATATATGAATTTTATATTGAAAGTATATTTCTTAAAATGAGAATAGAGAACTTCCTGAATTGTTTACATATGTCATTTCCTAAACCTCTAGCCATATTCTTTAAAGTAATGGGAATTAGTGTTTTTACTTTTATAATTGCCAAGGTATGTATTTGAGAACTCCAGAATAGATCATTTAATGGTAGTCTCTCTAAACCAATATGATCCAGATGTTAATTTTAAATCCCAAACAATTAAGAGAATTGTTGCTTAAAAGTTAAATGGTTCAATTATTAAGAAACATCCTTCAGGCTTTGGAAACTAATGATGATCTGCACTTCGGGGGTGTGGATGAGGACAAGGCGAGGACAGGCACTCAGTGGTTCCATGTCCCTTCGGTCTTTCGTTGGACATATCTATGTTTAAATTTCATTACTTCCCTTTAATAGGTTTGTTGATTCATTTGGCTACTTAGATCTATTACTAGAAGTGAGGAGATAGGTCTTAATTACAATTATTAATTAAAAACATCAAACCAAGTAGGCAGAGGAAAGAGAATAGATTTGTATATATTTTGTATTCCCAATGCAATTTCAACTCTTAATTGGAATTTTCAGACAAGGAAATAGTGAGATAACTATTACAGATCCATATCTACCTGTCACCTCGCTTTAATAATTATCAGTAGTTTACTATATTAGGTACATTAATTTCTGGTTTTAAGTGCTATAATATTCTCAACCTTTCGAACAAATATAGATGGCTGAATAAAACAAAATATACTGCTCGGTGATTCCGCACACACTAAAACTGTATAATCACCACCAAGGTTAAGACCTAGAGCATTCTCATTAGCACTCAGAAAACCTATTGCTCCTCGCTAATAATTATAACCTGTCTCCCAAGTTTACCCAGTATCTTTGGTCTCACGGTTATCCTTTCTTTGCTTCTGTTGGTTTGCTTTGGTTTTGCTGGAATGTTTTCACTCCTCAGCTGAAGCAGTACGCATCAGAAAGCAGAACCTTCTCAGGAAATTAGGGATTTTGACTAGCCGAGTGCATTGTATCCAGGCTATTAAAATCTTTTCTGAGTTGTTTTTCCTTCTCTTTTTACTGTATCTGGGACTATCTTACCTGTAAGTAAACTCTTTCTCTCTGAAACAAGAAATAACTTTAGCACTGCTGAGCAAACAATGCGTTTCATATAATACCATCATAAATACATTTAAATTAAATTACCTAAACTGCTTTAATCTTTCCATTTTTAATCCCAAGACTCTCTTTACGAAAAACACTTTGACTGCAGCAATGCTCATAATATGCTTGTTATTACCAGTGTTAAAAACCTTTACCCAGTAATAAAAGTTTGCATTGCTTCTGTTTGCTAAAAAAATAGCATAAATTGGATATTTTCTGTTTCTATAAATGTGAACTGTCCATCATTATCACTGGGTTCACTAATGAAAAGGAGGATTACAATGATTTTTTAAAAGAAATTGTGATTGTTACAACGTTTATAAAAGGAGTCAATTTTGTATTTATTAGTGTTACTAAAACTGTTCTTTTTTCTTTCTTATTAAAGGAGGTTTCAGAAGAAATATCACTTGACATAACTTTTCAATCACCGAAATTACACTATGCAGTATTTAAAATTTAATCAGAAACTGAGTTGGTATTGTTAACGATAACCTTAAAGCACCACAAGATTTGTGTAGGAAGTTATTTTTAAAAAGTACACTGCAAAAATTGCCAAAATTAACTTTATCACAACTCTAGAAATTAACCAAAGGCTTTCAATAATCTGAGGAGTCTTCATCCAAAGAAAAAAATGGATAAACAGCGAAAGCTGTCATGTTTCAGTCTGCCCTCCTCCCCCGTACACCAGTTCGATGGCTGCCTTGGTAACCAAAGCCCTGCACGCCCAGCACTCAGGAAAACCAGCCCCTGGAGCCGGGGAGGGGAGCCCCAGGGGTGCGAGCCACCCAAAAGCCTCCTCTGCGGAGCGTAATGACCATGTGACATTCCCTGGAAACTCCCGCTCAGAGGCCTCGCCTGGATTTGACCTGACTCACAACTTGCTCGCTGCAAACAGGTTCTTCCTAGGGGCATTTGTTGAAAACCATCAGCAGCAAAATTCTGAGAAACTGAACAAAAAAGAAGGAAGAACAACAACAGTTATTTGGTGGGAAACTATCAAGGATACAAAACCACAGATGACAGGCATCCCAGAAATGGAGAGAGAGAGAGAAGTAGGCTGAAAGAATGTAGGAATGAATGATGTCCCAAGGCTTTTCATAATTGAAAGAAAGCACTAATTCACCTATCCAAAAAGTTTGACAAACTCCAAGCAGGATAAACTTGCATACGTATAATATAAACATCTCTATTAATGATACATGCATGCATCTCACATAGAGTGGATCTCCTCTTTTATGTTAAAGAAACGTGCTTTATATATTATATATTAGCGTATGTATATATTAGTTTGGGAAGATGAAAAAGTTCTGGAGATGGATATCAGTGATGGTTGCTCAACAATGTAAATGTACTGGATACTACCAAACTGTACATTTAAAAGTGGTTATAATGGTAAATTTTATATTACGTATATTTTATAATTAAAAAACTGAAATGTATATATGAATAGAATTAGAATGCATAATTTTATTTTTTGTTCATTTGCCTTTGCTTTTTATTTTTTAAGTAGTTAATTTTTTATTTTTAACTGAGCTTATCGAGGTGATATTGGTTAACAAATTTATAAAGGTCCCAGGGGTACAATCCTATAACACGTCGTCCAGATGCTGAACTGTGTTCACCACCCCAAGTCAAACCTTCTATCAGCATTTGTCCCCCCTTCACCCTCTTCTGTCTAACCCTCTCCCTTCCCCTCTTGAAATCACCATGCTGTTGTCTGTGTCTACAAGTTTTTGTTTTTTGCTTAATATCTTCTTTTATTAAGCACATACTCTTGCAAAATTAATATCACATGAAAATAGAAAGAACCTAGGAAATGGGGATACCTCCAGGAAAAATCTTACATTGGTGATTACTTGTTCACCAGCTCTGAGGCATTCTCATTATCATAGTAAATTATATGCTCATTATATAATTATCCATAATTATAATATCATACAACTATAATTATAGCAGAGTGAAGATCTCTTAAGCAACTACAACATGCCAGGGGCCTTCGTCCCTCTCTAACTCTGGCAGGGCGATGTGCCTCCTTTATCTTTTGATGTCAAAAGTACTTCCTGTTAGAGTGTAAGATTTCTGCAAAGTTTTCCTCCTCTATGCCTACTTTACAAACCTTAGAAGTTTTTGCAAGTACCCTGAAAAGCCTATTAAAAAATAAGGAGAGGAACCAAAATATTAATTCTTATCATATTTACTTTAAAAAATCCCCCAGGTAGTTATATTTATGGAATCCAAAATAGATGTCCTATTAAACCGCTCTGAGATTACACAGAGAGAAGCACAAAAGCTCGGAGGCGAAGAGAGAGAGGCTCCAGACACGTATAATGTATTTCGATGAGGAGAATCAAAGGACTGCAGATTGAATCGCATGCAGAACTTTGAAGTCTAATTATAGGAGTCCATCATCTGGAGCCAAAGGCCAGGAACTAATTCCTGTGCGTCAGAGTGACTGAATTGAAGCTCATTTTGCAGAAGTCTCATCCGAGCTTCTTAGAGTCATGGCCGTCTCAGCCCTTCGCTCGATTTACTTTGTTGGCAAAACTCTGCCAGAATATAAAACAAATTTCGGAACCCATTAATTAGAAATTCTTTAATGCATCTTCAGAAAGGAAGAACTTCTGACCTAAAGCACTTCCAATCAGTGAAATTACATCTATATATTCAATAGCTAGGCTAAGCTATTAAGCATAACATATTACTGATAAATGGAGTCTTTAAAATATTTATATATAATATATAGAGAAGGGTATTTTTTTCCTGAAAATTAAAAGAATCCTGCTATACTACATGAAAGACTGAAAGAAAAAGATATGCTTCTACAATAAAAAAAGTCAAAATTTATTCTGGAAATTTGTAAAACAAGACTATGTGGATATGTTTAATTTAATCACAGAGAGTGAGTTATGTAGTAGAAATATTGCATCCATGTCAATGGTCTCTGCATTGCTGAAAAATTGAGTCATTCAACAAAACATGAAAGCAGAGGATAAGCTAAACAGGAAGTCTCATTCTTCTTTAGTGTCCAGTATCCTGGCTTGATAGTGAGGATTATATACTGTACAAGCTGATATTTAGCCCTCTGCTTATTAGTTTATGGAGCTTTCGAGAGAGTTTTTTTGAGGTGTTCATTGAGTTGCTATATCTCAACTACCTACGTACAGCCCAACACCTACTACATACCTGGTATTTGTTCTGTCAATTAATATCTGGGATATAGTTATGACAGCCTTTTGGTTATAAGCGAGATGGGTAACTTTTCAGTCATTGGTAGCAGCCTCTCAGTTACTCCCTGAAAGTGGAAATAATTTTCATCAGTATCCCCATTGTTCTAGCACTAGAGCAATTAATTACGAAGCCAGTGATGTCTCTGCAGAAAGAGATGCCGGCAGTGTTCCGTTGGGAAGGTCCGGGTTCCAGGCCATCCTCCACGGTTCCAGTCACAGAGATGACAGCCCGGGAAGACTCAAATGTTCTACAAAAGGATGAACTTTTGCTTAAATGCTATATATTTGATATTGCTTAACTGTTGTCCATTTGACTGAGATGTATAGACCCTGAGAAATGAGGATGTTTGTCAGTAAAGGTTTTCATTGTGTTTCTTGATGACATTAATTCTGCAGAATAAAAACATGTAAGATAAAAGCTTATCCACCACTGTAATGTTATCAGAGTTTGATAGTGATTACAGCTTGCTTAAATTTTTTTCTGACATACTTTTTCCAGTGCCTATGTGTATGTTTTGCATATTTTTACTTTTCCACTTACCTGGGAATGAACTGAACATCTGTACATTACAAGTATGTGTCAAGCTTGAGAACACAGTTTTGCTGCAGCTGAGCGCACTCCATGTATGAGTTAGGAAACGTCAACTGAGCGGGTCATGTGACGTGATCGGGACTAATAACTAGCTGTAGAATAATGAAACTAAGAAGAGTAGCATGAAAATGATCTCAAATCAAGGGGGTCTCTCTACCGGGACCGACTCTGCCTCAGTGCAGTAAGCTGCTGCCGTCCCACTGAGATGTTGTAATTTCTGCACTTATTTTGTTTCTGTGAGTCCTTGAATTCCTCCCAGTGTAATAGCAAAACAAAAAATCTAATAAAAGAATATCTTGCTTTTCACTTGGGTTTATACATTTTGTATTCCCTATGTTTTTATTCCTTGAAAACAAGGTTGTAATTGTTCTTCAGATATCTATCGTGCCCTTTGCTTAGGTCAATGCAATCAACAATACACTGTAGGTGGTCTGTTCAAACCTTCCACTATGTTTATTTGCAACTTTTTAAAACAGATTTTATTTGATGTGTGCTGCTTGGCTTATAGTAGTTTCATATGCATTAAAGATTATTGTTTTGACTTGGTTTTTTCTAATGCATTAAATCGTCCATCCCCTTAATAAGAATAAAATAAAGAAATAACCTTTTTGGAAGGAAAAATGAGCCAGATGCAGCAAATACTCTGGAGAAAAGGACATTGCTAAACATGACAAAATTGCTTTTATTTTCCCATTGATGGAGTTTCTTATACATTCCTGCCCAGGGCTGAGAAACTTCAGGACCATGATTTTATTTTTATTATGAAAGTTAAATTAACTTCTGTTCTGTGATGTATGGTTGACCACCGACATTGGTCCAAAGCCCTCTTTTAGAGATTGCTTCAGGACTCAAACTCGAGTGAGTGGTGCCTTGTAGAATAGGAGCTTTGCAGCTCTGGGACTCATAGGGCTGGTAATTTTGCTTGAGCAGGAATTCATATGGCTGTACACCATGAGAATATAGGGTCCTTGAAAAGCCTCAGAACGCATGGCGTGGGCACTGTGGAGCCCACAACGAGAGGAAAGTTGCCTTCAGATGTTTTATTTTATTAAAAAGAAAAGTTTAGGAAATCAGGTTTGAGCTTCTTACACAAAAAGGACTCAAATTTTTTTCATAAAAATGGGAAGTGAAAAAAAGGAATAAATGTCTAAACAATAAATGTCAAAAGGAAGGGATATATTTTCTCTCCAACAGAATGGAAGAAAAATCATCAGTTTGGACCAAGGCTAAGGACAAACAAACAGAGATACATATAGCCATGAAGGAGAGGAGTTCAGAAATTAATTTTGTTTCTAACTTCAGCCTTGACTGAAGCACAAACCGAGTTTTAGGAGAGAACTAAATGCAGTGTGCCTTACCATGCAATTTTCTCTGGAGTGAGGCCTAAAAACATTACTAATCTAACTCCTGCCAGTTTGAATGAAGACACGAGATTATACGGGATGAACCAGGGCTCGGTAACCATGGCCTATGGGCCAAATAAAGCCTTCTCTCATTTGTATTTGTGATTTTTTTTTAGTAAATAAAGTTTTGTTAGAACATACACACACTTATTCTTTTACATATCATCCAGTCTGCTTTTAAGATGCAATGTTTGAGTAGTCATAGCAGTGGCTATGTATGCAAATCCTAAATTATTTACTATCTGTCACTTTTCTGTAAAAGTTTACTGATCAGTGAGCTAGAAACTTAGGGAAACATTCTTGGAGAAAGTCTTCAGAAATGTCTTAAGTACTCTTAGGAAAAAGACAAACTAAAACTTATTGAATAATGATTTTATGCTGAGAGTCGGGATGTATTGCTTTCACACACGCTTATCACTGTAAGTACCATCATCAGTTAACGAATTTAGAAACCGAAGGTCAGAACCATCCCATACGGCACAGTCCAGGGTCTCTTCCCATTGTTGTGGTGGTTGTGGACTGTACAAGTGTGATCGCCTTAAGGAGGCGCTGCTTGTACTTCTTACAAGTATGTGATAGCAATAATGTGCATGCTAAAACAAAATCAGCATTACAAGAATTTGGTGTAAAGTATATTAAGACAGGATGCCTTTATTTTGTTCTTTTTAAATTATATTTTATTGATTGTGCATCACAGTTGTCCTGATTTTCCCCTCTTTGCCTCCCTCCACCAAGCACCCACCACTCCCTCAGGCAGTCCCACACCGTTGTTCAAGTCCATGGGTCATGCAAATACATTCTCTGGCTACCCCATTTCCTACATGGTACTTTACATCCCCATGGCTATGTAACTGTCTATTTGTAGTTCTTAATCCCCTCACCTCCTCACCCATTCATTCCCCCACACCCTCTTCCCATCTGGCAACCATCAAAACACTCTCTGTATCAACGATTCTGTCTCTGTTCTTGTTTGCTTAGTTTGTTTTTTAGATTCAATTGTTGATGATTATGTATTTTTGCCATTTTACTGTTCGAAGTTTTGATCATCTTCTTTTTCTTAAATAAGTCCCTTTAACATTTCATATACTAACAGTTTGGTGATGATGAATCTCCATTAGGTTTTTTGTTTGTTTATTTGGTTGGTTGGTTGGTTTTGGTCTGGGAAGCTCCTTATCTGCCCTTTGATTCTAAATCATAGCTTTGCTGGGTAAAGCAATCTTGGTGGTAGGTCCCTGCTTTTCATGACTTTGAGTATTTCTTGCCAATCCCTTCTAGGCTGCAAATTTTCTTTTGAGAAATCAGCCAACAGTCTTACGGGAACAACCCAGTAACTAACTTCTTTTCTCTTGCTGCTTTTAAGATTCTCTATTTATCTTTAACCTTTGACATTTTAATTATGATTGTCTTAGAGTGGGCCTCTTTGCATCCATCTTGTTTGGGATTCTCTGTGCTCCCTGGACTTGCATGTCTATTTCCTTCACCAAATTAAGGAAGTTTTCTTTCATTGTTTTTCAAACAGATTTCTGATTTCTGGCTCTCTCTCTTCTCCTTCTGACATCCCAGTGATGTGAATGTTGGAACATCTGAAGGTGTCCCAAAGGCTGCTTACTATCCTCATTGGGGAAGGGGGGGATCTTTTTTCTTAGTGTTTTTTTTTCTGATTGGTTGTTTTTTGCTTCCTTATGTTCCAAGTCATTGATTTGATTCTCATGTTTCCCTGTTAATTGTTCTTTTTTCAATTAGTGTATCCTTCATTTCTGGCTGGAACATTTTTATGCTGCTAAGGTACTCATTAAGTCTGTGGAGTATCCTTATAATCAGTGCTTTGAACCCTGCATCTCATAGATTGCTTATCTTCATTTCATTTAGCTCTTTTTCTGGAGTTTTGATCTGTTTTTATTTGAGCTGTTTTTCTTTGTCTCCTCATTTTGGCAGCCTCCCTGTGTTTGTTTCTATGTATTACCTAGAGCTACTTTGGCCCTGTGTCTTGGTAGTGTGGCCTAATGTAGTAGGTGTCCTATAGGGTCCAGTGGCCCGGGCTCCCCTATTACCCAAGCTGGGTACTCAAGGTGTGCCCTTCATGTGGGCTGAGTACCCCTTCCTCTTGCAGTTGAACTTTGGTTGCTGCTGGCGATCAATGGGAAGGGTTTACCTAAGCCAGTCAGCCGCAAGGACTGGCTGTGACCACTTACCACCAACCTCCGCCCTCCGTGGAGAAACAGCTGTGCAGGGGAAGGGTGGTGGTGCTCCAACGTGGCCTGTAGCTGTCCACTGGATGCACTGGCCCTGGGCTTTCCTGGGTGGTGCAGGCCAAGGTCAGCTCCCACTTGTGTTTTGTCCAGGACCACCCTAACTGAGCTATAAAGCAATCCAAGATACCTGCTATTTGTGCTGGGCTTGGAGATTGCCAGGAGAAACCAAGCTATGAATGTAAGTTGGCTGCTGCCAGTGAGGGGTCTGGGGCTCACTGAAGCCACCTGTTGTTTGCTTGAGAGGATTTAGGAAGTTGCACAGTATGAGCCAAGAGTAGCCGTTGCTGTGGAAAAGCAGGTTGGGTGGCCCATAAATTGGGTGGGGCAGAGTCTGGGATTGATGGAGTCTTAGATATGGCTCCAGCTTGTCAGCTCAGTGTCTCAGCTGGGGAAAGGTTCAGAAAAGGGATAATGGCCTCTTCTCACCCTGATACCAGACACCCCTGTTTCTCCTAGGATGGCACTGATTTCTTTCAAGCTGCTCAGAGGGAATGAGTCCATATAGGTGAGTCCACTTGTGGGGTCTTTAAAAAAAACTGCTTGGGGCTCCAGCATTTTCTTCCATTGACTAATCCCCACTGGTTTTTGCAGCCAGAAGTTATGGGCACTTACCTTCTTGGCACTGAAACCCTGGGCTGGGGGCCTGATGTGGATCTGGGACTCCTCGCTCCCAAGATATCCCTCCCAAATTTTTATCTACCAGGTGTGGGTGTGGGACCAGCCTGTTCCACTTCTGCACCCTTCCTACCAATCTCAATGGATGCTGTTTCTTTAATTCCGTAGTTGTCAGACTTCTATTCAACTTGATTGCTGGTGGTTCTGAGTGATGATTGTTCTATATTTTAGTCATAATTTTGATGTGGTTGTGCGAAGAGGTGAGCCATGTCTCTCTCACCTCCATCTTGATCAGAAGGTGGCGATGCCTTTAGTTTGAACTCACATGACGATGCCATCTGTGCTGGGGCCATTGATTCATATGACATTACACCGTATTGAAAAACGCATCGGCCTGTTAGGTTGGCGTGAGAAGCCAGGTAAGGAAACACGCACGAGGATCTGAATAAGCAGTGAGCACGATGCGTGTTTTGTTGTTTTCACCACAGTGAAGTGGAGTCACAGCATTAAGATATAAATTAACACAGGACGGACTGAGAGACAGCCCATATTTTGCCACATAGAGTTGTTACCTATTCTTTATGGAGACTACTTTAGTGCGTACCCTGATACTTGTGATGTTATTAAAATGTAAATTTTGTGGCAACATTAATAATAGAATTTCTGTGAAGTGTATGCGTCTCACACAGGCTTGGCCTCCTTTTTATGTTAAAGGAGCATGCCTGGCTTATATGTGAATATTTAGTATTATGAGATAAAGCTTTAAATATAGAGATGAAATATCTGCAGTAAATACACCCCTCGGGGAATGGAGTATATACTTCTGAATTAAAGCGAAACTTGTTAGTGCTTAAGGTCATTGCATTATTTTTTTAATTTATTAATTTTAGAAAGAGAGCAAGAGAGGGAGGGGGAGAGAGAGACAGACAGAGACAGAGACATCAGTTTGTTATTCCACTTACTTATGCACTCACAGGTTGACATGTGTATGTGCCCTAACCAGAAACAAACCCGCGACCTTGGTGCATGAGAAGGACGCTTTAACCAACTGATCTACCCGGACGGGGCTGAAGGCGTTGTATTCTAATTCTATCAGCATTTTAACAAATTCTAGTGTAAAAAAATTCTGGGCCATACACGTACACATACACAGAGCTAAAATGGTTTCCCACTGAATACTCGATGTTTTGGAAGCATTTTCCTTTAGTAAATTTAAAAATACTATTATAGTGCTATAAACACTTTTCTTAAACAAATGTAAAAATCTTTTATCTTCTAAAATAGACACAGTATGGCACAACTGAGGAGGAGTTGATTTAAACTGGAGGATTTCACAGTAGGGTTGGTATCTCAAATGAGGTTCAGAAAATAGGTCGGATCTAGAGATAATGGGAAAAAGCAAGTGACTCTCTAGCAGAGAGCTTGGAAGATAAGTAAATGGAAAATCGCAGCAGGCACCAGAGAATGTAAGTCTTGGAGAAGTCTGCCCAGGAATGCATCCGCTGGGACTCATCTCTGCAAAGAAACCGAAATCAGTGAGGGGCAGTTAAACTCACCACGGAGGAAGGTGCTGAGAGAAACAGGGGAGTGTGCAATAACGTGGGAGGGTGCCCACGTGGGAGTGCAAGAACACGTGGAGGGTGCGGCAGGGAACGTGAAAGCAGGGAGGCGTTTTATGAGAGAATCTCAAAGACTGTGACAGGGTGGATGCTCCAGAGAAGAAAGAGGGGAGGGATGTGAAAGGGAAGTTGACTTTGCCAACTACAAGGTTAAAACACAACAAAATTGGAGAGAGCAACTGCAACAGAAGTCAGCTGGCCCACTCTTTCTTTTTTTCTTTTCTTCTCCTTTTAGAGAGAGGAGAAGGGAGGAAGAAAGAGAGCAACTACATCAGTTGACCGACTGGGGGCCAAACCTGCAACCCAGGCATGACCCCTGACCCAGGAATCAAACTGCTACCTTTTGCTTTGCAGGACAACCCCCAACCCACTGTGGGGACTGAGGGCAGAAGCACTCATGCACTCTGATGGTGTGTATCAAACTCAGAAACTGGTGTCTGGGAAAAGGTCAGAGTTCTTAAATTTTTTTATTGTCCGTGTGTTTAATTTTGGGGATAAGTGAAATCTGAGCGTGCTCATTGGCCAAATTGCTTCAGTTAAATGCATTTAAAGATATGAGAGACTGAAGATAGCAGATGTTAGAACATATCGAAGAACATGCTTGCTCCGTTTGAATGTACTGGAGGTAGGAACAGCTGATGGAAAGGAAGAACATATTGACCACAATTTAAAGGAAACTGAAGGGTTCCTTGGAATGTACCTGCTGCTGGAGTGAAAACACACTGAGTGTTCACAGTATTCAGAGATGTCTGGAAACCCTAGGATTAGTTGCCATTGCTACTTATTGGGCATAGCCCGTTTTGATATACTCTTTATTCCCTTAACTTTTCTGTTGAATAGATTTAGTGTTATCTTACACATAAATATTTAAGCTAAATTGAAAAGACATTTGACGCACATGAAGCTTTTTAAAATTATCTTTCAAAGACACAATACTTTCCTCAAAATGAGCATCTTTTAAAAACGACCGTATGTAGAACACCGATAGCCCTACACTGAAATTCTGTTCGTGCTTCCCAGTCTCTCTACCCTGGTCCGCTCCTGGCTTGGATAGCCCTCAGTGGGAGCCTGCTTAGCACAGCCTGCCCCTGGTTCCAGGACAGCCCGGCACTCATGTGCCTGCCTCTGCCCGCTTAGCATCTGCAATGGCCCCTCATTGAACACTCCGAGACAAGGCAATAGGGAGAGGTCTTTCCACGCAGGCTTTTTAACTAGGGAGAGTTCCTTCTTTTCTCCATGCCATTGCCATTCAAAGGGCAAAGGAACAAACAAGTAGGATACACATTTGTGTCCACAGGAGCACACGCACACCCTCTTCCGTTTAGGAAAAGGGCTTGCCGATAGCCACTCCTGTTTGCCACAGTTTGGTCAGAGGCACGCCTCAGTTTCATCATTTCACAATTCTGTGAGAGGGATGTAACTGCAGACCGTCCCCGTTCACAATGGTTCGACTTAGGACATTTTTTTTTTAACTTTACAATGGTGCGAATGCAGTAGGGACTCAGTAAAAGCTTACTGAGAATTTTGAATGTGGCGGTTTCCCAGGCTGGCAATACGTGATGGGATCGTCCTTTGGAAGGCCAGGCTGCAGCCGGGGCCCACCTTGCAGCCAGCCGGGCCATCACGAGAGCCAACAACCCAAAATCCACAGTGCGCCGTGTGCCAGCCTACTTTAGAGACTGCATTCAATGAATTACATGAGCTATTCGACACTTTATTATAAAACAGGCTTTGTACTAGATGAGTTTGCCCAGCTGTAGGGTCGTGCAAGCCTTCTGAGTATGTTTGAAGTAGGTTAGGCTAAGCTATGTCGCTCATGAGCTGTGTTAAATGCATCTTTGACTTAGATATTTTTGGTTTGCAGTGAGGTTATCAGGACATAACCCATCTTAAGCTGAGGAGCATTGGCACTAAATTCACACTTGATCCAATGACAGTTTTAGTCCTATGGGGGCGCAGTCACAGAATGGGGAGGTAGTGTTGAGGACAGACAGAAAGGTGAGTCCTTCCAATCTCCCGAGTACAGAGCAACAGTGGAAAATTAAGTTAGCTCAATCCTGTGACTATTCAAATTTCTAATACAGTAGGACTGTATTTTATATATCTGGTTTTTATGACTCACTGGGGCCTGTGAATTATCAGAGTGTGAGATACATTTATGCCCACTGCATAGAACGTGAAGCATAATTTTATCATTTAAAATTATGACACAAATTTATACTTGTATGTCTCACTTTATGACATATTTTCAGTCGTGTCTATGATTTATTAGATGCTTGGTCTACCATAAAATGTCAAATTATAACATTGTTCCTATGAGGAAATATAAAATTTTTATAACAATCTGCTCCAGAGTCAGGATTCTGAGAATGCACAGGGGTGACAAGTGAGGACTTGCCATCCCAGTTTTACGAGCTCTACTTGGCTTGGATTTACGGTGAAAGGATAAGGTGCCCCTTGTGAATATTTAACAGCTTGTGTAAACCAGTTTTGAAATGTGGAGGCACGTATTTGTTTTAACTTTAACCTTGAAAGGCCTGGCTCAGGACCGCCCCTCTGACATGAGCTCCTCTCTCTGCTCCTGTCCTGAGGGTTACTCGTTTCCTGAGGATGCCATCTGCCCCACTGGACACTTACGCACACCCTGCCGTGTCCTACGCTGTGCTTCTGCCTAGCCTTTCTTTAGGATGCTTATCAGCGCAGTGTTATTTACAGAGGAGACTACGGATTGTTAGGCTGAAGTAAAGAATTGACATTATGCTGCTTTTACAAAAAGCAATCTACCCACACTAACTGTGGTTGATGCATTTGGTGGTAGGTGTGATTTATTTGGGAATATATAAACCTCAATACCTTCTGTGTTCATTACATTGACACACACACCATAGAAAGTAAAATCACTAAATGAAATAACCTGATTCATGAAGCAAATGTTTAGGCATATTCATTGCAATTGTCACTATAATGGGATATAATTTTAAATTATTTTTAAAGACAATTATTACAGTATGTCATGTCATTTATTGTTATAGAAAATTAAGTCATTTGCGTGACTTCAAGCAAAAAAATATTAAAGTAATTACATTCCTAAAGTGCTATACTGAAAATATTT
Organism: Trachops cirrhosus; assembly: GCA_028533065.1. Classification (NCBI taxonomy): domain Eukaryota; kingdom Metazoa; phylum Chordata; class Mammalia; order Chiroptera; family Phyllostomidae; genus Trachops; species Trachops cirrhosus. Next base: position 81,349,320 of record CM052548.1, read on the forward strand.
CTATTTATTTGAAATATCTGCACCCCCTGATCTTAAGGTATAATTCTAATGCAAAGACGTGCTGTCAGCAAATGCCTAAGATCTATGTTCAAACCCAGCGATCAGCGGAGGATGGAGATAGCACCATAAAACTCTCGCACTGCCCTCGATGGATCACAGTGGATGAAGTTATTATAGCTCAACTCTGACCTTATCCTGCTATAAAACTTTCTTTTTCAAGATAATACTGCTCTCAGTTGGTTTAGCTACAAAATCTTCTTAACCTTTAGCATGAGAACACTATATGAATGAACATTTAAATCCGCTCACACATGAGAGATCTGCATTTCCATATCCATTATGTCAAATACTGTTACGCTGAAATACAAAAAGTCTATCACTCCTAGAAGAGTCATGGTGGAGAATCACACCCAGTACTCAACAAATGGTCTTCCGAGAGAGCATTGTAGAGGACTCCCCTGAAAATAGATGCTTTATCAGAAGTAATATTTTTTTCTCTTTAGTAGAATTGTTGCAGTGACAAATATAAAGGCATTTGAACTGGGTAAGTGTATTTACATAAAGCTCTAAATTAGAAATATCAAGCCACAGTCATCTTATATAAACTATTTAACAAGTATGTATTGGATGGCTACCATGTATCAGCTGCTACTCTGAATTCTGGAGGGACAATGATGAGCAAATGGTCTCTTCCTCGTGCAGCATGTAGCCTGTGGGGGTTATGGAGACAAGGACGCCAGAACACAAAACACTGTGAATTCATTGCTACTATTTGAGTAAGAGTAGAATAGTACTGTGAAAGGAGAGCGAGGGGGAAGGAGGGAGGGAGGGAGAGCAATTGAACTCTGGGAGCCTAAAACAAACCGTAACTACAGAACAAAATGTTAATGCGGATGGTGGGATGGAATGGGTTAAAAACAATGGATCCTAACACAAAAGGGACCAAGGGCATTGAAGGTCCTAATTTAATGATTTTGGAGGTTTTCAAGCAGGATAAATTTGCATAAAGATTGTTTGAATTTATCAACATTAACAAACTCCTTTTGATGGAGTTGGGTTTGTTTGGTTTTGTCATTTATTTGCTTTGATGTCTTTACGTTGTGGATGCTAGGAGTGAGTCATGGCAGAAATCGGGCGGGATATTCCCTGGGTTGGAATTCATGAATATATAGCCCTTGTTTCATAAATAATCATACCTACATAAAGATTTGGTTAAATAACCTGTAAAAAGTGTTCTATTATGGTTTCTAATTATAAGAGAGATTCAGAAAATCAGATTTTCAATAAACTATTCTTCCAAGGCACTAATAGCTTGGTAAAGGCTCAGCATAATAATGTTTCAAGCAAAGTGGCCTGTTAAAGGATAAATATTGATGGGAGAATGCTGGCGAAAACCTTCCAAGTATGCTATGGACGTCAGCCCCCATCCCACAAAGAAGAACGCAATTGCAATTTCTGCTGATGTATAAACATGAGGTGTTCATTCAAGATGCAACCTTTCTAACCCAGGTGCCTCACTAAATTACATTCTAAGCTACTCTTGTCACCTTCGCTGGTGCTGTAAGAAATGCAGCTTTTATAGGTGAAAGGATGTGTGATTAAACTCCTACAAGCCCATGGTTTTAATGTACTCCTCATAGGTCTAGTGCATTTTAATTTTAGTTTTCAACTTACTCAATTATCTTCTTCTCTTCTTAGAACATGCGACAATTTTAGGCTTCTGTAAACTTCATGCCTCCAAATAGAGATGATAGTGTAATTTTTAAATGTTATGAGAAGTGCCTTTCGTGTGGCCGTGACAGAGCTTGCGGGGGCACCGGGCCCACACAGGGGACGGCACAGGAGTGCCTGGCACAGGGGGCAGGGATTTTGCATCTCCGGGCCCCACAGGTCCAAAACAATTTGGAAAACGAGTTCTTGGCAAGCTACTAAGCCCAGGGCTCTGTACAGACAGCTGATGGACACTCCCTCAGTCCTCCCAAACTTGCTTGTCCTACGGCTTCAGCCTGAGGGGCAGGCTCCAGGTTTACCACACTTCCAGAGGCTGTGAATGTGCTGTCAGGACAGGGAGCCAAGGGGACACCATCTTTGTGTTGTCCGTAGGCCTCACTATCGCTTGCCGGTACCTCCCAGAAAGGGGCTCATACACTCATATGGAGCCCAATTTTTTGTAGTTGTCACCAAGGGAACACTTCCAGATGACCTGGTGCGGAGACCAGCAGCAGTTAGGACTATTGTCCCCAAGGGCTATATGTACCTGCACACCTTAAAAGCTGCAGCCTATGACCCTTCCAACAGCCTGAAGCTAGGTGCTAATCTCCCTTCCTCTGCTGCACTGACAGGTCTTGGCACACACTTAAAAAAAAATCTTTAGCTAAACTTGCCAGAAAGAGAGACAGGGCTCAAATAAAACCAGAAACGAAAGAGGGAAAGTTACAACTGATGACACAGAAATATATAGATTGTAAGATATTACCACGAACAACTGTATGCCACCCAATTAGGCAAAGTAGGAAAAACAGATAACCCCTAAAAGCATACAATCACCCAAGACTGAATCAGGAATAAACAAAAATCTGAACCAATCAGTTACTAGTATGGACAGCAAACCAGTAAACAAAAATCTCTCAACAAAGAAAAATCCAGGACCAGCTGGCTTTGCTGGAGAATTCTACATAACATTCAAGGAAAAACATTTAATACCTATTCTTCTCAAACTCTTCCAAGAAACTGAAGAGGAAGGTACACTCCTAAACTCGTTTTTGCAAAGCTAGCATTACCCTGATACCCAAACCAGACAACACTACAGAAAAAAAAATCCACAGGCCAATATCCCTGATGAGCATGGCTGCAAAAATCCTCAAAAAGTATTAACAAACTTAATTCAACAACACAGCAAAGGGATCAATCACCATGATCGAGTGCAATTTATTCCAGGGATGCAAGGATGGTGTAATATCTGCAAATCAATGAACATGATATAGCACAATAACAAAATGAAGGATAAAAGTCATATGATCATCTCAATAGAGGCACCAAAGTCACTTGGCCAAATTCAACATCAATTCCCAGTAAGAACTCTCAACAGAGCAGGTAGAGAAGACATAGACCTCAACATAACAAGGTCTTTGACAATCCCCCACAAACATCATACTCAATGGTGCAAAGATGAAAGCTTTTCCTCCAAGATAAGAAGACAAGGATGCCCACTCTCATATCTTCTATTCAACATAGTATTAGAAGTCCTAGCCAGAGCAGGAGACTGTGTCATTAATGAGCAAATACTGGAGAAAAATGAAATAAATATGATAAATATAACAGTGATCCAAAAGATGGCAAGAGAGACAGGGAACTATGATGATGAAAACAGTAAGTTGAAGGATAAAAGTATAAATATAACACTAATTCCTTCATCTAAGTACTCTAAACTAGGTCAAAGAAAAAATACAACTCCCAAGGGCAATACAGCTTTCCTAACAACCTCAGTCCAGGTTTGTGGTAGCCTTTGTTCTGAAACTGTAATGCCCATGGTTGTGGGTCGACCAGAAGGCTGCAGCACTGAAGATGCAAGTGTGCCTTACCCTCTTCCTGGACTTAGATCAAGTCTTCCCCTCTTCCTAGGCCTTTATACTAGTTCCTTTGCTTAATTTACACTTCTGTTTTCCTCATCTACAAAAATATAGGGAACTGAAAAATATAGGGAAAGAATGTTCTTATTGTTCTTTGATTACAGTTGTCCCCATTTCCCCCCCATTACTCTCCCCTCCCGTACCGACCTCCATCTCCCACTTCAATCCTCCCTGCTATTGACTTCGTCCATGGGTCCTTTATACATGTTCCTTGATGACCTTTCCCCTTGGGAAAGAATTTTTTAATGCATGGAAAGATTCAGAATCAAGACAAGAATTATGTGTACTTTATACAACCGTATGAAATTGTTAGGCTGGTGGTTTTTAATTTTATATCATTGGTAACTATGTATGAGTTACTGCTTTCTAATGTACACTGCTTATATGTAGTGTATGAACTTAATGATTTTCTAAAGTGACAAAATCAGTAACCTAAATGAAATACATAAGCATTTTGCAGTACCACCAGAAATGAGTTGATATATTGGTAACAACCAACATTAAAAAGAACATTTACACTTTTAAAAACTCTGATTATAAGTGTCAAGAAGCATCTACAGAAAAATAACAGTTGTTTTAAGTGTTAAAATTTTAATTACATATTGATCCTTGTGCTCTGAGAGTACTCAATATATGTTTTTGATTAAATTTTTGAGAATGCTAATTGTTCTTTCAGTATTAGGGACAGTATTCCTAATTCTGATCATGTTACCAAACATGAAAACCACTAAATGACATTTTTAAAATAAATTGGTACCTGTCTGTTTAAAAGAAATAAATGTATAATCTGAGACCATCTTTGAATCTTAGACCTACATGAGACCATAGAGATCAAATACTATAAAGACCTTCATTTTACAAATGAGGGAAAAAAAAACCTCAATGTGTTTAATCCTGCAAGCTTCTTGTTTATATATAAACGAGGAACAGAGAAAGGGGTAACTCTTTCCAACAGCATACATATCCTTATTTTTAAAGGAATCACGGCTTCTATTTTCTTTTTATTCCTAGAATGAATGTAGACTACTCTGCCCAATTGTGATTGCTTTCAAAATGTAATTACTATATGATTTTCCATTTCTTCTGACCTCAAAAAATTATACTATTTCTGAAAAATTACTGAGGAATTTCAATATTTGCCTAATCCCTGGCCTCTAGCTTTCTGGATGCGTTGTGGTTATTCAGGGGTCTCATGATTCCCTGCCACGAATGAGCACGTTTGTCAAGCAGAACGAGGATCTGAGATTACAGCTGTACATTCCCCCATGGAATCCCGATCTTGCTTCCAATGGCGTGTTGGACAACTCTCTATAGAGGCGGGCTAATGATATAACATTGAGAAATAAAATTTTTAAGTAGAACATTCCTCCCAGAAATAATGCATTAGTAGTTTAGAATGAGAAATTGAGTGCATGAGTGATGTTCTGGCTGGTTATAACTCTTTGTTTAAAAAAGAGAAAAGCTTCAGATTTATAAGACAATGTGCAACATTAGGAAAGCAAGTAATTCTGGTTTCTGTCTGCTAAGTGAAATAAGCCAGGCAGTGAAAGACAAATACCATATGATCTCTCCTTTAACAGGAACCTAAACAACAAAACAAAGAAACAAGTAAAATATAACAAAAGGCACTGAAATAGAGGACAGGTTGTCAGTGACCAGAGGGGAGAGGGAAAGGAATTTCAGGGGAGAAGGGAAGGGTTTACAGGAACAAATATAGAGGACACATGGACAAAAACTAGGTGGGGTGGAAATGGGAGGGAGGAGGGGAGGGATGGGTGGGTGGGCTGGAATGGGAATAAAGGATAGAAACTGTACTGAATAATGACTAAAAGAAAAAAAAGACAAATATAAGCACACATCACTTAAGACCTATCTGAGTCCTGGACATAAACATTCTCTCATTAGGAGAGAATTCCCATAGTTATGGCACAGGTGATCTTTAATAATAGCACAAAAACAAAGGTTCAAAGAGACCCAAAATGCTGCAACACTAATAACGATTTTGATAACAATAGTAGTAACTCTAAGAGGGGGATAAACTGCAGCCTCTTCGCCCAGGCTTTGGATTCCAGGAAATCAGAGAGAGCTCAGAAAAATAGATTCAAAGTAAACTACGTCACATTTCACTTCTCTGTTTTGGAAATTGTACCAGTGCATCTGTAACAGATAATTGGCATCAAATGAGTACATCTATTTTCTCTAGATCATTATGAAAATATTCATTTAAACTTCAGTTCTTCTGAATAGCTTTGCAAGCAATTCATGATCTTATTCTACTGACACTGTGTACATAATATTCAAAAGATTTAACCAGCCTAACATTGCCCACCTTCCCAAATTCAGGGATTTGGACCTTTGTTGAACGTCCTCCAACTGTTATTGTTAGGGAGTATTGGAATTATAAATCTGTTAGAGTTGACTGTATTAATGATGTTCTTTCGTACTTCTGGTTCATCACCTAATTGTAGGAACAAATGTTCAAATAAGCAAAGCTCAGGATATTAAAAGGATGCACTAATTATAGAGTCCTATCTGCCTTTTAATAATTTATGCTCAGCCTGTGTATAAAGATAACCCCTTCCACTCCCCTGCATTCCCCTGCCAGTCATCACATCCAGTAAATGCAAAATATTATTTTTTCAACTCAGAAATTGCTGAATCCACCTCTCTTTTCTGCATCCATAATACAGCAATTCTCATGATGTTTAATATTGATAACTGTCCCTATCCTCATCCTGTTTATAACCTTTCTCTCTCCTGCTTTGCACCAAGTAGATTTTATGTCTCTGTTTAAGGACTGTAGTATTTTATCTTTCCTTCGATTAGCTTAAGATGTTGCTTATAATTTCATGCAATGCTGGACAAAGTTCCTGGGAGGGCCTAACTAAGTACCTAGACTGTCAAAGACATACTACGCAGCTACCACTGAAGCGTCACTCTGGATAACACGGTCGGTAGAGCGATCCTGCACAATGCTGATAAAAACTGACCTTTCCAGATCTGCGAAGCAGCCCTGGGAACTACAGGAGGTACAGGTTACATCTGCAGTTTGCAACACGATGAAATCATTTTTGTTAAATGAAATAACTTAAAAGAGACAAAAATATGAATGTGATAGAAACTTTGAAGTGATAAAAACAATGATGAAGGGAGCTTAATTTTTAAATTTATTTACAGGCCAAATTGCTTTATTTCTGCTGGTTATTTAAGCACCCCCCACTACCTCCACACCCCTCCCTGCCCAGCTCACCCCCATCCAGTCTGGTCTGTACTTCACTCTGCTGTGACCCAGGAGGCTAACTCCTGAGCTCTCTGCAGCTCAGCATGTCTGCCTGCTGGCTTTGAGATTAGAGCAGAGAGAGATGGAGATGTGCCTCAGACACAGGTCTCCCTCTTTCTCAGGGAGGCGGCCCCACCTGCTCAGCTTGCTCCCACCGAGTTCTAGTAACCCTATTTTTTCTCTTTGTACAATGCCGTTAAGCCTAGAAATGGTGCTGGCTTCCCAGTCATGGTGCTGAGTTCTAGGTGCCTACACTCGAGGCCTTATTGGTCCCCTCATCCCTGACCAAACCATCGAAAATAGACCTTTCATTCTCTTCATACTTCTGCGTTTTGGTAAATTGTTTCCTGCCTAAACCCTGACTGACACATTATTATAATGTCAAATGTTAATAATGAGTAATAGTCATGATTTTGTTTGATGCTTTACTGGTAATACATTGAACAAAAGCCTCTATTATAAATAAACTGCTTTAGCCTCTGGCTGTTAACCTCAGATGGTTAACTAAATAGAAAGAAAAAGTAAAAGAAAGGAATGAGTCACTGCTAAGAGAATTCCTGGAAATTCCTTCTGCAAGGCTGTAGCTTTGCTCACAGATGATAAGAGGGGTGGCTGGCGTTGGTTAAAGCCAGCCCATCATATGCCAGTGTAAAGGCGGAATACTGCAAACCACACAGGTTCGCCTTCTCATCAGCAGAGGCCCTATTACGAGGTCCTGCAATTGATCAACTTTTTAAAAGACATTTTTAGAGAACTTTTAGGCTCAGAGCACAACTGAGCAGAAGGAGCAGAACAATCATTAAAATAAAAATTTAAAAAAAGAAGGAGGAGCAGAGATTTCCCATATACCAGCGGTGTCAAACTCATTGTCACCAGGGGCCACATCAGCCGCACAGTTGCCTTCGAAGGGCCAAGTGTAACTGTAGGACTGTACAAATGTAACCACTCCTTAACAGGTAAGCGAGAGCTCGGCACTGCTGCGGGGTAGGAACAAGGTGCCGGGCCAGATAAAACCAGGTGGAGGGCCAGATTCGGCCCTCGGGTACACCCTCTGTTGTATGCACCCTCTGGTGTATACCCTCTGCTCCCACACACACACAGCTTTCCCCATTAGGAAAATCTCATATCACAGTGGTGCATCTGTTACAACTGATGAACTTGAATTGACATAACTATCACCCAAAGTCCGTAGTTTGCCTTAGGGTTCACTGTTCGTGCTGCAAGTCCTACAGTTGAAACAAACGTAAGAACATGTGGCCGCCAGGGAGCCATGTCGTACACAGTGTTTTCACTGCCCTCGAAATCCTCCGGCTCTGCCTGCTCACCCCCACCCCTACCTCTGGCAGTCACAGATCTCTTTACCGTCTGCACAGTTTTGCCTTTTCCAGGATGTCATACAACTGAAATCACACAGCACGTGGCCTTTTCAGATTGGTGTCTTTCACCGAGTAGTGTATGTTTGCTCCACGTCTTTCTATGTCTTGATAGCTTCTTTGTGGTTTGCACTTCTATACTCTTAACATATCACTCAGGAAAATGCTACCAAAATGCCCCAAAGGATACTTGCAGGTCTTGACATCAGAGGTGCTCCCACTTGGCCAGATAGTCACGTGACCGGACACGGACTGACTAAGTTTGGTGAGCTAGGATGGCAGAGAGGCGAGAACTGGGCCTTCGGGGACCCCGGGCCTGGGCTGAAATCATGTCATATCCAGCTGTGCCCCTGACTAAATTATACAACCTCTCTAGACTCAGTTTCTTCACCTGCAAAAAATGGAATTAGTAGATACTTCAGCATGTGATTATATCAAGTGAATTATCCAGTATTATTCAGAATAGAGTTTGGGAAGAATTAAGCACCAGTCAACATTAATGATATCATAGATGGAACAGAGAAAGGTATCTGGTCAATATTTTTGAGCTTCAATGATACAGGGTGGCGCAAAAGTTGGTTCACAGTTGTTAGTATGAAAAATAATGCAATACTTAATAAATAACACAAGAGTAAACTGTGTCTCACATACTCAACTGTGAACCTACTTTCATCCCACCCTGTACATCTGGAAGAGAAGTTCTTCCCTATATGTGTTATTATCCTGGAACTTCCCAAATTCTGGCATTTCTTTGAATAACATTCTACAATCCTGCTGTTGTTAAAAAGGTCAGGCAGTAGCAGTACCGGAGGCACACATGTGGCTGAGAACCGAGGAACTAAGTCACACGGTTCCTTGTGCAGATGGGTCTGTCACATCCCTCATTTCTGTCCTATTAGCACAAAACAAAAAGCTACCGACCACCCCGCAGCTACGCACAGCCGGCAGGAGGAAGACCCTCAGACGCAGATGGAGTGTGATTAGTGGGCCTGATCACTTGGGCAAACGTTCAAATACAAGCATTGGAATGAAGGAGACCAACTGGCGTGGTCATTTGAAGTCAAGATACAGAGAGCTGGTGAGCACCGAAGGAAAATAACTGCCTTCTAAGAAGGGATTCGGAGAGTGCGCGGGGCTCCCCGCTCCAGCTGCAGGGAGTCTGCCGCTGGGACAGCAAAGGAAGTGTCGAGAGCGCCCCCAGATGTTCGCCCTGAGCACGGCGTTTCCGTGACTATCAACCACTATATATGCTGGTCCATTTGAATTTCAGATGAAAAGCTCCAAAATGAGATGCACATGGGAAACAAAGTTTTAATAGGATCTTCAGCTTTGATTATTTTTTTATGTATAAATAAGGTCGTGGTAAGGTTAAACCAGGAGAAATGTTGTAAGGATTTTAATTGAAATAGCAAGCCCTGAAAGATAAGAAATTTACTTTCACCTTTAAGAAAGGAATGGTGCTAATAAAAGCCGAGTACAAGATATTGATTTGAAATGATATTTACAAAGATATTAGAATAGCTGAAGGAAATAATTAAATTACAAAACGTCGAAAATATAAGAACGCTTCTTAATAGCAAAAGACCAATGACATTTTTAATGAGTGATGAGCAAATTTAAAGACTTGCAAAGAGACTACTACGTAAGAAACTACATGTATTTAAGTGTCTCGGGGGAACTTTTTTAATCATGAATGGTCGCTGGGTGGTTGTGATGAACACTTGATCTCTCGTTAACCAGCACCTCTCACGGGAAATGTTTAATTTGTTTTCAAATCAACTCCTTTCAGAAAGGTTGTTTATCTCCCATTTCCTTTCCCTGGAATAGAGCTTAGCTCGGGTGGCTATTTTTTCTAAATTACACATTTCTTCAGGCATTGCCTGTTTGTTTCTAAATGATCTTTCTCTAGGGTGATGTATTAAACATTCCCTTTGTCTATAATGAAGAAGGACTATGCTTTATTAAGGAATAGTTCATGTTAGCATGGAAAAGCTATACAAAGAAAGTAATTGATTCTGAAATTTGTATATGTAAAATACTTTTAGTTTTGTGTTATTTAATTTGAATCTGTAGAATTTACTTTTTAAACTGTCATACTTTACGTGACTGAAACAAAGGAATGTGATACCTACTTTCAAGCTTTTCAAATTGTGTTCATACTAAACCACGTGATACCCTGCAGAGATAATAGTTTTTCTAGAGAATATTTAAAAGCTAGTAGGATGGTACCCAACACATTTTCATAATGATCACGTATATATAGGTAAAGGACAATAAAAAATTAAGTAATCGAAAACATCACCCCTAAAATAATCCCCAAATAATTCCCACAGCCTACTGTATTTCATGTAGAATTCATGCTAACTAGTCTGCCAAGAAAAGCAGTGGAAGTAAATCGCAGTATGGACAACAATTTTAAAAGATATAAATGTATGTTCTACGACTAAGCATGCGGCTCGGTCTGAATTTCCTGCACTAATAGCACATCCTGCCACCGGTTTTCTTTCAAAGTGAGACCGAATCGAAGGGTCCGGACTCTGCCACCCCCCACACCCCACTCTAGGACGGCTTTTCCGTAGCTTGCTGATGGATTTTAAGAGATTCTGGACACTTGCTCAACTACCCCAACTTCCCCTGTGCCCCAAAGCGTGACGATACCGACATCTGCCTGAGTTCTTCTGGTCTGACCAGCCAATGCGCAAGAAGCACTTCGGATCATTCACATTATATGCGATTGAAGTCTTATAGTATTGCTTTATTTACATTTCTAAGTCCAGCCTCATCTGTTAGGCACTTTTCTACCAATTCTCCCCAGTTTAACTCCTGTAACAACTTCCAGAATGTTCTGTTGTCCTTTTCTACAGAGAGATATCTTTAACACTAGTAATCTCTGGATAAGTCTCAGAAAATGAATTTTCTGAGTAGAAAATTCAGAAAATGAGTCTTCTGAGTAGAAGACTAAATATACTCAGTACACATATAACAAATTTCCCTAAATATTATTTTATTAAATACTGAAAAGAGCTTTTTTAGACTAATGAATAAATGGAAATTCAAAGCAATTTTATCACTTCCTTTATATAACATGGCTAAAAGGCCAAGTTAAAATTTCAAATCTCTCTATATTGAAATCTGTATTTTCAGTGCATATTAAAAACATATGTACCTTTGCCATGGCCAGTGTGGCTCCACTGGTTGGAGCAGCATTCCATAAACTTAAAGGTCACAGGTTCACATCCTGGTCAGGGGACATGCCTAGGTGGAGGGTTCGGTCCTCGGTAGGTGCTCATACAAGAAGCAACCAGTTGATGTTTCTCTCTCACATCAAGTTTGTCTCCTTCTCTTCCCCTCTCGCTAAAAATCAATATGCATGTCCTTGGGTGAGGAGAAAAGAAAAAGAAGGGACCAGCCAAGGAATCTTGTCCCCATTAAAAAAAAAAAGTCTCTTCTCATCATTTTCAATTACTATTATTTGTCTAAGTATCACAAAGTTCTGATAAAAGCAAAGCATTTTTTTTTCTGCTGTTGCTGGGGTGGTGCTGAGCTGGAGGGCTGCTAACACCACTGGGTGAGATACTCACAACCCAGAAATAGACTCATAAATGTACCACTTAGTATTGACAAAGGTACCAGGTAATTTAATGGAAGAAAGGAAGTCTTTTCAGTAAGAGGAGTAAAACAAAAGGCTATCTGTATGTGGGAAAAAAAGTCTACCTTTCCCCTTACCACATGAAAAGTAATTTGAATCACCTAACTCTTAGAACTAAAAGTATAAATTTTTTAGAAGAGGGAGAAATCTTTCTTACACTATGTTAATTAAATATTTCTTAGAAAAAATTAAAATCCTATTCAAAAAAGAAAAATTGTTAAATTTGACACATCAAAATTCAAGATTTTCTATTCAGAAGACCCTATTTAAAAAAATAAAAAATGCAAGCCACAGACTAGAAGAAAATATTTGCAAAATACATATCTGATAAAGGACTTGTATAAAGAACATATAAAGAACTCTTACAATTTAGTAATAAGACACATACCCTCATCTGAAAATGGACAAATGATTTAAATAGACAATTTAGCTAAGAAAGTATACAAACAGCCAATTAGCATGTGAAAAGATGTTCAACATCATTAGTCATTAGGGAGATGCAAACTCAGATCACAATGAGATTCCATCACATTCCCTGTGGCTAACAATCTATGGTACCAAATGCTGGCTAAATGTAAAGGCACTGGAGGATTTATACATGGCTGGTAAAAATGCAACCCGGCAAAGTCACTTGGGAGAACATTTTGGTGGTCGCTTATGAGGTCAAACACATACTTAGCACCTGACCCAGCCATTCCACTACTTAACAACAACAACAAAAAAGCTAGACACAACCCAAATGTTATCAACTGGTAAATAAATATGCAAATTGTGGTATACCCATACAATGGATTACTGTTTGGCAATGGAAAGAAATAAACAGTACCACAGATGAATCTCAAAATCATTACATGAATCAGAAAATGGTTGACACAAAAGAATTATTACTGGATATGATTCCACTCAGATGAAATTCTAGGAAAAGGCAATATTTAGGGGATAGTAGCAGATAATGAGGATTCCGGATAGGAGCCAGGGATTGACAACAAAGGAATTTGTAGTCAATGAGATGAAAGGTCCTTTATTATGATTGCGGTGGCGGGTACATCACAGTATAAAATGTGTTGAAATTTATCAGCTTATACACTTAAATAGGGTAAATTATAATTTTGTCAATTATATTCCAGTATAACTGAGTAAAACAAATAAAAATTATTACAAATGGCATACTCCAACTTCCCTATCCAGAAAAGGAGGTACCACGGACTGGAATGAGTGTAGACTGAGTAGGTTAGTTGTGGAATTGTCCAAGTTCAATTGGCGACCTTAGGATCTACAGAAACACAGGCCTCTGAGTGGTGGGGTGTGGAGCAGAGCCAGGAGCCTGGGTGGGGGAGGGGATGTAGGGGGACCTGTTGCTGGAGGCTTAAAGCCCTCATCAGCCTTCCTCAGTTATCACACCTGTGCCAAGAACACCCGTGCCAAGAACACCCAGGACACAGGGATCATTCCACGTGTCCCTGGATTATGGCCCCTGATCCTAGATATTCCTTCCATGAACTCTCTCTACACAGATCGATCTTCGTCTCTCCATTAACAATTACAGACCAGTTGGTCTGTGTTGTTCGCATTATCTATGTCTTCTTCTAAAAGCGATATCTATTACGTTGTTAGCTTTAAGACTTTGGCAGAGTACAGAGAAAAAAATGAGAATTGCCTCTAGTCCACATGTTAATGATGTTTTGAACAGACACAACACCAACTTTTTTTATCCAAAATGACCAACAAGAAACCTCTTTCGGTGCGAACGGACAGACTTTCGCAGTATCAGATGATGAGCTCATTTCCCCTGGTTGCTCCCTCCCCTCTCCTCGTTTCCCTCTGCATATTCTGCAGTCCATTCTCGGGTCCTTTCCCAAAGGACTGCTCTTCACCCGTCTTCGGCTCCTCTGGTTTGACGAAGTTTCGGTGCCATAACCTTTGATGCTCCCTCTCTAGGTAGAGGGGAGATAGATATACACATAGTCCAGAAAAAGGCAGTGCTTGGATGACAGTGGCATATATGATATATATGGATCCAAAGGAATGACTTTCTAAGGAAATTGCTTTTCAAGTCCAGTGACAACAAAGACTGTGGTTTACGTGGTTTTCCTCACATTCCTCACAGATACAGAGCATCCCAGGTTTCATCCATTTTTACAGCTGACCCTGACTTAGAATCACAGCCACGGCCTCTAAAGTAAGTATACCGGCCACTCTTTGATCAAACATGGATGAGCAACAGGGACTCCTGCAGAATATAATTCTCTTTTAAAAAGATTTACTACAACATGAACTAAGTCTGTAAACTGAAATATAGTTAATACCTGATTTAATGCTGAAAAATAAAATTCAATAGATCTTTCACTACCTGAGAGAATTTTAGAATCCTGAATTCCCTGTTGTGCCATATTACGGTTTTTACAGTTTATAGTGCCAGGAACCGCACGAGTATTATCTTTCATTGTTACCACGGATACCATTGCTCAGGAAGCTATGCGAATTGCACAAGGTTTTGTTAAATAGAAGAACCTACACACAGTCCTAGCTTTCTTTTCAGTCACCTGAAATCAATTCTCTTGCCAGACCAAACATTAATAAGCATCAGTTACCAATGAGCTTCAGATGTACATTTATAAATCAAAACAGTTTAACTCCATTTTTTTCATTCTTCATGTACTTCTGGATAAAAACTCCCTGCTCATGCCACATATTGGTAAGATATTCAATAAATTCCATGTTAATATGCAGCATAACCCCTTGGCACTCCCTAATTCCTTCATTTTTTGCTTCCTCTTTGGCCTTTTTATGTTACTTAACACTTAGAGCATTTCAAAAACAATGAATCTGATTTTGAAAAGGCCTTAGAAACTTTTCCAATATATTTTTTAAAAATATATTTCTTTCAAATACACAAACGATAATATTTAAGACAGGAAGGTACTATAGAGTAAGGACCCCCAAAAGATGTGATCCAGCCCTATAAATTACAGACTTGAAGGCACTGACATGGAGAGAGAGAATTTTTCTGGACTCAGACATGAATTTGACCATGATCCTGGCATATGGTATCCTAAAGACGGTACTAGAAAAATGACTTAGTGATCTCTTTCCTCTTGCTAATGGTGGAGTGTCCACTTAAGATACCTGAGCTATTTTTTTCTCACTCTGTAGACTGCACAGGAAATCATAGCTCTGGATGTACTAGGTCCAGGGAACTGTGCCCATGCTCAAAAACCAAGTAGCTCCGCTAGGTCAGTTTTATAACCACTACTTAACTCGCCTGAGTATTTTCCTGGTTGTATCCGATTATTTCTGTGACTAAAGTTCTGTCCTATATTTTGTAAGGTTGCACATGTAATGTATACTTCAAATCATTTTCCCATTAAGTTAGCTGCTGTTAGCTATTCAGTACAATAGTGACTGAGGCCAACGACTTGGAAACACAAAATACCTTTCATCAGAATTTGAGGGGTGTGGCCCTGGGTCACTTTCCCCCAAAAAAGAGACTCTAAGACAGAAATGGGGGCATAGAGGTGGATTCTTAGGCAGTGTTTCCGGGAAGGAGCTGTGTACGGGGAAGATGGGAGCAAGACTGGACGGAAGGGGAGGGGGCTGAAGGAAGAGAGGCCTGAGCTGATACCCTGCCTGCCTGGCTGCCTTCTGAACAGGGTGCTGTGCCCCAGCATAGCTGCAAAGGTGGGCGACATGCCGAGCAGGCTCCTCCAGCCGGGGACGATTCTGAGGTGGGCTCAGGTGGGACCTTCAGGAGCCGGTCCTGCAGGAGCTTCCCTACAGGTCTCAACGGGACGCTGCTCGCAAGTCATCTCCCCGCTCTGTGCCGCGTCAGTACCCGACATTCCAATTTCAGATCAATTTCTCTGAGTCAAACCGCGGGTTTCAATCTGTGTCCTGTGGAATCACTTGTCTCGGAGGCACGGTTCTGGGGGTACCTTAGGAGCAAGAAGGCTCCCCCATTTGCTGCTTCCTTGTTCCTGGTTGCAGGGTGCTCCCACTCCCTTTCAAAGGATTTGGCCAGGGCTTTATTTTGGCATTACTCACTTTGCATAGGTTTGCTTTTATAAAAGAACAAGCAAACCCTCCCATAGAGAAACTATTCCTAAATGTAGATGAAGATAAAATCACTTCTAAAAAGTGGGAATGTAGTTACGATGTAAAAAGTTTTGTGAGAGGAAATCACGTCTCAGTCTCCCATGCAAAGATTACTACTCGGCCAAACTCTGTACAGCTTTCTGGAGCTGTGTGTACGCCCACCCCCTCTCAAGTATTCTGCACCCAGATTTCAGCTGGCCTGAATTTCCCCAAACTCTCCCCTTCGTCTCTCCAGTTCACTGAGACGGCCGTGCTCTGAGTTTAAGCTCTCAGAGCCGTGATCTGGGCGCGGGTCTGTCTCTAAGCAGGGATAACTACACGGCCACCTGCTCGGCTTCTCTGTTTGCAGCGGCCACTGTCCTGCACTGTCCCGTCTTTCCGTTTCCGAAAGCAGTCCTTTCATACATTTCGTCCACATCCCACTTTGTTACGGCAGGCAGGTGTCCCAGGCGGCATTGAATGTGACAGGAACGGATGTCAAAGCCCTAAATTCCCTTCTTTAAAATCAAGCATAAAACTGACAAAAAATTCCAAAATACATACATTTTTTAAATATATATATGTAGGTATAGATCAGTTATGCTGAGTAATGTAAAAATCTCTAAATAAATCAATGTCAGGAAGAAATGACATGGAGCACATCTGATATCTATATGTGTATATATATATATAAGCATAGAAAAATTAGGAAATGTATTAATTTTCTAAACACACCATGCTATGGGACAGTTTACCCACGTGCACGTTGCTTTCACCAAAGACCAAGAGCTCCTCCAGGGCAGTGCAGTGGCCAGGGGGTCAGAGTGACATGAAGCCCTGGCCAGGCCACTCGGTCGGTTAGACTGTGACCCCCATATACCAGGGTTGGGGGTTTGACCTCCAGTCAGGGAGCATACAAGAAGCAACCAGTGGATGCATCAGTAAGTGGAACAACAAATTGATGTCTATCTCTCTCTCTCAAATCAACTTTAAAAAACAATGTCATAAACACAGGGAGTCAGCTAGCCCAGTGCCACCCTCGAATGAGGACATTTCCCGGTGCTGGGAGTGCCGACCCAGAAGCAATGACCAGGAGCAGAGCAACACGGATGCCCAAGTGCAGACCTGAGATGTAAGGGAAAAATGGATCCTCGGAGAGAAGGCTGTAGGTCAAACGTGCCTCCGGGGGGAGGTAGGCTAAAGAGAAAGCAATCTTCCTAGATTACATTAAAAATACAAAGGAGTTAGTAGCTCGAAGTGTGGTGTTCCAGCAGCCCCTGCTAAAAGGACTTCGGCAAGATAGGGGGAGGGGGAGACTGGGGCAGCACGTACGTTGTTACCTCCGATGGGAGGAAGGGCCCGGGTCATACCTGACCATTAGGCAGCCTTGACCTCCTGACGCTGGGAAAGGCAGACAGGGCATGAGCCCTGACTGGTGCGCTTCAGATAGCCTGAATGCAGTAGAGCCCTCAGACCCACTGACCCGGTCCCCTCGCACTCAGTGTTGTAGGGCGGCTTCACGACGCTGGGACTAGTGTTCAACACGGACTGCTACAAACTGGGGAGTGCGCCCCCCACCCCTGCAAACCCCATGTTGAAGCCCTAACTCCCAACGTGAAAGTATTTGGAGGTGGGAACTTTGGGAGGCAATTAGGACGAGATTATTCCCAGAGGAATAATTAGAAATACATCTGTCCAGGACTGATCCATATGTCTTGGTTGGGGCCAAGAAATTCAGACATGCACTTGCACATGTGTGCCGTATGAACACAGTCAGTGCCTGTGTGCTGTGTGTATGTAGTGTGTATCCACATCCTCACGCAATTTGATAAATAACCTGTCAGGTTTGGGAAAGATTTTAAATCTTGTTACTCAATGTGTTCTGTGGGAGCTGGAAGCCACCCAGCCACAATCTACTCAATCAGAAGATGATTTCAACGAGATGCAAGGGTGGGCCCTACTCCCATTACAGTTTGGAAAGCAGGGTTCAAAGGTACCCAGACTCTCTAATGGGGAAGAAAGGCAGTCAGGGGTAACAGAGCGCTGTGTCGGGAGAGCCGGGCCACAGCAAATAAGTGAAAGTCGGACAAGAGCCAGGGATGGAAGGCGGAACCACAAGCACCAACAAGCAGATGTAACCAGGCCACTGAGCCTGAGATTCAGACAGATTTGAAGCCCCCACAAGGTATGCCATAGAGATCAAGTTCTTCAACTGCGGGAAGATAACAGCCACACTCATGGGAACGTCAGCAATCTTTTGTAGCCTAGGAAATGTAAGTATTTAAAAACATGTGCATTTTGGAAACACTGACAGAGTGATTATAACGTAGCTTAGTAAAAACGGGAGTCTGGAAGACATCAGAAACACAACGGAAAAGCTTGCTTTCACTCCACTCGACGTTTTGGATTGTGGGAATGCAAGACTCCAAGAAAAATAACCAAAGTTTAAAGAGATCCAAAGGATGCGGTACACGTGTAAAACCCTGTCGGGTTGGTGTGGAGAGCCTATTTAGCTTTCTCTGGGCGATCCTGTGTTTTAAGAAGGGACAAAAAAATAGAGGACCCGGGAGTGAGTGCCCGCGGTGTCAGGCGGCTTGCTGCAGAGGCTCCGGGTCAACACTGTATTTTTATGTGTGTTCTGGCCGTCATCATTTGCATATTCGGTCTCTCAAAGGGCAGAGTACACTGGAAGCACAGCGAACGCGTGGCTGTTCCCCGGGGGACAGAACTGAAAGACAGCGTGGTCACACCGTAACGGCCTTCGAGAGTGCACTAAGGAATGTGAATGACTTATTGAAGCCATTTCTTAAAATCTGACTGTCTGAAGCAATTTTTTCCGGCCCAGAGTAGCCACCAAATTAGCCTCCTTGTCTGAGTTCAAATGATAATTGCCATCCTGCCGATACTTGCCTGGGAATTCCGATTCTGCTAGATTTAAAAGTACTACCTAAATTCCATGCTCAAAGCCCATGTTTCACCATCAACATTATATCAATATTCTGAATTTAAAAGTGTCAGAGGTTGTGCTATGAAGAGATATGAGATGAGGATTAAAATATGACTGGGGAATTTTATAACAATCAACATCACCCCCCAACCTGGAGCTGAAAAAGAATCAAAAAACATTTTAAATCATTTTGCCTAATTTCCATTCAAAAAGAGCCCAGAAGTTACAGAAAGTCTTTTAACATTTTACTAATTTATTTTTTAGAGGGAGGGGAAGGGAGGGAGAGAGGGAGGGAGAGAAACGTCAGTGTGAGGAACACCCGTGGGTTGCCTCTCCGAGATCCCCAAACGCGCCCTGACCAGCGACAGAAGGCGCCCCCCAGGCGTGTGCCCTGACGGAGACCCGAACCAGAGACCCTTCGCTTGGGGGAAGGATGCCCAGCCAACTGAGCGGCACTGGTCAGGACCAGAAACTCTGGACTGCACGAGAAACTTATCCCAAAGAAAGGAAGGCCCCAGGTGGCTTCAGGAAATGGCTCTTCAGCCCCTTTCTGTTAACTGTCTTTTCCAATTTGGAGAGAGGATAACCCTGAAAAGGGGAACCTTGCCCTGGTGAGTTTTTAACTGGCATTATTGTTGCAATGACAAACATGCAAACCGTGTTGCAGTGGTCCCTGTAAAAGCACGTTGACGCGCTAGGGTTTGGAAGGGGTCCTGCGCCTCTGAGCATGCGTGTTGTGGCCAACGGGTGGACGCACGTGAATTAAAGAGCCAAAATCCCCAGCGAAAATAAGATGCTCTGAAGTGTCAGGGAAAACCTGATGGATTGAGGAGCTGCACCGGGAGGAGCTGAACACAGCCTGGTATATAAATCTTAGCAAACGACACACGCCTTCACACATCTTGTTCCGATTGTACGCCACCGTCTGCCTTCCGCTGTGCTATCTGAACAGCGACTCACCGGCACAAAGCACGGTAAGCGTGCGCGGAGGAAGACACACCAGAGTCCCTTTCCGGAGCCGCCCAAGTGTCAGGCGTGACCCCAAAGCAGGATGTGTGAGTGCAGCCCCTTGGCTCCACTGCAATTACTTAGCTCTGAGTCTACTTGAGCGGGACCCTCCGTGGCTGCTCTGCTCCACTAACCAAGCTTTTCGAGGCCTTCCCTACCATTCCACGGTGGTTTCTAGCTGTTGCTTCAGCTCCTGCCAGCACCATTTATTTTATATTTTTTTCCTTAAGGACTCTCTCTACCGAATCCCGCACACAAATCATTTCATGATTTCTTCATGGTTACTAGACATCCCGTCCATCTGTCTTTCTCTGTTAATTTTCTCTGTGCTGTCCTTCAGTGCCATTTCCCAGCTTATCCTTGTCCCCTGGAGCCATAGAGGTGGCGGCTCCGGAACCTGGGCTTCCTTCCGTCCGCCCTGGTGCCCCCAGCAGGGCCACTGCTTCCTCACAGGGTCACTGCCCTACCTGGCTGGGGGCCAGGGGCTGGGGGCCCACCCAGGTGTAAGCAGGACAGAGGCCTGTATGTACCCACAAATGGGCTAACACAGCGCAGTTGAAAAATATGCCTTCTTTACCAGACTGGGGAGATGGACTTTTTTTTTAAAGGTTTGTCTTAAATGGCATCTTACCAGTTAAGGACCGAATTTAAATAATGAAATCAACTTACTTCTAAGGAAAGAGGTTAATAAATGTTTTCTCAATGTCCATTGTCACAAGAGATCATTTCATTTCACATGTGATCAATTCAGGAAAACAGCGAAAGTAACTGATATAAAAATTGTTTTCATACCACTGGTAAAGAAGGAAGTTTGTAACAAGTAGGAAGAAATTAGGGTGTTTTAAAAAATGTACTGGGTGACATTGGTTCATAAACTCATACAGTTTTCAGGTGTGCAACTCAATTGAACTTTGTCTGCACACTGTATCGTGAGCCCGTTGCCCTGAGATAAGTCTCTTTCTGTCCCAATTTTCCTCCCTTCTTCCCCTCTCCACCTGCCCCCACCCCCTTTCCCTCTGCCTATCACCACACAGTTGTCTATGTCTATGTGTTATGTATATATGTGTTTTTGTGTTTTATACAATGTTATGATTTTTTTGTAAAGCCTGGCTAGTGTGGCTCAGTGGATTGAGTGCCTGCCTACAAACCAAAGGGTCTGCAGTTTGATTCCCAGTCAGAGCACATGCCTGGGTTGTGGGTCAGGTCCCCAGTAGGGGGCGCACAAGAGGCAACCACACATTGATGTTTCTCTCCCTCTCTGGGTATAAATAAATAAAATCTTAAAAAAGTAAGTCTTACAAAAAATTGGGGCAGCTTTTCCATAAGGATGATAACCACAATGAGAGGACAAAAGAGTTTCTAGATCCGTTGAGTGGAAAATACTTGTTACTATTTCTAACTGACAACCACTAAGAGGTGAGACCAGTGTGGCGGACTTCATTTGCTTACTGAGGAGATAGCAGCATGACATACTTAAGAGAGCTTTGTTTTCCAAATTTAGTGCAGAGAAGATTTTGGATATTTTGTATCCATTTCCTACTCTCAGGCCATTTATGTTTATGTTATTGTTAAAGCCACATCCCCTGGTGTGCCTTTATTTCTGTTTTCTGGAAATATTGCAATAGCAGACAGAACGTTACAGTTGGGAAAATTACAGCACTGATTCTCTACTTTGTTTTTAAATAATAAAACCCTTATTTTGTGTTCTCGGTAGTGATAACACTTCTGGGAATTTGACCTTTCACCCAATTCAGGAGCTTAATATTGTTGATCTGAGCTAATCAACAAGCTTGGATGATTCTCGATCCCATCCCTGTAAGGGAATGACACAGCCACCCCCTTCTTTGGGCAACTCTGGAATGCTCCCCACTTTGGGGAGAGGTTGCATCTCCCCACACTGATATTGAACTTGTCCCTGTGACTTGCCTTGGCTAGCGAAGGAGAGACGGTACAGTGTACAGCAGGTATGACAAACTGCAGGGTGAAGGAGGACGCAGAAAGAGGATCAGCCTGAAGCCGGTGACAAGGTGGGGAAGCTGAGCCAGGTAACCCTGAACTTCACACTGGAACTTACTCGCAAGAAACCACAGATTCATGTTTACACCTTGGGTAAAAAAATCATATTATATGAAAGTTACCAACTTTTCAACAGCAAACAATAAAGAGAGAAGACAATGAAATAATATCATTAAAGACAATTTTTAATAATCTGACCTGAAGTTATCTTCAACAGTGACAATGATATACAAAGCACATCTTCAGGATTAAAAGTTAAAAAAAAAAAGATGAGATAAGTGACCGCAAATGTACCATCGCTAAAGGGACGGCCTCAACCATGTGTCTCAAGAGAAAAACGGTGACGCCAGCAGAATGGTATGAGATGCATGAAGTGTGAGCAAATAATAGAGTCACGTGTCCGGAAATCAAAACAAATACTCTGGGCATCTCACCAATGCATTTAATGTATGGGGTTTAAAAATGTAAGAAGCATGATTTTAGACAAAAGTGCAAGCTAGGAGGGAAATGAAATAAGCAAACTTTTAAAACATTAAAGAAGATAAAAAACAAAGAATAAAATAGACACATAGAGAGCAGACATCACTGAAAAAGAAAATAAACATTAAAAATTGAAAGAAATCATGAGGGTGGATTTTCAAAGCCTAAAGGATAGACCAAGGAACAAAAAATAGGTCACAATTATTAGACATGAAAACAGACAAAATAAAACTACAGCAGAAATTTAAATATTATAAGAGAATATTAGAAATTATCTTGTCAATAAATATGAAATTTAAATAACATGGAGTTGCAATTTTATACCTATTAAATGCCCAGAATTAAGAACTCAGAAAATATGCTGTGTTGGAAATGATATAAATGAGTTAGAAGCCCTAAATCCATTTAGAAGGTAAAAATAGATGATAGAATTATGCTGGAAAACAATATAGAATTATCCTTAAAGTTGAATATTCAAATACTCTACTAAAACAAATTTCCAATGCTAGGTTTATTCCCTAAGAAATATTTTTGCATTTGAAATAGAAGATCTATACCAAATGTTTACAGCGGCAACGTTCGTCATGAAAAACAAAGGCAGTCAGGAAAAACAGCACTGGGCAGAAGGAAGAACCCCACGGAGCTGCACGCACAGGACGGGGTTCCCCGCGGAGAACGTGAACGCTCTACAGCCACACACAACAGCAGGAATAGCTCTTTGATATGTAACAGTGAAAATATCTGATCTGTGAGACTAAAACAGGGTGATTCGATTGTACAGATTAAAAGCAAGAAAAACAAAAATGTTTCATGTATATGCAACAAAACTGTCTCACTCGGAAATAGTGCAAGGTTAAACCCGAGTTTCAGGACAGCGGTTATGTGTCGGGGAGCTCGGGAAGAAGAGGGCTTGGAGAAGGGCCGTAATTCCAGACCCCGGGATGGGCACTGACGTCAACGTGCTCATTTTTAAGTTCCCTGTACTTTGCCGTGCACGATGCGCACCCACATCTTGTGAGCATTATACGTGGGGTTACTGGACCCGATGGTATGTATTCATTACATCCATGTGCAGTGCACACCCTTATTTTTCCCTCAAAAATTTGGGCAAAATGTGAGCATTATACATGGCAAAATATAGTATGTCCTAATACATTTATAACTTATTTATTCTTTTTGTATTTGTCAAGTAGCACATTAAAAATAAATAAATTCAAAAAAATAAAATAATTTATTGGAAGGAATTGATGAGATATAGATTTATTGGTTGTGACAGAAAATAATTAAAATTGTCAGTGAGATAGTAAAAAAAATAAATTTCCTAGTCTTACCATTCAAAAACTTTTAAAAAAGGAAAACATTGTAAAATAAATAATTTTGGACATTAACTGTTATCCTTTCTTATTTTTAAAGTATCTACAGTAATTATTTAAAAGCAAAAAGTAAAAGCTTGGAAAAACAAGATATAAGACAGCAAACCTAATTTCTCCCTTCCTCCTTCACCAAATGCTACTCAAATACCACTGAGTTTCGGTTCACTTCTCCAGGCAACACATGTTCAGGTTGGATTTCATGTGTCCGCCACTGACGTATTATTTACAAGCAGAATATTTCAATCTCACGCAAAGCCAGACCAAATAAGCCGGCAAGCAGAGTGTGCCAGGGAGCAAAACCCAACATTCTCAGCAGCTTCCACTACGCGTGGCCAGTTCCCCCAGACTGCAGCCGTCCGAACTGTGTGCTGGGCCACCCTGGACACCTGTGACTCGCAGCAGCCTTTGCCATCTCGTGGCACACAGACTAATTACTAAAATTCTGCAGCACTCCAAAAATACAGTTTATGTCGATCTGACCAAAAGATAGGTACAATTTTGATCCATCACCCCCGATGGCTATCGTTGGGGTGATGGTTATCGTTTTTTAATTTGACAGTCTGAGGGAAAAGAGGTCATTGCCCCTGACGACAAAGTCAGGTGTTGCGTGTTTTAAAATTCTTGATGCATGGCAGCTGAAAATCGCCACCGTGTACAATTTAATGAGTGATTTTTTTTCTCATTGGAAATTGAGTTTCCAGGCAGCTGTTCATCCTGAAACACTCTGGTGCTCACAGTTGCTTGGTTTTTCTCCATCTGGTTATCCAATGGGTGTTATACACACAACTTACTCCTTCCTTCTTCTGGAATTTCGTTTTGAGATCACAATGGAGAAATTCACGTAGAGACCTGCAGTCTATTCTTTCTCATTCGGAAGCACCCATTAAGCGCTACTCAGGGTTAACTTTTCTGTCTTGAGCTTCTGCCCAGGAGAGAGGGGAATGATTTTATTCTTGCCATGTTCTTCCCCTTCGGTTTTCATACTGTGGTTCCCTTTCCTTTGCTACAGGGCTTCTCCTGGTGTTGCTTCTGTGGTGGCCCTAACGGTCCATCATCACATCTGTTCTCTTCCGTCACTACCGCTGGGCCCATTGCTTCCCACGAGCCTGTCTTGGACCAACTGCTGTCTCACCCATTCCCCTGA
Source organism: Trachops cirrhosus (assembly GCA_028533065.1). NCBI lineage: Eukaryota > Metazoa > Chordata > Mammalia > Chiroptera > Phyllostomidae > Trachops > Trachops cirrhosus. The sequence goes on from CM052548.1 coordinate 81,374,290, forward strand.
TCTCGAACCAGGACTCCTTCTCCGTTCAGACCTGCTCATACGCTCTGCTCCAGTGGTCTTTGCTCGGCATCCAGTTAGGAGACTTCAGAGAAAAGCAGATGTTTTGTTCATTTTGCTGCTTCAGTCTAAGAGAGGGTGAACCACTGAGAAAAACCCACCTTTTGGCCATAAAAACTCAAAACTCAGAATTCCAGCTGTAATAGATCTGATCATCAGCTAGAATCGCGTGTCTATTTAAAGTTACCTGAGACCCCATATGGTTTTCTGGGAAAAGAAATGATAACCAGCAGATGAGCGTGTTCCTGGCTGCCCCTTGATGCGATGCTCCTGCAAAGGACTGGCAGAATCCTGAAATTCCTTTTAAGGTCTGTGTTTTTTCCTCAGCTCCCTTTGAAACCTGGTGCTGTTCACACCAACTCATGTTCATACCAGAATTGGGATCATCATCGTAATTATAATAACGACCACGGTGAGCACCATCGTCAATATCTCATTTGTACTGCGTTTAGGATTCCTGAAACTGTGAGGCACTGCGGAATGGAAACTGCGCTATCCAAAGATCCGTCACTCTCCATCGCTCTGCTCTGTGCGTGTATCCCCATCACAGTGTTCTCCCCTCTTGTTCTTCAGTCTCCCTAACCCTACACCCGGAGGGACCTTACATCCTGGTCTATCCAGGGCAGCCTGGGCTCCTCCCATCATTCCGCCCTAATTATCAGTAGAGTCTTCTTTCATTCTCACACGTGTTCCAGTTGGAGGACAGTTGATGGTTACTTCGTTTAAAGCCAACTGCAGGCTGATTCTGCTTTTGAGAAACTCTCCTGAGAGGCTACCAAACTCATCAGTTCCACAAACGCCTAAGTTCCGCCAGGACAAAAAGAACCATGAAAAGACAAAGATGAGTTAAGTGGAGGAATATGACAACAATCATCACTGGGACATTTATTTTCATTTTTTCATGGAAACTGGTTAAAATAGTCTCTCTCTTGCCAGCCCCACCCCACTAGCTGTGAAGATCATATTTGGCTTTCTATACCAGAAAATCCAAAACACAACTAGTTTAAATAGACAAAGGTTATTCTTTCAAGGGAAAAAGGAGCCCAAAGAAGAACACCCCGGTTTGATATTGCAGCTTCTATCTGAGAAGATAGAAGAGACCAAATTTTATCTGAAAAATTCAGTCTCGGGACTTCCGGCTGGGCGGTCACTTTGAGATCCAGAATGACAGCTGAAGGTCCAGCACTCGCCCGTGGGTTGCAGCCAGCAGGGAGGAAGGGATGGAGAGCAGTAAAGTACTAGCACACCTCCACGCGAGTACGCATGCCGACATGCAGTTACGTGGCCACCTGTCCCTCCCGTGCCATCCCTGAACTCCTTCTTAACGACTTGGGCTAACTCTCAGGACTCACACAACCCCTCAGGAGGAAAATCAGACCTATAGAGAGTCGGCCTACAAAAGTTCTCTCTCCGTTGGGCAGCTGCCCCCCCACCCAGCACAGAGAGGTGTCAGGAAGGTGAACTGTCATCTCTGCTGCACCCGGACACACCACAGTCCTGGAGAGTATGATTCTCAAGCCTAAACACTCATGAGCATTTATTTTAACCCTGCTGGGGACTCAGTTCCCTAAACAGGAGGCCACAGTCTCTTACTTCAGGGGGTTACATTGACGATTAAGAGTTAATATCTCTGTAAAGTGCTCTCAGTAGTTCCTGCCACACGCTATGCATGACTATGGCGGACCCTTTCCATTGTTATACTATGGTCATCACATCACAATTTACTTGGAAAGAGTCCTTTTCTAACTCAGCTGTGCTCATATTTTCTCCTTCCATAACCTGCTCCAGATAGAATAAAGAATACCCGTTTTTAAATTCAGAAGTCTGTATTTAACTGCTTCTATTAAGTTTAATAAAGTATGCCTAGTAAATCCCAGTGTGTTCACTTGTGTTCGCCTGTAACTCTCAAAACTGCACAAGGTAGATGAAGATGTTTCAAAATGGAGCCCGCTGGAAAGCCGGTGCCCAGGGGCAATCCCTTCAAATGAAACTGGCAGGTGCTCTCCCGACGGTCTCGCAGGGGAAAATGAGCTGTGCCTTTGAATTTACACGGGGTTTGGCTCCCAGCCTGGCAGGCTCAGATCTTGTAATAGCACACTGCAGGGGGTGCGTCGCTGGGGCTGCCTCTCATTAGCCAAATCCACAAGTTTCAATTTATAATGACAAATACAACCATAGCAGGGACTAGAACTCTCACATAACCAGGCTTCCACAGGAAAAATAATTTTTATCAGAATGCTGTTTGCTGAACACTTAATTTAAACAAAAGCGCTTGTAACATTTGAAGCCGTCTTCTCAAAAGGCGTACTTTAAACTGGCAACACGGTAGTTGATGGAGACGGTATCTCTCCCCCATTCCCTGCACAACACTGGGGTGTGCATCCCCCCTCTGGGCTTCCCCATGTAGCAAGTTGCTGTTTCAACAGACGGGTTCTGTCCTTAGATGCTCAATGCATTCCGACAACTTTCACGCGAGCCTGGCACGTCTAGGAGACACTCTGCCTTTTACTGCGCATGTCTGTCAAGCTGTCCTTTCTATGTTGTTCAAGTTGATCTGTCAAAGAGGCCAACGCCTTGCCTAGCTCACGGAGACCTTCCTCATCACACACAAAAGCCACAGGCTCAGACACACGCACCCACCACGATGCAGGCGAGAGCCCAAGGCTAACAGGAATTTGCCAAGTTTCAACAGCAGCAAGTAGAACACCTGGCATCACCAGGTCTACCCGACACCCTGCTATCTCTGGTGCCCATGTATCTGCTACACACAGTCTTAAATATTTTTCTTCACCATAGCTTATTGCTTAGCATCTATTCTGGATTACATAGCACCAGAATTGCGCCCTTTCACATGTAGTACTCATTTGTCTGGAGGGAAACAGGAAAACACGCGTGCATGACTGGCGAAGGCGTGAACTTGGCCGAATGGATTATGCCTCAGACATGCATAGATAGATCTTCTTCACACGGGGGAAATGTACTTTTTGCCGCAGGGCTTGGTGAGAGATGGTATTCCCTAAGGACAGTCGGCCCCATAAACATCACTCCTGGCTTCTCTCCTGTTTCAAAAAGCCTATTCACCAGCAGGCCGGCTCGTTTCTCCGCTGCTGGAAGAGCAGCTTCGCATTGTCACGAGCCAGGTGGTTGTGCTAAGATAATGCAACCCATGCTCACACCACAATAGCAGAGTCAGGCGCGACTGAAAACGTGGACAGTCCAATTTGTCACAGCTCAGTACAATAGTCCCAGACTGGTGTTTAAGCAGCAGGACTGACATAATCGAGATTCTACTTCTTGTGGGGCCATATGTAGGCAGATTTTACTGAATAAAACCAAATGTTGGAGGCACATCTAATTCCATCATAATCACTGAGACTTCAAACAGAGTCTATCATTTAGTAACATGATCCATCAGGTCAAAGGCAAAGGCAAGTTCACAGGACCAATGAATCATGCTTTAGATATAGGAAGTCTCTAAAAGATTGCCTAACCCAGCCTTCCATGTAAGTATCATATATTTCTACAAGGTTTATAATGAAGAATCATTTCTTTCTTTCTTCAACACAATTAAAAACAAGGAATTTACAGATCTGAAGAGCAACCCAATTCTTTACAGAAATGTGATCAACGGAATATTCTTTATGCAAAGGCAAAACTCTGTTTGGAGCACACATAATAGCTGTGTATGGTAGTCGTTTGGATGTCCTGACATGGTGAAGATGCCCCTAATAAGAACTCCCTTCACTAAGAACATCTCCAACCATCCCTCATGGGACAATTTTAGGTCTCTTTGCATTCCCTGGGGGCATTCTGGGTTATCAAAACCTTTCTTACAGCATTTTTGGCTAAAGTTATATACGTAAATCCAGGTGTCATCCCCTCCTATTTAGCAGGACTCATCATGAGCATGATAGATCCATTAATACCCTAAACAGAAAATGAAATGCTTATCAGCTATCCTGAGCTTAGGGTGCAACGACCGGCTGTCCAAAAATGACAATAACTCAGTTGTTGATTGCTTACTGTGTATGGGCAATACCTATGGTAGTTCTACAATCTACGTCCTGGCATTAGTAATAGTGTGCAGGTCAGGGAACCTAACCACAAAACAGTTACATTCACCGAAGGTAAACCAGCTGTGAAGTGCTGGAATGCAATTTAAACTGGGCCGTCTGGTGCTGGGGACCTTGCTAGTCACCGTTACTCCAGACCTGTGGTTATCATCAAAGAGTGGGCTGTGGACCAGCATCATTGAGATCATGCAGGAAGACGGCAGGGATGTAAATTATCAGGCCTGTTCCAGATCTACTGAATCGGAGACTCTGGGAGTGGATGGGTGCAGGCTCCATCTACACAGGCCCATCCAGCAATTCTCCTCTATGCTCCAGTTTAAGAGCCACTGTTTGACCCGGCATCCACACAGGTTCTTAAAAATGCAAGGTGCATGGGATGCTCGGTCGAGATGACTGGAACCCAGGCTTCTGAACAATGTGAGGTGGTCAGTATTCTGGTGAGCATGGACCGGAGAGGGTCAGAGAGCCACACACAGTGATGTTGACAAACAGCAGATTTTGAAAGACTGACTCAGCAGATATGAGTCTAGCATTACCACTTATTCTAAAACCATGTGTCAATGTAAAGAATCTTTCTTTTGTTGTTAACATTCAATAGCTGTGAGAAACAACCTGGACCTCTTAGACCACGACTCTCCCTCCACTTACTATTGATGCGAAAGCTCAGAAGATGTGTTTACTGGGAATTAACGGATTTCTTATTGACCTTTTAATGGCTATTTTCTCAGTGATCATAGAAACCCAATCTGTAATTCCACAACTGAATTTGAAACTCAAGAATGGAAAAGGAATTCCTTGTCCTAGGCAGATTGAGGATAATAAAAAAGGCTTTATCTTGAACTACTTCGAGAAACGCCTTACTGAATGAGGTCAAGGTCATTAACATCACTTGGGTGAAACATCTACGGTACTGCTAAGACTTTCTGAATCAATCACCATGATGAGTGATTATAATTCTTTTAGTGTTTATATGAGAGAATTCGGTTATCAGAATAAGTCCCAAGTAAAGTAATAACCACCAACAGCCAATACAATTTATAGTTGCCATACGTGCAGAACCAGTCAAAATATACCTAGGTACACTAATGGCCCTATTTTTTAATAGGACAGTCTCACTGAGACTTGTGCACACCTACCAAATGGCTGCCTGTAGCAAAAGTCACCCAGCAATTCCTAGTATCATACCTTTGAGGTTCCTTGTTTGCTTAAAATTACTTAATCCCAAAATATCCCCTGCAAGGGTAAATGTATTTTACTGTTTAGTTTTAGCGGTGGGGAAACATGTAAAATTAGATTTTCACATGTAAGATACTCTAATAATCTCAATTATTTTCAATTATTCTCCCAAATGGAGATGGTGAGGTGGCTGCTGTGGTTAATAAAAATTGCACTTGGTTTTGGAATAAGATGGCCTAGGTTGTTTGCCACAAGCCAGCTGTGTGGCCGTGGCCACTTCTCTCAACATGCCTGGGCTTCGTGGCTGCTAGGGAAATGGCAATAATATCTCTCTCTCTCCCTCTACCCCCCCCCCTCTCTCTCCCTCTCTGTCTCTCTCTCCAGCCCACCTCTCTCTTTACTCATACGGCACATCAGGGGCTTCCTTGAAATTTATAGAGAAAAGTTTGTATAAAGAGGTAAAACTCAGCTTAAATGGCTATGAGTTATTCCAGTAGAACTATCAGTGTATTCAGCTTTTCATCCCATGGATTTGTTTTGATTCTCTCCGAAATACTGGGAGAAGGTTTGAGCTTTTCTTCATGTGTCATGTTTTCTTTTTAATTTGCAGAAAATGGAAAGAACACTCAGATAACCAAAAACAATCATACTTTTGATTTATGTGGTGCTTTTACAATAGAGATTGGGGAAAAGAAAATCAGCACTCAACTAACGCATATTCATAAGCAATTTTAATGGGGAGAGTATGTCTTTGCTAGTAATAGAGCCAGGGACCCAGAGATAAGAAAAATGCAGCTGATAAGGATTTGCAAGTGGGTGTCAAATTGCATGAGCCAGGGGGGGCTTTATGATGAAGAAGCTTTTGATACCGAATTAAAGTCAATTTCCTTTTCTTATGTGCAATTGTGTTTTATCTCCCTGTTTATATAAAAAGATAAGAATAGTGAGAGAAAATATGCATTTTCTATCATTCTATATTGTCTCCGTCACTGGATCTTGCACTTAACCAAATTCCTACAATGGCAACATTAAAAAATGAAAATAAGCTTCAGTTTGAAGGGCTGGTATCTGCATGATGAATCTCCGTGCGCCCGTGTCACTGCGCGAGCGCTCCTGCACCACGGGGTCTAAACGAGGGAATAACCAAAACACTTCTCCCATTCGAGTGCAATTCCTCCTAGCATCAGCGTTTCAGTCAGACCACACACTGCTCATCTCATTTCTACACAGACAGAGATAGTTCCCTTTCCTTTGATGACACTGTTATTATCATTACTCTGTATTATCGAGAATTCTTTTTTTCTGAACATCAACTCTGAAAATGGAAAAGGTACTTCCAGTAAAGAAGGGGTGACTCTCCTTAGGGAGCTGACAACATAATGGAATGCTGTTTGTATTAAAAGTGCGATTCTAGCTGAGGTTTTATTTTTTAAATACCTAATAATCCAAATTATCACAGAATCTAATGCACTCCCTGGTGGTGTGTTAGAGAGCTGTATTCACAAGGGCACCGAGTAAGTTACTACTCAGTAAGTTTCCACTCAGCATAGGGCCAAATTTCTGCTCTTAATTGACTTAATTAATATTTTCTCACACTGAAAAAAGAAACACAATTTGAACAATTGGAAATTAAAAAGGCAAAGGCAAAGTATATCTGTTATGTTATTTAATTTAAAAGAGGATTACAACCTGAACATCACTCAAGGTGATTGGGTGATTAGCAACCCTGTATGGAGACTGCCCTGTTTATGTGGTGATAACTTTGAATCGGGGTCCTTCCAGAAGTCAAGACCATATTTTCCAGGAGTCACAGAGCAGAGAGATAATGCGGGATGTCTTTCTCCTGGGGAAATCAGGAAAGATGACGAAGACACTGAGAAAAAGCGTGGACCAGCAGCACTGGTCAGCTGCAGGGAAGTGACTGACGTAAGGAGTTGAGCTTCATCATTGGAAAATTATTTTTTGTGCCTTTCACATGTGGTTTATTTATTCTGTTAACCAAAAAAATAATTATTTCTGGTCTGATTAAAGTTTCAGGCGAGAAGAGTCTCAGTGACAGCCACAGAGAGGGTGTCAGGGTCACTGTCCTGAAATGCTGCCTTCTTTCCACATCCTACTATTTCCGGTTCTCAGCATCATGGGCCATCTCCGCTGTCTCGAGCTTCTCACTGCATAATGCTGAAGTGGGGTCTCCTCCCAAAGAGGGGAACAACACAGTGTACTGATTAGGACCTAGGATCAAATTTCTGATATGCCCCTTACTAGAACTACGAACAGAAACTACTTAGCTTGGCTGAGGTTTTGGGTTTTTGTTTTTTGTTTTTTTTTTTACTTTTTCTCTTTAGCTCTAAAATTTAGATATCAATCGCAAGGGTAGTTCTCTTATAATAATGCATAGGAAACAGGCCTGTTTCCTGGAGGAGTGACTTCCCCAAAGGAAGGGGTGGTCATCAGTACCTATGTCTGAAAAGAAACTGAGGAAAATGTCTACAACAAGCACCCACATAATTGGGGAAGTTAAAGCTACAGAGACCATGGGAGACACAGTCACACTGGAAGTCACTATTTCAGAAAAGTGAGAGAAAAATCTGCAAGTGGGTGGATTTAAGAGTACACAAAGCTAGAGTGAGGTCCTGAACATGGTCTCAAAGAGACAAGAGTTGTAAAAGTAGGAGGAGGTTACTGATGGCCTAGAAGTGGCAACTAGGAGAACTCACTCATGGACAAGCCCAGCTCCCCACCCTGAGCTAGACACGTGTTTCGTTTAGAGAATAAACAGGTCATTTGCGAGGACTGCAGGGGAAGTAGTGCCCTCAAAGGGACCCGGGACCCAGGTGGTCGAAAAGGGAAGGGGAGAGAGACCACCAGGCAAGCCAGCTAATAGGTTAGAGGTTTTGCTAAAGAAGTCAAGTTCCCCAGGGAAGGGCACAAGGAAGAATGGGGATGTGGGTCAAGGCCAGATGCGCAGAGCCAGACTCACAGGGTTGGCAGGTCAGGGGAAGGCAGGTGGAGGCTACCACCTTCCACTGACCATTCATGTTGGAAAGGAGCGGATGGTCGTGGGCCTAATGCAGAGAACTCTGGCCTCACTTGACCTTGCTTTATGTCACACTGGGGAAAGTCCATAACAAATCAATATGCTTATCTTTATGGAAAAGGGTTTCTTGCTGAATGTGGAGCCACTGGTGTGTCCTCCAAAAGACGTAAGCTGTGATTTATTTAATATGCTGCTTCAGCAAGAAGGGTACCTTGGAATCTCCTGTTGTTTCCTCTGAGTGTCTCACCTGTGAAGCATAGGATTTTCCTCCTTACCCTCCTCTCCCAGGAAGAAGAACAATTGCTTTGCTGTTTTAAGACTTCACTAAATCCTCACCCTCAGAGGGAGCAATGCCGTTGGGGGTCTCCGGCAGTATTTCTCAAAATTTGGTCCTTAAACAACATGTATCTAACTCTAGAGAGCTCACGCAAATGCACGTGCCTGAGACCCAGCATGGCAGAATTCCTGACCAGGAAGCCAGAGAATCTTCCTTTGTAATCATCTTTCGAGAAGCTCTTTTTAAAATTCTGGGACCCTCTTTAATACAGTAGGCCATAACACTGCTCAGAAACGGATTAAAAGAACCCTTTGAGCTGAGGAGTCATAATTACAGCTGATGGACTCCAGAAAAACATGTGCCCTCAGGACTGGAGAGACTTCCCGTGGTTAGCTTTTCCAGCAGACGGATAGGGGAACACCCAGAGCGAGAGCAGGATCCCCGGAGAAGGGAGGCCGTGCCGATGGTGAGTGTGCGTGGCTGAAAACATCTGCGGCCTGAGAAACCCACGCCGTGGGGGACCAGGTCCGGCAGAGCACCAAGGGCGCATCCCTGGCGGACGTTCCCCTGGTGCAAGAACCAGGCTGCAGTGTCCTCACTGCAGCAGGGACTAGCTGGCGCGGTGTCAAAGGTCAACGCGCAGTCAAAGGTCACCAGGAGCAAGGGCAACAATGTGAACAGTAAACAGACCCAGGAGCATGCGCGCAGGAGCAGGTGTTAGATGTCAGAACCTCCCCCGCCCCAGATGATGCCGTGGGCTCAAGTACTCCAAGTGAGGAACTATTTTGTCCCCTTTTCAAGTCAGGGTTGGGATCTTAAGCAAGTTTTGAGTTAACCCGAAAGAAAATATTTTGGAGAGCAGTTGCTCTGGGTGGCTGTGTCTCTCCACCCGGATGGGAAACCCAATCCTAAATGAGAACATGAAGCAGTAATTAGCAAGATGGGAGGCACTTCTGTCGTAAGGTCAAAAATATTGGAGAAAAATATAACGGGAAAGGTCTTTAATGGTGTAAAATACTCCTGACATGTCAAGGGCAACAAATACAGGAAAGAAAAGCCCTTTGAAAAAGATGTTCTGTGCCCTAAGAGAGCAATTTCCATTGGCCAATCAGGGAAACATCAAATTACCCCAAGTGGAGGTTAGTAAAGAAACACAACTTACTTTAAAATTACCATGGTGGAAGAAAATAAAGGAAGGTGTTAGTAGCTAGAAGGGAATGGGATAAATTTTAGAAACATAAGCATGTCTCTTTTACATTTTAGCAAAACAAAGGTGGGGTTTATAGCACTGTGTCCTCCTTCTCAATCCCCGTTTGCTCCACAATCCATGCCAATCAAGCCTCCCTGGTCACGGTGATCCCTGAGACGATGAGTGACCTCTGGTTTGTCCAGTCTAACTGCCGCTTCTCCGTTCTTTGACCGCTCAGTTGCATTCAATGCAGTGGACTGCTTGGCCTTCTTGGAACACTTTCTTCATGGGACTTTCAGGAAATAGGTTTTCTCTTATCTTACAGCTGCCCTCTCTGAACACAGCCCCAGGCTCTGTCCTGGCCATTCCGTTTTCTTGACCATTCTCCAAACTGCCCACTAACACGTTTCCCTTCATGCTTGCTATGTCTGCATTGCCATCCAAAACGGCTCTGAATATTAATATGCTCAGAAAACAGTATATGTGCCTACCCTCCACGTCCAAACCTCTCAAATCTGTTCTTTTCCAAGTATCACCCACCTTGTAAATGGCACCAGTGTGCCGTGGCAATTTCAGGAAAAGAACAAAGCCTCTGAATATCCCCTGACTTTGCACTTCTCCTCACCATTCCCCCATGCAGTCTTCAATCAAATCCTGTCCACCTCCCTTCCTCCCCGACAAAAATCCTTTATTCGATTAACTGTATTCTATCTCCCCACCTTCCATTTTAGTGAAGATTATGGTGTTCTTTTTATCGGGATTCATGTCCTAGCTCTCTTCTCTCTCTTACTGGTGTCCTACAAATAGCTAATAAATAGCTAATCTATGTAGCACCTAGTTTGTCATTTTGTTTTAAGTCACGAAAATATTATAAAGCTATAATAATCAAAACACTCAGTGTTAGAATAGGACAGACACACAGATCAATGGAACAGAATAGAGAGCCCAGGAATAAAACCAAGCATTATGTGGTCAATTCATTTACAACACAGGAGATAGGAATATAAAATGAGGAAAAAGATAGTCTCTTCAATAAATGAGGCTGGGAGAACTGGGCAGGTACGTACAAAAGAATGAAACTAGACCCTACACAATCGATATGCAAAAGTCTACTCAAAATGGATTAAAGACTTGACCTTCATCCCACTTCAAGTATCAATAGTTCTGTGAGCTCATCCTGCAAAACAGAGGCCAAGTCTAGCGCTTCCCCCAACTTCCGCGGCTTCTAGCTGGAATTTCCGAAAGTGCTACGTGACAGTTTACAGGGATTCCTTACTCGTCTTCCTGCTCCACCTCTTGCCCTCCTGTGGCCTGTTCTCCACACAGCCCAGAGACCTTTTACATGTGTAGACCACGTCACCACCCTGCTCAAAATCTCCAAAATCTTCCCATCGCTCGCAAAACAATATCTAAAATTCTTATCAAGTTAGAGAAAACCATACTTGCTCCAGTTCTACCTAATTTTTTATCTGAATAACAACCCCATCTTCATTCTCGTGATCTCAGCCACAGCCGCTTTTCCACTGTCCCCTAAGTACACCGAGTTCGCCTCCACCTCACACTTAGCACATTTCTTTTTAACGTCTGGTACTGTACTTCCTCATTAACATCACCTCTTCAGAGGAGCATTCAGAGATATCCTCTCTAAAATACTTGCACAGGGTCATTCTTTATATTATATTTATGTGTTACCTTTATAATTATATTATCCCGCATATCCAAATTGGCTTTGTCAGTATTTATTCATTTCCTGTCTTCTCCACTGGAATACAGATTCAATAACTTGTCCACAGCTGTATCCCCAGTATCTGAGTTAGTGCCTGGCATAGAGGATATTGTCAATCAATACTTTTGAAAGGAACATTGACGCAAACATGGGGCTTCCTCCAGGCATCCTGCTAGGTTGTCAGCTAGCAAGATTTCAAGACGTTGCCTGGCTAGTTTTTAAATGTGAACTATTTAAGATTGCAGTGGAGGGTTAGCGCCAGGAACAAGACTGATCCCTTATATAAAACTTGGTGCATTTCTGAGGCTATGGGTAAATAAGCCCAAGATTGCTAATATATCAGGTAAATCAATGTATGCTCAGGACATTAAACTACTGGTTGAGAATATCATATAATGATTTGCCATTATGCAGTAAAGCAGTCTTACATACACAAAAATATATTTTACCAGTACACAATGATTTATATGGGAGTTGCATGAACACATGCGATTAAAATGGAAGTTCACCAAACCTTGACTCTTTCTGTGTGTGATGTATTTCCGCCTTTTCTGCTGTATTTATTTTATTCCACTCTAATTTGGTTTCATTCTTTTAAATGTGTTTCCAATGTAATAAATTGATTTTATGATGCATAAGTTTCTCAAATTGTAGTTTACAAAGGACTATAGTGGGTTAAATGAAAGTTTTAAAAAGAAAACAAGTGAATTCTGCCTATAAATCTAAACAGAGAACCCTGCTGATGCGAACCTCTGCCCACCTCCTCCATCCTCGCGCTTTAAGTAAGCGACCACCAAGGGTGATGCTGGGCATGTGTGTGGGGACAGCAGTCCTTTAACTTCACGTTTCGTCTGGTGAACCTGAACATGAAGCCGGGTCAGGGAATCACAGAATCCAATACAGTCGGGTTATTTAGCTCACTGCATTCAACCGAGTCACCTCCGAATGATATAGAAACATTTTACATTTTCCTGTTAGTTCAGGTTCCTGAGAAACAAAGGGAGGGAAGAGATGTTTTCAAAGCCTGTAGTGTGAGGACTCCAGTGAGGCTGAATGACCGGAAACAGCCTCCCGGGCTTCAGCAGGAGCCCCGGGAGGGAGGCAGTGACTGCCCAAATCTACACACTGTCCTAGGGACTGACAGTCTGGGCCCTGAAGGCCTGGAGCACGGAGCCACCCAAGTCACAACCACCATCATCTGACTTTGCCTGGGGCACTGACGGAGAACAAATGACAAATACAGCCCAAAACTGAAAAGCACATCACTACCTATGTATAAATAGGGAGTCATTTGAGATATACAAAACATTTCCTTTGATTTTTCAAATAAGCTGTACAAGGAAGGGTTGAGTGTTAAGGGAAGCTGTGATATTTATTTTTAAATCAAATTTATTGCCTGTTGAGAGAACCAGAGAGAATTTTAATCCAGGGAGCAAGAAATCGTTTTAAAGAGCTATGTATAATAATCTCTGAGGGACATTCACTTAAATTTGACTGTCTCAGAGGCAGTAGTGGGAAAACGAACTGATTCTCACTGTAAGCATCAATAGATTATGCCCTGTCACTAAGTTCATTATCTAATAAGCAACTCTGTGTTCGAAATTTTATAAAAACAGAATTTTCAAAATTAAATTTCTGTATTGTCTTTCTTGTCTTATTTAATTTGTACTCATGGGTTTTTCAAACAGCTGGAATGCAGCAGACAGAACGAACAATGCCAGAGTGTATGGACGAGGTCTGTCCAGAAAGTATCCAGCCACCTACCATGAAAAAGGGAGACATTTATTGAAAAGACAAGAAACACAGTACACAGGACAATGACACCTCGGTCCCCTTCAAGGTAGGCAACTTGGGACTTCATGCAGTTTTTCCAGCATCCCAGAGTGTCTGTTCAAAACACTCTGCAAAATCCATGGCTGGAATTGCCATCAGCTACCCCGTTGTATTTTCCTCATTCTCATTGACAGTCGGAAATCTCTACCCTTTCAAAAGCTATTTTAGTTTTGAGAAAAGCCAGAAGTAGCTGAGCACCAAATCTGGGCGGTAGTGGGGCTGAGTACCTGGTGATTTGATGTTTCACCCAAAACCTCTGCCCGAGACGTGATGCATGAGCAGACGCGTGGTCGTGCTGAAGCTGCCAATCACCAGGTGCCCACAGCTGCGGCCTTCTGAGTCATCTGAGTGCTTTCCATGGAGGGATGTTCAGGCTTAGTGCAAAATTTTATGCAGGTTCATTGCTGTACTTGCTCAGTCATTTTGAATGTGACGGCTACACAGTACACATGTATATTCAACTGTGTCTACTGCCCCCACTGACTAGTACTGTGAAGTCGTCATGGTTCATGTATGTGCATTCCAGTCCACTCTCCTGGGCTGCCAGGTTACATCGATGTCATGCAAACTGTTCTCATTATATTAACAATCGTTGGACTTTTTCTGAAAAGACCTCATATGTTTAAATAGGTGAAATAGAAAAAGGTCCAATGAAAGGATCCACAAAAACTCACACACACTCACACAACATCAATATGCTTACATACAAAGTTTGCTGGAATTTTTAAGTAATAAATACAGATATAAATTTCCTGCCATTATGAAAAAGATACAGCTAGCTTAGACTATATGCTTTTCATCAAGACAAATCATATATTTGTCTCTCCAAAAAAAATTAGCTAGACTCCAGCAGGAAATCATGCCATGGGTAGTTACCTAAGAAACAAAGCAACGATCCTACCACAAAGACTTTACAGAAAACTTAAAATAAGGGCAACAAAGCCAAAACACTGTGCATCCGAACAGCTCTATAGTGATCATTTATAAAAGGGGGGAAGTACACCTGATGCAGGTGCTTCAAATTTTAGCAGTTTAGCTCTTGCAGTTTAGCTCTTAAAAATTAGATAAATGGGCTTCACTATATATTAGATTATTGCATCCAAATGGGTGATGTCTTGAAATTTAGCACAAGGTTTAAATAGTAATTGAATCTGCGAACAAGTGGCCCTAGTTATACCCCAGAGGAAGTTTTATGGGTCCCGAATGCTGGGCCTCCGCCTTAAAGGGATTAGATAATGCTCGCTGGCTGCCTGCACGTTGGTGTTACCTGGTGGCAAAGCAGAAGCCTTCGAGGCCGGGAAAGAGGACTGATTTAAATGAGCTCAAGAAGATGGGCTTCTCCTTTACTGGCTGCCTGGAAACTCAAAATTAATGCTATTTTCTATGATCACGTCTTTTAAAATTCAAGTAAACCTAAGATGGTTAACACTTGCAGTTGGCATTAGGCATTAAGCTTAATGTGATTATGTTATCTTTTCCGAAAAAGAAATAATTGGGTGTAAGCACCTGCTGGTTTTATATGATGCAACTAGAGCTGATCTCAAAATCCATGGGCAGAGCTTACTAAAAAATACAGCTTTAGAAAAGATTCCAGTTTAAAAAAAAACTAAACTAAACATATTATTCTGGCAGGGCCCCGGGATTCAATAATTCGACAATGTGAGAATTCGCAGGACACTGGTTTCCCCCACCTAACACGTCTGCTCCCTGGGCCACTCCCTTATAATTCCAGCCGTGTGGGTACGTCTGAGTGTGGAGCGGCGGGCGGGGGTGGTAAGGCTTATTGGGCTCTTCTGTTTTTGTCTTTGTGTCTCCTGCAGATGCCAGCAGTGGGCATGAAAGGAAATAATCACTTCAAATCCTACGTGCATGCAGACAATATTAGGGGAATGTTACAAGCAAAATTTTGGCAGTAAATTTAACAACTTTGATAAAAACAGCAAAGTCAAAGAAGGCACACATGACCAAAACAGACCCGAGGAAACACAGACTCTTCATCACCATAGATTTTCTAAAGATAGGGAATTTATAAACAACTATGACCAAAGAAAACCTGTCCAGATAGCTTTATCGTTTCATGTTAGCAAACTTTTTAGTGAAAAAATGTGCCAGTCCTATAAAAACTTCCTGAAAAATGGAGGTGAGAATATTCCCAATTCATTTTATGAAATAAGTTAAACTCTTAGAGCAAAATCTGACAAGAACATTATAGAAGGAAAAAACTCAATATTCCCAAAGATAGAAACAAAAATTCTATGGAAAATATTAGCCAATCAAATGTAAAAATATATTAAAATAATGCATGTCATGAAAATATTTACATATTGCTCATAGCAATACACTATATCATAGGGAAGAAAACCATGATTGTGCCAATCCATGTGGAAAACTATTTGATGAAATTCAACAACCATTTATGATTTGAAAACTCTAGAGTAAACTAGCACTGAAACAGAATTTCATTAGAATTACAGAGAAAATCTTCAGAAAAAGCTACAGATAGAGCAGCCTGAAAAAACAGCACTCAGAGAAAAAAAAGGAGAAAAAGAATAAAAGGAAGAAAACCCTGAGTGGAACCCACGGACATTACACTACGTGGGGTAGACATCACCGAGTCCACAGAACTTGATTCCTTCTCCTGGAAGTTTTGAAAATAGCAAAACTAGCATTTGGTGGTTGCAGTGAGAACCACTAGTTTATTGAGAGGGTTGGACAGTGGCCAGCCAAGGGCATGGGCGTGACCTGGGGTGACGGGGATACTTTATATTCTGCTTCGGGTATGGCATACAAGTCTATGCATTTTTTAAGTTTACCAAAAGATTAGTTTCAAAAATTATACCTTTTACTTTATGCAAATCATATCTCAATGAAAAATTAAAAATTATAGCTCATTTATAATAAACATGTGTGGCATTTTCTTGAAATCAGGTGATTAATTCAATGGATTGACTGTAAACCTAGGGTTAAGGAGACTATTTTGAAAAGCTGTTGCTTAAACGTTGTGCCTCTAAGATTCAGGTTTACTTAACAAATCAAGGAGGAACTGGACTGGTGCAAATAGGAAAACCAATTAAAAGGAGACAATGATTAAGCAGGAAGAGGTGTAGGGATTTTGTAGAAGAAATGTTGGGGCTTGGAAGGGCACTAAAGAAATATTAATCTTGAGATTCAGCCTCGATTCAGAGAAGGAGAAGCCCGACTTTTGAACAGGGTACTGGAAAAGAGGGAGTGTTGTAATTCCTGATAAAATTGACTAGAGCACCCAAAATTTAACATAATTCTTAGAGAGCAGACTGCAGTGACTCATTCAGAGGGATCCAGCACATAGAACCTTTGAAAGAGTGACTGATACTTAAGGAAATTGGGAAAATATGCCTTATAGTTGAGACAGATCTACAAAGTATTTACAGAAAATTTGCACATATTTTAGCAGAGTTTGGGAGGATCGGCATCAAGTTTTCATATTTTATTGAGTAAGTTTGAGGTGGCATAGTCATTGAAGGTGGGCACGCTGTTCTTTTGCCTGCAGCCTAAGAGGACAGTCTGAAAAATCAAGGAAAAAGGCCTCTCCCAGAAGACAATGCATAATGACACCTACACGAGGAGCCAGGCTGGGAAACAGCAGTGAGCCGTGGTTCTGTGTTAGCGTGCCACGGAAGGGCTTGTTTCACGGGGTTACCCATCACTGCCACGTCCACAGGAAGGTGATGTTTGAGCAGTGGATGGTTTTAGCTAGCCCAGACTCACTGATTTTTGAAATCGATGAGTAGGTAGGTACCGCCATAAACTCTAACATTGCAGAGTATGTTACTATGCCAGAAATATAGGAAAAGAAATAGAAGAAGCGGCATTCCAGGGCAGAAGTCACATCAACCCCATGCAGAGCAGTGAAGGAGCTGGGCCAAGTTCACAAGCAGGTTAATGCAACTTTGCGGAGAGAGGTAATGAGACATCAGAGGAAATGGCTAAGATCACCCTGAAAAGGTGGCGGCAGTTTCATTTCAGGAAAAGCCCTCACAGCACTGAAGGGCTACCGATGAGGATTTGGCAGTTGACACCAATACAGGGACATGGGGACATCTTTCTCTAGAACTTAGACATCCGAGAACCCAGTGATTTCACAGAAAAAAAAAAACAATGGCATCAAGGTAGGGCTCTGAAGTAGAGAAACCAGAGGCTCAAAATCAACAGCAGGGACCTGCAGGATGGGGAAGACCCGCGACAGAAGTGGCCGCTACGGAGCGAGCAGCTGTGAAGGTCGAGCAGGCCTACGCTTACAGCCCCGGGGAGCGCACTGGGCGGTGGCTGGGCAGGGTTTAAGGAAACAAAGGTATCAGAGAAAGCATGCACACACAAAAGTATTGAAACAACTTAATAATCCATCTCTGACTCCTGTCTTCATTTCTCCACTGGTTCTCAACATGCGTGGTGATGAAATGTCTTTTTTTGTTAATTTTTAAATTACAGTTTACATTCAAATTATTTTGGATTAGTTTCAGGCATATACTGCAGTGATTCGACAAGCACACGCTTTACAGAGAGGTCCCCCTGATATTTCCAGCACACGCCTGGCACCGTGGGCATTTATTACAATGTGAACTGTGTTTCCTAGGCTGCACCTCATGCCTCTGACTGTTCTGTACACACCAGTCTGCACTTCTCAATCCCTTCACCTTTCTCAGCCCCTTAAGCCTTCACAGTGGCATTGAAGAGTGATGGGGGCCATGGGAGGTTCCATCAGGACAGAATAGAAGACCACCGTGTCCAGGCATGGAGACCCACCTCACCCAGGCAATGTCAGGAGCATCACAGGTTTTTCTTTTTTCCTTCTAACAATCCTGTTGCTGTCTCTGTACTGTACGAAAGAAAATTGGGAGAGACCGAAAGTGTTGATATTAAAATGTACACAATAGAGATGGGCAAATATGGACAATGCAGAGGTGCTGCAAATGTGAGCGCCGATGGAAATACCTCATACTCTCCAGAACCTTGACTCCTCGTGATGTATCAGTAGAAGCAAGAAAGGGCAAGGAAGAGGAAAGCAAAACGAAAAGCAAGCATCATTCCCGAATTACTGGGGCCGGCTTTGTCCTCAGCTACATGCCCTGGATTCAGTAACTCCCACAGCATCACTGCAGCCCTGTCCTCAACCACGTTTAAATACCAGCGCTTTGTCTAAAAATAAAATCACAGCTGCTGCACGGCAGAGCGAGCGTTCGACCTGCAGTCCCCGTCTTCCCCTGGTGTGATGCAGAGGGCAGGGCCACCTCCTGCTCCCTGAGATGTCTCGCTCATTCTGTTACGGTGTCTTAGGAAGAGCTTACTGGGCGCTTCCGTTTCTCATCCTGATGGGAAAGAGCAACAGCTCTCTGTGTCACAGAGTACAGGGCGGGGCAGAAGCAGCTTTACAGGTGCCGATGTGGAAAGTAATACAGTTACTAATAACATAAGAATAAACTTTGTGTTTCACATACAACTTAAATATACTGTTGCTCCCTTTCCCCCCATGCATGCTATTATCAGAGAAAACATCCCATTATAAACAGAAAGCATAAAAACACGGACAAGAGTTTTCTACTTGGGACTGCACGACTTTGCTCTGTAAGGTCTGAATTTGCACCTGCATCTGTGGCAATTGCTGCTGTCCCCAATCGAGGATGTGACATTTACCACATACGGTCTAGCCATTATTTACAATTTGTTTTTCTTTTTATATTTGTTGAGTTTTTGCTATTTTCTGTAAATTGTTCTTAAGACAATTTTAGATATGTGTGTCTTAGAGAGACTCCATTATTTTATATAATGTTTAGTCATTTCATACCATATTAAGAAAAGCCTATTAATGATGTACATTTGATTAACTAAGAATACATGCTAGAGGGAGAAATTGACAGCCCACGTTTGTAATAACTGATTAGCAACCTCACTTTAATAACGGTAGTATCTTCATGAACCCCCTTCAGGCTGTGGACAGCCAAATAAAAGGAAGGAGGAAGGCATTTAACAAATGAGGAAAAGTTGTGTATTCCTTCCTCTTCAAAACAACAAAAAAAATAGTCACATGTGGTAGGAGAAATTAGCATTAAAATGTCTCCTAGGGGGAAATATATTTTTGTTTTCACTATTTAAGTAAAATCCCAGTCTCTCAGAATGAGCATTATATGAAATTTCCATCCACTCAGAGAGCCCTCATTCCCCTTTTCATCTGTTCTGTGAATGAGATGAAAAAAAATCATCCTCGCTTTTTTTTTCTTTAACGCCGTAAGGAATCCGTGGTGAACTGTGAGCCTGCCATCGAGCATCGCCCACCCCGTTGTGTTGTCGTTTCAGAGCCCCGACCGTCGGCAGCGCGCCTGTCCTTTGCACCCAAAACACGCGCGGGCCTCCCTGACTGCGCGGGACTCCACCAATTTAGTTCCATAAATCACGGCATTTCCAGCAGCCTCGGAAAACCAACAGCCAGGGACTTCAGCGAAGACGGAAAAGTGAAGTCTAAGAAACTGTTCATCAAATCTGAGACGACACAAACCCTCTGAAAGCATTCTTCACTTTCACCTGCTGGGCTTCACAACAGCACTTTTCCTGCCATGAGTGCAGAGAATTTCACCATAAAATACTCCCGTAAAAACTATTTAATTTCCACTTCAGAGAGGGAGGGTTTGCTCGCTTATTAAACATTTTATGGAAAAGTCTAGAAGTAGTTTCAATTATTTATCGAATTAAAACCTAGGCCTTGGAAACGGCAGGCAGCGCGCAAAGGCAACATTATCAGCCCGCTGAGCGCCGTTAGGCTGTAAAGTGCGGAGGCGGCAATGTCTGGGGTGCAGCTGCCGGGGCGCGTGCAACTTTCCCCGCGGTTACAAAGTCGTTCATTCCACCTTCTTCGCGATGCTAATGCATTGCAGTCTGCTGCTTTATTGTTCCCACTGTGATAGAGACTGAAACGTACATTGTGCAGGAAGTACGTGTGTCCATATATACATCCCTAATAACAAAGCCTGTTGCATTAGAAATCTCTTCCACTTAAAAGCTCCATAAAATATTAACAAGGGATATCAAAATGGAAATAGTTTCATGGGACATTTTTTTGGTCATTTGTTTCATTGTTCCCCATAGAATTATTTCTTTTAAGTTTCATTTGGCCAAAATATATAAGGATGATGTGAGTATCTGACATTTTCCCCCTTAATGACAATATCACTGTCTTAGAACAGAATTGGCAATTCACTTTGGAGGGGGAAAAATGTGTAATTTACAAATAGCCATATGAAGAGAAACAAAGTCGTTAAAACATAATAATGCCCATAGACCCAAAGGTACTATAATTGATAATTACATCTTGTTCAAATTGTCTAAATTGAACCCTTCTTTTGATACAATTGTAGGTAAAAAGAACACAGGTTGCTGCAGGGAAGGAAGTTAATTATGTTAATTAATGGCTACCCTGTGCTAAGCTCATGCAGCACTGACACCCAGGGCACCAAACCAGGACCCAAGGGGACCCTCATGCCCAAGCCTGAGCCCTTTGGAGCTGCTGCTATAGCTGCTTCTCCACTTCTCCTTCTCTCCGGGCTCTTCCCCTCCTCTCTTACCAATTAAAAAAAACGTTTCAAGAACGAGACAAAACCCACGGGAAACAATCGCTTGTTTAAGCAGTTCTTGAAGCTGGGCATCCTATTTATGGATTTTTGGATGTTTAATTTTCCCTAAAAAGCAGTCAGAACAACAATAACAACAAAAAAGCAAAAAACATAACAGGGAAATGCTTAGCATCATGTTTTTAAAGTATATCGATTTTATTCTATTCTCAATTTTTACCTTTGTAATTTAAGTGCATTTATATTCTACTGTCAACATGATCTGTAAAACTGTTACTGCAATGGGCTAGCGAAATTTAAATAAAGGGTCACAGTATTATTAGACTATCAAAATGACTGAAAGTTGGTGAGAATCTGGAGCGGGATGGGCTCTCAGCAATGGTTTCCTTACCCTCTCGTGTAAGTAAGAACTAGAAAAGTTTGTCTCAATGAGGGATTTTTCTGTAGCTGCATAGGACGCTTCCCCTGTTTTCAGACCCACCAGAGCACGGACATGGAAAGGGGTCGTTATCTCGAAGCTGAGACCCCCTCCCAGAGACGCAAGGGGGAGTCTTCAGGACCTCGGGCGCCTTCCTCTTCTGGCTGGATGTGCAGAAGGACCCCGTGGGAGCCGTTCTGTGTCTTAGATCAGAATTCGATCACAGAGGGAGGAACTCAAGACTCCTCACCCTGCATGTTTAGTTAAAGTCAGAGTAAGTCAGGAAAGTTATATGTATATTCAAATTAAGTGAAAACAAAATACAAGTGCATTAGATAAAAAAACTATATAGTATGTCTAAAACTGCTTAACTGAGCTGTTAAATATATTCCAAATATTTCTAACGTCAACGACCACTATGCTTTTATATATTACCAATAAGTTTGTTATATTAATTTAGAGACTAAAGGCATCATATTATAAATAAGAACTTAAATAAAATGCTGATCTTAAAAAATAAGAATGCCACAGAGCACATTTTTATGTTCATCTGTTATTTACAATTACCTTCAGAGAAACGCTGTAGAATTCCTAAACTTACTGCAAATGTATCATAAAAAGTCCCTAACTTGCTGTACTTAATAGTTAAGTCTCTGAGAAGCAGTAGCGATAGAGTCCTTACACCAATGAGTACATTTCATCTGATCAGTACCTATTTATTTTTATCAGTACATATTTAAATGTAACATGATATTTACTATTTTTATATGCAATGGATATTGTTTTCTAACCCAGAAAACCAGGGAAAAGCATGACAGTTTTTTTTTTCTTAATTTGATGTGGTATTTATAAGCATATATTTCACATAATATTTGAACCATACTAGAGTATGGCCATGATTCCCGGTGTTCTGTCTGTCTCCCCATTCTGTGGAAAATGAGGTAATTTTATGTCTACAGTTATTTCAGGGAATACGGCAGAGCTGCCAAAATATATATAATTCATTTTATTTGGACACACAAAATTACGTCAAAGCATTTTGAATGGGGTGAAGGTACTGTAAAATGAACACTGCATTACCCACAAGATATAATCATTCCTACGCCACTAACACAGTCAGAAAAGGTGATTTCACAAGGCACGTGAACGTTTTTCTGTGTAAGAGCCACGTTCTCTACGTAATGAGCTCTAGCATGACCCGAGTTGGGGGGTAACCGGTCTCTCCCATCAGCCCTGGCGGAGCCCCCGCCCCTGACACCAGGACACAGGTCCAGGCCCACCGCTGTCCATCGGGAGGCTCTTTGACCCGACCCGTGGGCTCACAGCATTTTCTTGTGGGTGGTGACGGGCTTCTTTTGCTCATGGTACTGCTCGTAATTTCCACTTTAGTGCTGATTTGTTGCTGCCTGTGTCTCGTGCACCTTCTGCTCCAAGTGTAATGGGGTCTCCTCTCTGGTCCTGTCCGATTCAGTCCCAGCCAACCCTTGCTGCCCCACATGCACCCACAAACTAACAGATACTGTCCCATTGAGTCGGTGCGCATTTATGTGAACTAATTATAACAGATGAGCCCTGGGACCTACTGGGAGGTATTTAACAGTTTCAAAAGCATTGCAGTGGGTATTCGTAAGCTAAAGTTGATATGCATTTCACTTGTCTTTTGAGGGATTTTTATGAGTTTCCAAAGGATGTTCATTAGTTATGTTTTCTTTACACATTATGCAGATATATGTAGAATATATAATATGTTAATAAATGCCCTAGAAGGACATATGTACTTGTTTCTGAGAGACAAGATTCATTTTATACACATATTTGGTGAAGGAACTTTAGTACAGTTTACTGTGAAGGACCGAGAATGCTACAATTATTACAGATACTATCTTTTTAATCTGTAGCATAGTTTACTTTTTCTGCTACATAAAGCAATGCATTTTTTGTTTTCACAAACATTTAAAATACAGGTTGGGCAAACATGGGTTCACAGTTGTGAGTACATGAGAATTTATTTATACATAATTAATAATTGCATTATTTTCCACATGTACAACTGTCCGCCCGCTGTTGCCCCTCCCCGGGTGTCCTGTTGGATCTACTACTTTGTGTGGGTTGGTTGTGGTTCTACGACACTCAAGGGAGTGAAGATTCCACCCAGTCCTGGTCTGCTTACACTCGGACTCACAAAATGCACTTCTGCCAGTGAACCAGAAACTGTGCTCATTGTTTGGGTCAGGAGACATAAAAATGGGTCACGCTCTCCAGTTGGGGAGCAAAAAAAAAGCAGCAGTGTTTCCGACATTAGGAGAGAGAGGGATAAAAGGTGGGCGATTTCCTCATGGTGTGATAAGACTATTTATAGGTCACCTGAGACCGCCTTGGAGACCCAGATAAAAATAGACAGTGGCTGGAGGAACAGGTGGAGGTGTCTTTTCTTCGTTCACTGCCTCATGTTAAAATAAATTTACGCTTGTTTATCCTAACGCACATTTGGTTCTCACATATACACGTTCAACTTCACACGGGAGCTGCATAGATTTTGTGAGAAAGCAGGTCAAACGCGCCTGCAGGAACACTTGGATGAATAAAACACAGTGACTGGGTCCTCCGACAGTCCAAGAGGCTGGGGACAAAGAAGAAATGGCAGAAGGAGACCCAAGGCCAATGGAGATGTTGACGAACTCTAGTCGGGCTCATCATTTACAGAATTCCCACCTGCTCTGAACTACATTAAAATTTTAAGTTGTGCGTGTCTAACCGGGACCGCATGCCATGTGTCCCCATATGCTTCTTAGCAGGCGCGGAGCGCTCTCCGTGCTCGCCGAGACAGGCTGAGCCCCGTGATATGATTCATCGCCGCGCGCTGAGTCCCAGGCTGCTACCGTGTCTCCGCCATTTGGAAAATGGTGCTCGTGCACTTGATATAAGGTGACAGCGTGGAATGAGATGTGCATAGTTAACCGAACTCTATCGCCTGCAAAAACACACGAGTTCCCAGGGTCCTAAACAGACGAGCATCACTGAGGAGTGAATCCCCTGTATGAAACTCATTTCGGGAGCAGATGGCTCTACACCGCGTTGATGGCCCTTCAGCTTCCTCACTGCAAATAAAACACTCGCCAAGTTCCGTAAAACAAAAGAAGAGCACAGCTGTCTTATCAGTACCGATTTTGATAAGGATGCTTAATCAGGTTTTAAGTGATGTGAGAGTTAAAAACGTAAAGAAAAAAGAATCTTCACGTTTGTCCTCTCACAGCGTAACTGAGCAGAATCTGCCCAGTGAGGAGGCACCACGTCCAGGACTCGAGGGATGGATCATTGCAGAGAAGAGACAGCCGGGGCATATTTTCAGAAAACGAGTGGGTGGAGGGAGGTCTTCTGGCAAGAAAGACGGTTGTAAAGCACAGTAGAATGATCAAAATCGCAATGAACTGCGGTGAGCTTTGAGAAAATGTAAGCCATTATCCTATACAAAGTGTGATCAGATCCAGGTTAGAGTAACCCTGGAAATACTTAAAGATAGGCAGTGTTCTATCTAATCTGGCAAAAATAAATTCATTTTATAATGAATCATCCCCCAAATCATTTTTATTTCCATACTCCAGTGGCACGCAGCACTCAACTCCAATAAGAGGCTCACCATCCTTTCCGGTTGTCCTTTGAATGTAATTCTCCCCTTCAGCGCAGGGAGGTCTCTGGAGGAGGGGCCATAACGTTTCCTCTTTCGTATCCCCAGAACTTTGCACAGGGCTAACTGGTTAATTAACAGTTCATTGTTAATGATCAATAGTTGATCCATTTATTAATCTAATAAATGAATAATACATGGAATATAGTGTTGGATCTATGATTAAAATGTATAAATGAAAGATAACCATGGTAATAAGATAAGGTGGCAATGAAACCCTATTTATGGCTTTTTACTTGTAGGTGCTAAAAAAAGACGTGGGTTGTTCCAGAGATGGACCAAGGTAGACCAGCTGCATCAGGGGTCACAAACCCAAATGGCTATGGAGAGGAGTATAAACAGAGAGAAGATGTCCTCCTGCTTATTTTTCTAACAAGAATATTACTTTCTTAAAGATATTACTTTTCCAAATACTGTATGCGCCACGGTGTTGGAGCCCTCCCTGGCAATCTGTTCCAAAAGCCTTGGAAAGAAGGTGCAGGTGTTTCTGGAAGGTGCCCAGGACACACTAAGCCCTTCTGAGTGGGAAAATTCATAAGGAACAATTACAGACTTGGAAAACTGCTCAAGGACGTATCATCGAAAGAATAACCAAGCCCACAGAGGAGGTGAGCAGAGCAAAGGAAGGGGAACTACAGGGAAGTCGCGTGGTCCTGTGTCCCCAGGGAAACGAAGGGAAACTCCGGAAGCCCTAGGACGGAGACGGCTGAACGCCTCACACACTTCTTGGGAGACTGCTTATTTTCTGTCACAAAGGAGTAATTATAGGCTAAAAAAGTATCTTTTAGAGCAGATCATCATCATTTCTTGTATAGCTAGGGAACCTAATCTGCTTAAATTATTCAAATTAGCTATTTACATGAAGCACGGTATGTTGAACGATACACTTCAAAAAGGACACAGCAAATATAAAGTTTGGTGGGGGCACCCAGTGAGTGTTAAAAGATGTAGTAAAGTCCGCTCCCATGCTATCAGAAATAAAACTACTGTCATGCGGTGAAACTGGGAATCCTCGTGTTTGCTGAGTCACGTATCAGGAGACTTTAGTGCAAGTTGACTTTTCAAAGGGCAGCCACGGCCCTGACGTTCCCTTCCTCCACCTACTCCGAGCTCGGAACTCCGCGGCTGGGCTTTGTGTCGGGAAGGTCCCCACCGTCGGCCTCCGGAGGAGTCTCATACCTGGCCCCCGCGGCCCTGCCCGCCCACCTTCCCCGGACTCCCGTGAGCCGATGGTCATCTCTCACTTCCTCAAACGTCCTCATTCATCCACCTGCTTCCTTGAGAACAGGCAGCCGACCACGCCCTCCCTGCAGTGAGGTTTCATTCAAGTTTTCCTTCCTCGGGGAAACCATTCCTGACTCCGGAGTTCTCCCTGCGATGTAAGAACTTGTACAACCTTGTCTCTCCCCCCACAGCCCTGGCCTGGGGTTGTCGTGACGCTCTCTCAGTGCTTGTGTTGTCACGGAGCTGCCTCGACTAGACAGTAAGCATCACGAGAGCCAGGAACCAGCCTGTCTTATCCTGCGTGGAACTCAACCTGTCTCTGAAACATAGTAGGCATTCCTTAACAGCTACTGGTGAACGCAAGAATCAATCGGCTGTCATGATACACACGTACTCTGAGATATTTTGATATCTTACAGGCAATGAAGCACATAACGTTTTGTGGTTAATTGGGGGGAAATTTCAATGAACAGAAACCCTGAAAGCAGAGAAAATAAGTTGAATGAAGAGGAATGGAGAGGATATTCAGAACTGGGAGGCACTAACATCGTTAACCTGTAGTTGTAAGATTTCTCTTTGGAAATTTCCTGCATAGAAGTGACTCACTACGGAGGGTAGGGGAAAAATGGAAAAACAACAACCATAAAAAAAAAAACCCTAAGACTAATGGAGGAAATAAGCCCCAGCACAGGGCAAAGTATGGAACAAGAATGGATGAGGTTTGGATTTCTTAAAAAATTTTCCTCTCTCTCTCTTTAAGACCTGCCCTTTATTTGCGGTGCAAATGAAATATTTTAGTGCCTGGAAGAGCTTCACTATAAGTGATAGACACACACAGACTCTCCCTTTGAAGATGTTACTCATTCCTTCTTCTTTGTTCCACTACCTCATTCTTTTCCTTTTCGTATCTAATCATTTTATAGCTCACCTGCTTAGAGCTGTTAATTTAAACTTGCTTTCAAGGCAGTTCCATTAATTCGTGGTAGAAAAACAACTTGTTAATTACAAGAACTGTCCTCCTCACCCCTTTTCCCGTGGATTTGTTAATGGAATTCAGTGGTTTACAATAGGCTACCTCACAACATAATGTCAAGAGTTTAGAATGACTGCCTTTAACAAAGAAGGCAGCAGCAGCATTGGTGGCAAGATGAAATAGAAAACTCATTATATTGTACAAGAGTCTGATCTGAGTGGGAGTTTTAAGATAGAAAATGTTACATATCACGGGTCAAACGGAAGTCAGCCTACACCGTAGCGGTAAAAAACAAGCGAGTTTCTAGGTGACTTGTTCGGCTATCTCTAGCTTACATATGTAAAATATTCTACTTTGAATTGTCTTTAAAAGGTCAGACTTTAAATGCATTGGTAATCCGTTTAATCATTTATTTCTCCTTGAATGCTGGGTGTGGGGTATAAGGCTAAGCCCACACTGAAAGTTTCTCTGAAAAATTTTAACCAAGACAATTCAAAGCACTACCCTAATTTTGTTCCACGTGGACGAACACTAACATTCCTGCCACCAACCCCAGGCGGCAGGAAAGGCTGTCACACTGTGTGTTCACAGATCCTGAGAAAGTGGAGAAAAGGGTGGAAATTTTGTGCTAAGGTTAACAACATCTAAAAATAGAGCTGAAAAAACATTTTTACTGCAAAATACTTGACGTTTGACAGAACGTCCAGGGAAAAATTGTGATTATTAAACCATGTAATATGTTGAGGTGTCTTTCAGCCCCTCTTATGTTTAGCAGCATTTCTTTAGTTTGGAAGTGAACACACAGAAGAATTAGGGTCCAAGTTGACTAAAGAAAGAGGAAGTGAAGGAGTATTTCCATTAAACCTGTTATGCATACTACAAAGGGGAAAGATGTTCTTAAACATGCAATGAGCTTATTCGATGTGATCGCAAGCATATTCGCTCCTTCATTATTTTATCCAACTGTGGCAGATCGGGCTTCTACCAGAGAAAAGTCACTTCCTTGAAGGATCTATGAGTCCAGCCACGAAGGCCGCAGAGGAAAACCTCAGGTGTCCTGAGCAATAAGCAGGAGTTCACCTGGGGAAACAGCACACTCCTGGCCAGAGAATGTGCACATATAAAAGGAAGGTGTAAAAACACACGTGTGCAGGGATGTAAAATTTGTGAGTGGCTGGTAGACGGAAGCAGATATCGGAGGTGGATCCAACAATGCAGGACTAACTGTGAAGGGCCCCATTTGTCCTGCCGAGTTTTGACTTTTCCTGGAGTCGGTGAGTACTCATCAGAAATTCCTGATGGTAGGCATCCTCCATCCCTCCAGGCTACTGCAACAAAGTACCATACACTGGGCTGCCTCTACACCACACGTGTGTTTCTCACAGTTCTGGAAAGTCCCAGATCAAGATGACGGCAGATTTGGTGCCTGGTGAGAGCTCGCTTCCTGGTTCATAAGCCACCATTCTCCTGTGTCCTCACACGGAGGGAGGGACAAGGGAGCTCTCTCTCTGGACACTTGAAAACAGCATGAAGCCCATTCATCAGGGCGGAGCTGATCACTTCCCAAAGGTCCCACTAGTTTCATTCAAGATGTGAATTGATGGGGGTGGAGGATGGAAGCAAACATTCAGACCACAGCAGCATCCTAAGATCAGCCTTATCTTCTGGGGGAGTCAGAATGCAGTACCATTAACCTGAGTGTGAAATATTGGAGGTACCTTGGTCAGAGAGAGGACCAGATCATAGGCTGCTAAGACTGTCATTTTCTCACTGCCAAGGTCCCCCAGTGTGATGTTATTTCTTGATAAGGGAAAGCCACCAGGGAGGGCTAACATGACTTCTCACCTGAGTTTTCCCATTGCCTCTGCAGAGGCTTTTTATCACGAAGCCTTTTTCCTTATAACAAGCCATCTGGTTTTCAACTGATCTATCACTGAGTTAGAACATTCTCAGTTGTGTTCCCACTCTAGCTCTGGCACTCCGGGTACTCGACACCAAATCTACCCTTTAGTGCACTAGTCCCTCTTGTCCTATAGAGACAAGGTTTATTACAACTTAACCTAAAATGTAATGAATAAGTGTCACAAATATTTGAATTACAAAGAGTAATAGAAGAAAACAACTCCTCTATATTAAAAGAAATGCAAACTAGCACAGAAAAGGAAGAAGTGAGGAATTCTTGCCTCGAGGTCAGCTCACAGCTTTAGAAACGCTCCAAACCAGAAGAGCCACAGCTCACACAATAGCTGTCCTTGGAATTTGAGAAGGAGTTCCAGAGCACGAAGGAGGTCCAAATGTCAATTTCCTGGAGTGTATTTCAAGTTTTAAAGCTTCTGTGCAAGATCTGGTAAATTTCCGGTCCCGTTTTGCCAACTCACTTAGGCCCTGGATAAATAGAATCATCAGGAAGTCCTTTGGGGATGCAAATAGAGACGGTATTTACACACATATGCATATCCACTCTGTACCAGAGCTTCCGAGAAGAAAAAACGAGAGGGGAGATTTTTTTTTAATAGAAAATAAATTTACCTCCTTCAAAACCGTTTAAGGGATTCATTAAATATGGAGTATGAAAACAAAGAAAAAGCTATATCCCAGGGTTCAACGATTTTATGGCAATGATCTCTGCATATGGATTTCAGGTCAGTAACATGGTTCAGCTGAAGGGAACTGTATAGGCGCCTGGCACCACCAAATGCTTTGACTATGTCTATTGCTGCGAATTGCAACATTATTGTGGCAAAGCCTAGGTCTTGTACAGGGACACTCTTGTAGATTCGGTGATTCTTTTATTGCCTGCACTTGCCAGTGATACCTGTTAACGTTATAAGCAGCTTTTAACAACTGTAACCTGTGATATGCTCCTAATGTGTGTATTTATGCATACTGCTGGGTGAACTGTGATGCTTCAGGCATTTTTAAGGACTCTACCTGTGACATTTTACTAATGTGTGTATTTATGCATATCACAGAGAGCTGTTAATGTTATAAGCATTTTTAAGGACTTTATCCAGGGATATTTTTAACTAATGTTTATAAGTGCTCAGAAATTCAAAGGTGCCCTATTAGAATACCACAACTTGAAGTCCCTTTGTTTACACAGGGTGCCTGGCAGTCAGTGTGTCTTTCTCAAAGTCAGATTCCTTTCCTGGGAGTATGTAAGTGAATGAGGATGCTTTAAAAAGGGAATGAAACATTCAAGAAAAATAAAATGAAAGCTTTGCTGGATAGAGCAATCTGGGATGTAGGTCCTTGTCTTTCATTACTTGGAATACTTCTTTCCAGCCCCTCCTTGAGCTTTCATTTAGAATGGAAGGGCAGATACAGTGCTTCTCAGATAAGGTCAAGTTCAAG
>CM052548.1:81405409-81594576 GCA_028533065.1 Trachops cirrhosus
GGAAATTTAGAAGCTAAAGAACTTATGACACATGGACATGAACTAAAGGGGGGGAATGGAAGTGGGAGAGGGTGTTCAGGGTGGAGGGGAATGAAGGGGGATAATGGGACAACTGTAATAGCATTATCAATAAAATATACTTAAAAAAAGAAAAAGAAAATGAATAAATCCTTTAATTCTAGGTAACTGAAATTTGGCAATGTTTATTGGGGAGCTATCTTACACAAGATGGTATATTAGATAATACCGAAAGCAAAAAAAAAAAATGTTCTTGCAACAAGGAGTTCATACCTTAGGAAGGGAATGATAAATACAAAACTAATTCCAGTGACAGTAACCAGGGAAAATGGCACAGTAGAGATGTATGATGTAATGGGAACGCAGAAAGAATAATTCTAAAATAATTGCAGTCTCTTAACATAAGCTCCTTTCCCCCCCTGTAATTGCCTTAATGTTTGTTATTTTTTTTCTGTCTGGAATATACCTCCCTCTCTTAGTTCACTTATCAAGATACTAGTCCTCCTTCAGTATTTTCCTTCAACAATCCTAAAGGATAGAGACTCCGCAGAACTTCCCTCTTTCTGAAACCACTTTGAGATATGATATATAAAAAGGTGTTCATTGCATATGTAACTCAGTTCTGCTTGTTTGACTTCTTAACTGCGTCTCCATAACCGCCTTCATTCGGCAGCAGGGCTGCAACGACAAATACTCGCGGAGCACCTGCTGTGCACAGACTTTGCGCCAGACACGGAGAAGCACAGCGCCAGGGCCTCCTGCTCGCAGGGAACTGAGTAGGTGTGAGGGGCTCAGCAGGGGAGGTCCTACAGCAGCAAGAGCTAACCCAGCCTGTGCTCTCAGTGAGAACCCCGGCGAGGAGGAGGCAGGGAGGCCGATGGCGGTCTTCTGGGCGGAGCGTCTGTGCGGTGAGGATGGACACATGGACACCGCACACTTACAGGGCAGAGTGGGTTTGGTACCTGAGACAGGAGAGGAGAGCGACTGCGCAAACGCAGCCAGGCTGGCGGAGTCGGAGAAGCAGGAAAGTCCCGAGGGGTGAATCGCAGGGAGAGGAGGGGCTGGAGAACTGAGCGGGTGAGGGATTCACCCCAGGGGCACGGGACCCCAAGGAAAGTTCTTCAGCCGGAGACTGGCATCCTTTTAAAAGGAAGGCCTCCCGTTGTGAGGAGAATGGAGGACGAGGACGATGCAGCAAGTCTGGGTCTACAGAAGTCAGTTCGGAAGCTGCTCCAGGTGAGGGATAAAGGCCCGCGGCCTCGTGTGCCCTCATACAGAAACGGGCCCAGACAGACAATGTCCCAGACATGCACACTTAGGTTTGCAGTTAATTTCACGTGCCCACTGTGCAGTAACAAGTGGCCATGTATTAACCACCATCATTTTTTAAAAATGGAACTTCTGCCCTGGCTGGTGTAGCTTAGTGGATTAAACGCGGGCCTGTGAACCAAGAGATCACGGTTCGATTCCCAGTCAGGGCACATGCCTGGGTTGCAGGCCAGTTCCCAGCAGGGAATGCACAGGAAGCAACCATACATTGATAGTTCTCTCCCTCTCTCCTTCCCTTCCCCTCTGAAGATAAATAAATAAAATCTTTAAAAGAAAAATGGAACTTCTTTGCAAGTTCATCTAACAATGTTGGCAGGAAATAGCTTAAGTAACGCTGTCTTTTGAAATGTTGTATTTGAAGTTGCTCTTTAGGTTTCCAGATTAGAGAGAAGATGGAATTCTCAGTGCTAGTTAAGAGAACAGGAAGAACTAAGCGTCTTGGGTGTTGGCTGAAATGTCAGCCGGGTTTTTGCCCCACGTCCCTAATAGAACCAGCAGGACATTTCTTGCAAGGAATAAGCACCACTGTAGGTCACTGCATGAGAAATGTGCAGCGATGTGGAAAAAATCCTGTCACTGCGTGAAGACCTTGGGTGTCCGGGTAGAGACATGCATGCATATCATGAATTTACAGGCACAAGAACTGGTCACGGAATCTGCCTCGGGGCTCAGAGGGTGAGGAGAGGCTGACCCACAGCCAGAGTGGTGAGGCAGCCGAGAGGCAGGGTTGCTCTGCAAATTAGCAGGCTCTAAATAATTATCCTTCGAGATGAGGCCGGTTTACACAAAAGAGAAGACACAAAAGGTGAATACATTGTTGAAAAACCGCTATGCCTCTAGAGAGGTCAAGGTAAGGAACAGGAAAGCAAGCAGTAATTTGGAAAAATTCGCACACAAAATTGTCGAATGTACTCGCTGGCCACAGAAAAATACCAGAATCATCACAGCCCAGTCTGAATTGCTAATCTCTAACTGCGTTCAAGACTAAATTGAATAAAATGATAGGATTATAGTTAATGTGCATTTTCTGGTGACAGAGATGGAGGAAAAATAGAGACAGCCACAGTTTGTAATAACTGGGTATTAGGAGGTTTAAAATCTGAGACCCGTGTCAATCAGTGATGTGTGTGAAGGGTCCACAGATGCCTTGTGGAGTCGGAGGGGAGATCCTGGTATTGCTTTCTCCGCCCAGGAGGACCTTGGCAAACCGACACTGTGTGATGTCTATTTTACATAGAAGAATATACAGAATTAGTAGAAGTAAAATGTATATTAGTGTTATGTATATGTTTTTATTTTCTCTCAATTGTATATCTATGGGGGGGCAAACAAAATTCGGACTTTATTTTTAAAAAATTGTGTATTTATTCTCACATGTTTAAACTTCACTCCCCTTCAAAGTACTCTCCACTGGATGCAGTACAACTACTGAGGCATTTTTTTTCCCACTGCTCCAAAGTTTTTAAACTCGTTGATTTTGATGCCTTTCAGTGCTTCTGCTGTTTTTGTTCCACCTTTTCCACATCGGCAAAACATTTCCCTTTGAGGACTTTGTTCATCCAGGGAAACAAAAAGTTGCTCAGGGCGAGACTGGGTGAATAGGGAGGGTCAGGCCATTTTTGGTCAAAAACTGCTGAACACTCAGCATGGTGTGGGCAGGTGCACTTGTAAATCCCCCATCATGAAATGGGCAAGCATGTTGAAAGAGCCTTCAAAAAAATTTGCTGAATATGAATGCAGCCTCTCACAACAATGCCAGATGGAATGCTGATAGATGGGTTCCCAGAACACTCGCCTAGCGGGGAAGCCTCTACTACAAGGGACCTGCTCTCCAGAAGAAAATTCCTGGTTTTTTGGTTACCCCCTCATACTTGAAATAAGATTGAATATGAATATTTAGGAACTCAACCTCTACCGCAGAGAAAAGTATCATTTGAAATTAGCTTTATCCATTTTTGCGTGCACTGAGTGGGCAGCAGACATACCATTTTCAGAATCCTGTGTCTCCACTGCATCTTCCCATGAGTGCACGGAGCAACTCCAGTTGCTGCTGGATTCCTAGATCCCATTTTCTCCCCCAGTTGACATCATTTGATCCTGCCCCCTCTCCTTACCTAACCTTTCCCAGATCTTCGGTTCCATCTCGATTTTCATGCCTGGGGACCCATTTTGATGTTAGGTTATATTTTAAGCAACATGATTTTCTTGGCTCAAATACATTCGCATTAAATATTTCTGTTGTAAATGCTTCCCGTAGAGTCTAATTTCCAGAATCGGTCATGCCCCCATAGTCCGTTACATCCTGAGTTCAGTTCTTCAAATCTTAGTGCTTTCTAGATCAGTTCTGCAGTATGATCACTTTAAGATTGCCGGCATCTCTTGCTGTGGACATACCTTCCAGCTGTAGGATGTTAGATTCCACTGAGACCCCACCTCCTTCCGTTTGCATATCTTCTTAAAGCTCCACAGATCTGAATGTTTTTGGATATGACTCTTACCATTTCCTGCAACTAGCTAACCAACAATTGTATGTGTTGTGAGTGAAAGTTTAAGAGTATGGTCCCCCAGACAAACCACAGGAAAATCAGCCTGTGGTACTAACTTTGTGTTCTATGTGGTGACTAAGAGGGCAGCGTGGTTCATGTGGTGAAGTCACCACTCGGTGGGGCCGCCGTGGATCAGTCCCCAAGGACCCAGAGCAAACATCCTGGTCGAATGTATTGATAGGGCTTGCTTGACTTCCAGGGGTTGTGTATTAAACTGCTGAGATTTGGGGGTTTATTTCTGCAGCACAACTTTCCAAATGTACATGGAAAAGATCTTAAATGTTTTTAGTGTGCATGCACACACACGCCAAAACAATGACGGGTGGGAAAACTTTGGGGAGTGATGGATATGTATATGGATATGTATGAATAATGGGATCTGAACGGAAATTCCTTTTACTTGCATAGAATTATAACAAATGAAGGGAATATGAATTTCTATTAATTTGACTTTTATAATGCTTATATATTGGTGTATATATACACCTATTGTAATATTTTGAAATTTATTTTAATACATTTTTATTCCACTTTCTCAAAACACATGCTGTAAAACCACTGTTATGCAAAATATTTTTATTAAGACTTGTTTACGATAGCCTACTTCAGGGTTTTCATGAGTCCTTTCTAATACGTACGTATCGTTGAAAAGAACTCAATCTAGAAAATGTATTAGAGAGTGATCAGAAATATGGTCCGAGCTATGCATTGTTCCAAGCTGTTTACCTGATATTGGTGAACTTTTCATTTTGGTTGTGAGTTACAGACGTCAGCTACAGGCCTAAAGGAACCAGTAATGCCACTTTGGGCTTCTTTAACTGAAGATGATGTCCAGGGGGTGGGCTGGTTCTTCCAGGGGGCTACGTAATGCATCACAGGGAGGGGCCTTCGTCCTGGTTGGCCCTCAGTGACCTTTGCTGAGAGGACAACTCTCTCTTGTTTGAACCTCAGTATCCCTCTCTCAGGTCAGAGTCATTGCCCTTCGCTCCCAGCCTGACAAATGTGCTAAGTCCTGTATGTCCCAGGCACTCCTGGGTTTCTTTGGGGATAACCAGAGAAGTTCTGATGCTTGTGCACAACACTAAAGGGACCACTATGAGGCTGTTCCAGGTCCCCACTGTGTCATGACAACACACAGACCTTTGTAACCTACACTCCCTGCATCTCCTAGCAGAGTGGATCTGTCCACTTTCCAAGGGTAACCAAAAACTGGGATAGCAGGCCAACTCTGCTCCCAAGCTCCCCAATATTGTGCTCCCAGCCCTTCAAATCCTACAAGGGAGAACCACCAGAATAACACCCTTTGGAATTCCATTTGATTCTCGTCCTCACTCCCACCCCAACCTGGTTAGCAAAGCTTTCTGATGTGAAAACAGGAAAATATCTGACTATATATTCTAAATTCTTGTTCTTCTTGTATCTGGGACTTTTTAACATCCCCATCCCAAAATTTTGATCCTATTATTTTTGGATCCTGCAATAGCAAATCTCCCACAAGCTCATGTACTAAAGCCCAAATGGGACAGTTACAAAAATAACAGAAAAAAACACTAGATTAAAAAAACACATATTAGTGAATAACTCCAGATAATATGCCCATATATGTTGAAAAACTTTTACTTATAGCTCTCCTTTCCTTTGCTATTGTGATATCCATCTTCCAGCAGGACAGCTTCTGCTAGTCTAAGTCCAACTAATTCACAGATACAACCAAAAGTTCGAACTATATTACAAAGCCACAGGTATAAAAACAGTATGGAATTGGCATGAAAAACAGACACCATAGGTCAATGGAACACAGTGAAGAGCCCAGAAATAAACCCACATATTTATTGTAAATTAATATAAGACAAAAAAAGCCATTCATATACAATGGAATAATGACAGTGTCTTTGGGAAAACTGAGTAGCCACATGCAAAAGAATGAAACTGGTATGTTTTCTGACTCCTTTACTTACAAGAATATTTTTCTGCTGTCTTCACACATAGATAATAGCTTATAGAAAATTCTTACTGAATTCGCTCTTCCCTTTAAAATATCTAGATACCATAGTACTGTTTTCTAATGTGTTTTTTTATCTTATTTGTTTTTAGAGAGAGGGGAAGGGAGGGAGAAAGAAGGAGAGAGAAGCATTGATGTGCAAGAGATACATTGACTGGTTGCCTCTTATACACCCCCATATAGGGACCTGGCCCACAAGCCAGACAAGTGCCCTGGCTGGGAATCGAACTGGTGACACTTCAGTTCACAGGGTGGCACTTAATCCACTGAGCCACAGCAGCCAGGGCTGGTTCCTGACATTTTATATTAGATAAAAGATAAGGAAGTCTAACATGTTTCTCTAATAATTTAATTAATGCACCGAATACTGCTAATGTTTGATTTTTCTTCAGATTTATTATCTGAAGATTAGCATTTTCATCATCATACTATGCAGGTATGAATTCAGGAAGACTTATTTTTAATATCAATGCTATACTTTATTTCTATTCAACACAGCATTTCTCTTTTCCTTACACTCTTTGTACCAACAGGAATCTAAGCAGACGTTTGATTATGTCATAGGAATGTCATTTGTTAACACAAAAAGATTAGGTCTGATTTTACTATAATTTTTTTGAAGCAGCCGTATTGTTGTTCCCATGCCCTTTTCCAGTGCAATCAATTGCATTCTTGTCTTTTTCACCCAATCAGACTGCAAAGCCCAGTAAATCACATTAATGGGCATTGAAAGGGCGTGGTGGTGAATTGCATCACGTGATGTGCTAACACCGCAGGTCAAGTGCTTTACATTGTACAGATAAGAGCAGCCCTCTAAGGATCATATCCTTTTGATTGTGACTTCATATCTTTCACAAGGTCAAAGTATCAGACACCAGTCAACAGCCATAGTGAGAGAAAGTGAATTTTCTGCCTACATCCATCCAAGATAATGGCACATGTTTCAGGGAAATGGAGTGTGAACCAGTGCTCACTGCTGGTTCAGTTTCTCTTTTAATAAATGTACTACGGTGACGCTGGTTAATAAACATAGGTAGGTTTCAAGTACACAGTTCTGTAATACATCATCTGTATATTGCGCTGTGTGTGTACCAGTTTTTCAATCAACGGCATTAACTGCCAGTGTTCTGAAAGATGACAGAGCTCAGAGGTTGAGTGTATGGACGCTGCACCCAAGATGTGTGATTGAGACAGGCTTTGTCAAACTTGTCTCAAAGTCTTGGTAAAACAGGGAGAGACTGACTACTTCGTGACTTACTACAGTGAGGATAAAACATACCACAGGTAAAATACAAAGTAGAACCTGTCATGCAGAAAACCCATAGAAATGCTGGTTGTCACTGCTGGCCAGTAAAACTCTCCCCGAATCCACCCAGTCCCTCCCTTGGTGTGCATGTCGTTGATCCTAGTTTTTAGTTTGCTTTCGCGTGTCCCGCCTCGCAAGTAGGAGCGACTTACAGGCTTGCTAACCAGACCAGATTCCAAACTGGAGTTCCAAGGATGACTTTGGTTACTCCAATGATGTCGGCCACTCTTTTACTTACATGTCATCAGGAAAAGAAACAATCTTTCTCATGTGTTTGTTTTCTTAATGTGATTTGCACGGCTGTGGTCCCCTTACTTATTCCTGTGACTGCAATGATAGCAACTTGATGGCCGTCACTATGACTTACTCAAATGCTTACAAAGATGTAAAGCAGTCTCTGAGACAGCCTGGCACTTCATGGTTTCATTGTGTAAGGGGATAGGTTAATGGCAAAGGGATAAGAGGTGATAAAAAGTGTCTCTGTATGTAATCAAGGCTGTTTCTCTGCCTTATTTGTACCTAAGTTTAATCTGAAATTGATTTTTAAAAAATAGATTAAGAAGAAATTAAATGAATTTGAATAAATTTGCTTCAGTTTGGTAGGATCTAAAAGTAAGAATAGGAAAAAATGGATTCATTTCTCTTAAAATACACAAGAATTAAAGTTAAAAGAAATAAAATGCTTGGCAAACTTTTTTTTTTAATTCAGCAAATGGATGGTTTTCTACTTTTGCTGATAAAAGAAATTTACATAATGAAAATGTGTATTCTACCTTAATTTTTGCATTTTCTTGCACTTCAGTGAGAACTTAGTCCCTTCTGGCCTCTTCAGGTGTTCCAACAGTAAAGACTGTATTTTAATGTTTTCTTTTCTTGGCAGACAGGACAGTAGAACTCGTCCAAGTATGTATTTCATTAGACCGTAGAGGTATGCTAACTTAAACAGGTTAGTGACCATGGAAATACAGCAATAATATTTCCAGTTACATACCTACAAGCGACCAACAAATTACAGATATACAAATAGCTCGTCATATTTCACAACCTACTTAAACATGTTACATTGAGAATATGATAATATTTACTATTGGGATTATAGTGTTAAAATGACAAAATTATTTTTAATTTTTATTACCTGTTCAAAGAACATTAAGTATTGTTGATGCTTCTATAATATTTGAGTATAAGATAATTTGAGTTCTATGAAAACAGAAAACTTTGAACTAAAATATATAGATATAAGAACATTTTCAAGTGTCTTGTGGGATATATTTTTCTGCTTAGTTTACACAGTCTATTTCAAAATAGTTATATTTTCTTATTAGGTTCCCCCTTTGCCATCAAAAGAAACATACTATTTCATGTAGAACCTAAATATATACAATTTTTTGTGAATCATGCCTCAATAAAGCTGGAAAAGTGAAATAAAAACTTTGAACAAGACTCCATTTTGAAGTTATGTTGAAATACTAGTGTTATCTAGTAATTTACCAGTTAAGTGTTAGATAAAAATATACGCTAAATTATTTGAAGGATAATTCTCATGTATTCATGATTTAAAACTCATTTTCAAAGATTATATTCCTTTATAATGTTACAAGTTCAAGCTCACTAAAAATAAAGCAAGTGTTAAAAGATACTTTTATCATATAAAATTGTCAAGGATTGAAGCATAATGATGATAGTTAACATTAAGCTATGGCACATGAAACAGAAATAATCATGATGATGGGAATTAACCATGTTGCAATCTATTCTGGAAACCAGTTTAACAGTACATATTAGTAACCAAAGACATTTGAGAACTAAGTAATTTGGGTAAAGACACATGTACCATTGGTGATAGTGTAAAATTCCTCAAATTATCTGAGTGTCCAAAATATGACAAGGGGTAAATGACACTAGAGTTTAAGGTAGTATTACCTCATGTTTGTGTAGCTTTAAGTGGTTCTGTTCTGTGAACTAGAATAATCCTGCTGAAAAGCTTACCTTACCAATAGTGGTGTGTAAGTGACTTATATAGAGGGCACTACAGCATTGCATAAAATATCTAAAGGAAATATTTGTAGGTAAGTGTATGTGAACCTCCTATGTCATAAAATAGTAGCAAGTAATCAAAATCCTGCTTTTAAAAAATGCTAATACTGGAAACAATGTTCTTAAGAAATGCTAACAACTTCAAAGAGCAAGATGGCATCTGTAGTATTGTTCAAATTCTATGTGCAAGATGCATAAATACATATTCACAGAAAGAAATGCTGATAAACATAAATATACATACTAAAACCCGACGTGATCTATGCCTTGACTGCATGAGTCTTCTATTATGTGTTTTTCAAATTTTCAATAGTGAATGTATTTTATCATAAAATGTAACATTGTGGCATAAATTGCACTTGGAATAACTGCTTAGAACACGATGCAAAATGGTTCGTACATTTGATAAAAATTATATGAAGTATATGTTTGGCAGATATTAAATTGGATGGAAATTATTAGATTGTATCTCACAACGATTTTCCTTCTCCTTCATTGTGTCTACAGTTAGTAACTGAATTTGTTTTTCTGTAAGAAAAGTCTGCACCTTCCATTCCGTGCATTCATTTCATTTCCTCAGTCTGGACTCATAAGCATTAATTTTATTTGGTGGATTATAATCTTCCACTGTCACAAATCGTTTCTGTTTTGGCTGTTAGGACATTTGGGGGTTGGTTCCTATGTCATTTTAACATGCTTCCCTCCTTTGTTTTGCTGTTATTTTTAGCACTGACTCCCTTCAGTGCCTGTACGATGCTCTAGGTTCATCTTGCATATTTCCTGCCTCTACCCCAGAATCAGCCAAGCAGCTTGGTCCCTATAACTGACATTTGAAAACCAAGATTGTGGTTTCTTATCGCAACAGGAGCATCACCGCTACTAGGAACACCACAGTAATAATTTATGCAGGCAAGATGCATAGACAAATGTTAAAATGTGGTCAAGACTTTAACAAACAAATCTGCATACCCCTAAATGTTTATTACCATGATAAGTGTAACCTATGTCCTCCAACCTTTGATACCCTTTGACTCAAGGGATGGAGTTTAACTGCCACAGTCTTGATCATGGGCTGGACTGAACTTTCTTCCAGTGATTAGGGTCAGAAGGGGACAAAGTAACTGTACACAGCAGAATCCTGACAGATACTCCTCTAACCAAACAGTCAAGGTTAACATTACCAAAGCCAGTCACATTTTTTAACAACCCAATATGATGTGATAAGCATACCCCAGTGGCATTCCTGCACAAAATCTGTAACAGTGTGTTAATCGTGACAAATCCAAAACAAACACAAAGTGAGGGACGAGAGAAAAAATATCCAACCGCCAGTCAAGTGTGACGATCATGGAAGACAAGAAGAGACTGAGAAACCCGCATAGACTGGAGGAGACTAAGAAGACACAAGGACTAGTGAACACAGTGCAATGCAGGTCACATCCTGGACCGGGTCTTGGAACAGGAAAAGGGCATCGGAGTCATGTCAGGCAGTTTTGTTAATATCATACCGTCTTTGGCTTCTCAGCTTCGGTAAGTGCACCGTGGTTATGAGAACCATCAAGACAAGCTACGGGAATGGTATATAAGAACTCTACTTTGCTTGCAATTCTCCCAGACATCAAACATTATGAAATGACGTGCAAAGATAGGGC
The DNA here is from genome assembly GCA_028533065.1 of Trachops cirrhosus. Classification (NCBI taxonomy): domain Eukaryota; kingdom Metazoa; phylum Chordata; class Mammalia; order Chiroptera; family Phyllostomidae; genus Trachops; species Trachops cirrhosus. Next base: position 81,416,300 of record CM052548.1, read on the forward strand.
ATGGTTCTGAAATTCCCGAGTTTTGCCGGGCCTTGCAAACCAAGGACTGTGCAAACCAAGGACTGCCTGGACATTCCTTTGTTTCATCTGGTATCATAAAAGCCTCGGACAAAATAGACAGGGAATAAAGGGAATATTCAAGTATTGGTAGTAATTTCATTATTATAGAGTAATGAGTTATAATGTTGAAAATATGTAGTGAAGTTGTCTTCTGTTGGAAGTTGAAACTGGGGGGAGAATTTGCATGTAACGCCCCAGGCTGTATGCTATTGGAAGTTGAAACTTGGGGGAGGAATTTGCATGTAACGCCCCAGGCTTTATGTTGTGACGGAAGACTTGGGAATAGACTGATAGTGCCCTGGGTATACAAAGGGGCGATCACATACAGTGATGCAATCGAAACGGAAATGATGATCTTCGATTTATTTTGATGCAGCCCAATCTGGAGGAAGAATGAGAATAAGTATTGTTTTATACGAGGAGACGTGTTGCTGCAACACTGAATCTTCCATCGTCTGCGTCTCTGGGACCAGAGCACCGGCCTCCATTTCTCTCCCCTCTGCCCGCCCCCACCGTGGTGCTAGCTCAGCGTTCTTTACATGGAAGCCTCTCAATCCGTCCTTGCTAACTGGACGCCTCCCATGAGCCTCCCTCCTTGCGCTGACTGACTACACGCCAGCAGCCCCGCAGTGAAGAATACATGGGGGTACTGATGCCGCTCTCCTGCGGTGTGTTCGGCATGTTGTTCAACTACAGTGTGAAAGGGGTGTGCATTTGTCAGTGTGGAAGAAAGGAGGAGGAGTTTCCATTTTAAGAGCCTGTGTCCGTTGGAGTGATTCTGGTAAGATGGAAGACGTTAGCAATGCCTCTGTCTTCACATGTCCGACCTTGCAAGAACTTCTGCCTGCAGCCATAGGACACTGGCATTGCTCCACCCCAGAGAACCTCGGAACCTTCCCAGGGCTTGCAAGGAGCAGTCGGTGGTGGCGCTCCATCTGACATGCGGGCCCCCTGAGCCAGCCCAGGTACACGCCACCTAGAAAACTGGGCCAATAAAAGTGTTCCAAGTCTCATATAAACAAGAAAGCTCACCTTGTTCTGATTAAATAGGTTTGAAAAACAATGCACTGAGGCAAAAATTAAAACTCAATAGTTATCAATGTTTCACCTTAGGTATTAATGGTTCACCTTCTTCATATCATTGTCAAGGTTACCTGTGATTCTATTAAGCCACCCTTTGAAATTGTTAAAAGTTATTTAGTTTACAGAACTAATTTAGAGTAAAGTTGGGGTAACTGGCATATGAAAAAGTTTATACTAACTTCATTAAGCCAAAGGACTACACTCTCTTCTAAATCTCTAGCAGGGGAGACACTGAACCTTTTTAATGTGGATTTAGCAATGACTAATATATGTGTGCTCCAGAAAAAATGAATCATTCAAATCTTAAAATGGATCTTGACCCAAAAAATGCATTAAAAACCCAATTGGTGATTTTAGTTCTATATAATTAAGGCAAGCCTAAAGTGTAAATCTAAATTAACACAGCCCACAACATCCATGCATGGGTAATAAATAAGTCATACCCCAAAAAGGAAATTTTATAGGGAGAAAAAGCCTACTATCTTAAAAGGCATGAGGTGGTTAAACAGATATTTGGCAATAATGACTTACATGCTTTCCGAGGGGGAAAGCACAGCATTAACACATTGGAACATCTCAATGGAATGCAAATATTTAAATTTAAAGGACAAGTGATCTCACTCACACTAGAGGCATCCGTGCCAGAAAAAATGGGCAAGTCGATTCTATTTCCACGACAGTACTAGTCCCGTAAAGGACCACCTCGTTCATGGGTCATGGGGAACACATCGAGGCCAGATGTTGTGTATCTCTCGCCACTGCTTTCTGCCTGTGCCTCAGCAACCCACCTCCCATGAAGAAAACCCTCTTTTGTTTGGACAAGCCTGGGATTTGGGCTGTTTGGCATGCCACCAAGGGACCTACTCCAAACCTCACTGCCATGAGGACGAGGATGCCTGTGAAGAGGTGACTGTCCCCTGCTTCTGTCCCCTGGAGATGTGTACACAGTGAAGCAGGAGCTAGGAAAGGCGCATACCACACAATCTGCTTGGACATGTTCCCGATATGTAAACCCAGGCACGATCGGATGTTTGCTTAAGTGTCTTCCATTGAAAGGCATCCAGGAACCCCTTACTCCTTACTCTGATAGAATTTGTGCTGTAATTTCATATTAAGCTAAAAACTACCACATCTTTTAATTAGTCTTTTAGTGGGGAAGTAAAAAGAAACTTTATCATATATATATATACTGAGCAACAGCATCTTCAGAGCCCTTTTTAATTGATTCACCTGTACTTCCTTAAAAACAGAGCATGAGTTGGCAGAAAAACATAAACCTCACACGTTTCGCTTGTGTAGCTGACCCACTGGGTATGCTGTGCTTGGCGCAGCCTAACTCAGTGAGGTAATGGCTGTATGGAGTGGGGGTGGGGACGTAAGTGCAGAACAGCTAAGCAGCTGAGAATGAATGAAATGAAGCCATGGTAGAGGGGTGTATGAGCATTTAATGAATGTCCTTGAAACACCTGGGAATTAGGAACCTAACAAGGCCCATGCAATGATGGAAGTCACCCTCTTCAATGAGGCAGAGTGCCCTCGAGTGCCTGAGCTTTTGCAGGTAGTCGTACACTAAAAACACAGCCTTCACATTCACGATCAAGTGGTTGACAGCTGTCCGGAAGTCACTGTAGTTAAAAGACACTGCATAGCAATACCAATAGTCATCTTTTCAAATACACTGAGCAAAAGCTTCCGTGGACCCAAAGGATTCAGCTTCTCAGTTGGTTGGCAGGAAGGACAGCTGGGTTTTATTGGTATGAATCTAAACCTGGGACACAGAACACTTAGTACATATTTTCTGAATTAAGTTGTTTCTTGAACTATACCAGACACTGAACTAACTGAACTTCTATATAACTTCACTAGGGGTAGATTCTCGGAAGGTCTCCAAAGCAGGCATGACCCTGTGGCAATGTCGATCACTCAGGGCTGTCTGACATGGGCTGGCTCTGAAAGAATCAGCAGGAAAACTCATCTTTGTCCCTAAAGTTGTGATGCCTTCAGTATAAACACAGCGTTCCAAGCGAAGTATGGAAGGCAGAAAAGAGCGTGCACATTCCTCCCCGTGTCAAAAGCTCGCCGTGGTTTTAGAACAGGTTCTGGTGAGCAATGCCCTGTCTGCTGCGTGGGAGAAGAGAAATGGCATAGTGGCTGTGAAATGTGCTTTTAAAACTGTTTTATTCCTCACATTCTGTCACAGCCATTGTCCACAAATGCCACTTTTTTACATGATAGCTCTGGAGTAATAATGAAATCAGTAGGGGGCATGGTTTCAGACCCTGTTGGTTTAGCAAAACAACAGGCATTATGTTGAATGCATGTTTCTATTAGCTACTCCAAAAAGGAATCTATGAGAGACATGTAGCGGTGGAAGGTCATTATGAACCAAAGTCATAGATGGTTTAGATGATGAACTCTTGTTGTCGGAAGAATGCGTTATAAGCCACTTGACAAAAAAGAGCAACCAGACTATAAAACTGAGCAAATAAAAAAAGTATAAAAGGGCAGAGCAAAGTAGGTAATGAAAGGCTTTCAGTACCAAACACAACTGCAGCCCATCACGCAGTGAAAACGAGGCGGGTTGTGGATGGAGATCCGGTCGTATGCGTATCCCAACTCAGTGGGTAATTCTGCAGGCATGAGAAAAAAGTCAGTGGACACAATTTTAAGCAAAACTGAACAGTCAGCAATGCGGCAGAATAGAAGAATTAGTGATAATGATATCCCACAATAAGAAACCCCAGCGTAAGGTCTTCCATACGTGTTGAGTGGCATATATTCACAGGTGTCGGTTTATATGCACAATAAAATAAAAGTGCATTTGTGATGTGTCAGTGATGCGTCAGAGATGAATGTTGACACATAAATAAAAAACACACTACTTAATTACAGACAACACGTGCCTCATTAGATGTCTGTATGACCAGAGAAAAGCGAGAGATGTGAAGGAAATCTAAAAATAGTTTTTAAAGATTTGTTTGAAGGCGACATAAGCAATGACAGTTATTTCAATTACCAGAGAGCAGAAAGTAAGCAGTAACTCAGCCCCAAGGCTGGGTCAGCAGGAATCACCCCTGAGGCTGCTTCGGCCCACGGAGATCAGTTCTATGTGAATAAGTAAGGAGATCCCCAATCACTTCACTGTAAGAACTGGAGCTACACAACCGGGAGCAATATAGGACAAGCGGTCACTCCAAGAGGTGACTGGATACGGAAGCTCTCACTGTACACTCATATGCCACACAAACAGACGACCTAAACATCAGTCAGAATGCTATGCAGCTTCACACACGACCCCCCATGCTCATGCCTCATCCAAACTGTCGCTCTTACACCCCTCCTACATTGAAAACGAGATGCTATCTTTCATCGTAACATAGCTGGAGTCTTCCCACGGAAGTTACTGAACATTTTGCATAAGCTCTCACGGGCTTCGAATCTGACACTCCTGCCCTGGTACAGAGTCTGTAAAGGGGGTCTGATGACAGTGCCTGAGGGCAGGAAGGGTAACCAGTTCTCCCCAGGGAGCACTATAATCTCAAAATCAGGTCGGGACTGGGGGCAAAAGGTGGAGGGACGAAGGCCGTAAATGCACATCGGACTGAGTCTCAGTCTCCAGCCATGGAGTCTAAAAAGGCGGCGGCTAGAAACTCAACCAATATAAACACAGAAACAGCCTGTTTAGACTGCTCTCCATGGGAACTCGGGTCACATGTGGAACTCTCCTCTATTAGAATGAGCCCACAGCAATGTCAGTGACCAGCTCTTCCCACGCTGACAGCCTTAGACAGGGTAGGAAACCAACCATTTACAGAGTAGCTACTCTGGGTAGGCACTGTCCAATCCACCAGGTGCACCTTCCCAATGGCCATCAAGGGAGGTGTTAGACTGTTTGAGAAAAAAGTGCTACAGGAAGCTAAACTGCTTAGTGACAAATACCAGAAAATGGGCCCGTCCAGATTAAATCCAGTCCTGTTATTCCCAGTCCCGGGCTCTTTGCGGTGTGCACGCTGACTCACCAGAAGGTGGCTTCCCCTCCCAGCAGGCGCTGACCCGCTCCCACCCCTCCCACCTGGAGGCCAGCAGCACTGTGCACGACATCCCTAGTGGCAACAAGGAGAGATGCACCCAGACAGAAGATGTGCTTGTGAGTTTGTGCTTGAACAGCCCCATTGAGCTCGTAAGTCTCAATGGAGACATCTGAAAGGTGTGCTTCCCTAAAGTCTCGGATGTCAGCAAAGAAAATGAAAAGTCTACTGCATCCTGAACAGACACATTGCCAAATCAATACGGAGTAGCTATTCACTTGGCTCAATGGAACATCGTTTTGGAATTTCCAGAATGTAAGAGAAACCACAAAGGAGGCTGAACAACCGTTAACAAAAGTGCTTAATAGAACAGTGCAGGCAACGCGATCAGCCAAGACCGGAAGGTGCCCCGTGCAAGGGCACCGCTTACGAATGAACCTAAGTCAGACATAAAGCCAGACCCATAGGGACCGGACAGGCCAGGAATCTAGCCCACAGAAGGGCACTGAGTAGGAAAGTGTGTAGTTCAGAAGGAGATTCTGAACAGAGGTCTATACCCTCGTGGTGTTGGTGACCAGGCTAATAAAACTGAAGTGTGGTATTTCAAGGAAAAGTAATCATCAGAACTTGGTTGAAAAAGAATATTATACAATTTGATGTAAGAAACTTCAAGCCAGAGCGCTTAGGGGGAAATAAAAGTTAACATACTAAAAATGACAACATGAATTATCGTAGGTCTTTACTTAAAGGCGACAGCACAATGGGGAAAGGAAGACATCGTGTCTCCCACATCCTCCCACCGGAGCGTTAGAGCTACTTCGTGAAATTATCCCCAAACTCTGCAACTCGGGGAAAAGATCATTGCCATAATTATAGTGTGCGGTAGAGGGTAGCTTGAACTGAATAGTATTGAAAATTCTATTTGTCAGAAGTGTGAAAAATGTTGTGTACTTTTATTGATGAGGTAGCAGTATGAACCATAAAAATTAGGCACCTTTGTTGCTTTGTTTTCCCACATTGAACAGGGGGGTGAGTTTTCCCAGAACCGCCCATGACATCTGGGGTGATTCCCATGGTACCCGGAAAGCACAGTCCTCGGTGGAAGGAAGTGAAGCAAATTGACTCTGAAGCAAACCTCAGTTGCGTTAGGTCCGTTCTGAAAATCAGCTAGGGAGGAGCCACGGCTGCGCAGTTGAGAACACTCATTCTGAGATCTAGAACTTCAAGGGCTGATTTACTTAGACGTAAATGACTGCACCATTTAAAAATCACTTTACACCTTTCATCTTGTGCCTCTCCACGGCACATGGGGACATGTTGTGGAAGTATTTCTGTAGCGCAGTAAGTGGATAACCGCAGTTGTCAGGGAATTTTTATCCTGTGACCATGTCTGCCCTCCTCCATGCCAGGTAGTCACGGAGCCTGGGTCCACAGAGACGCGGAATACACAATTCTTCACCATTACGGTGATCGGCACTTATGTTTTTTGCAGTGTTTCAGAGCCAATTTCACCTGGAATTATGTACACTGTAGTTATGGACGTTGCAGCTGCCTATTTTCCGGATCTCCAAAAATAAGAAAGTTGTCCCACAGCAGAAATGCCTGCCCAATGGGCTTGGAGTTCCACAACTACATCTACCCTGTGGGTCCAGTAGAAACCCCCTGCCCATCTTCTACTGGAGGGAGAACCGCAGAGCAGGCACGCAGGGCCCCGGGAAGTGAAAGGGCTGACTAGGTAGGGACCGGCGAAGGTCAGAACGGGAAGAGCCCACTTCGTTTTGCACATAGAGAATTGAACTGAGGAGGAAAAATACCTTGCTGTCACACAGCTGGTGGAAGGTGTAGATATGAGCATGAATTCGTGTACACACACCCTGACTTCTACTTCTCCACAGTTGCTCCCTCCGTTCTTTCATCTGGGAGTTGGACATCCCGGGAATGTGCTTTGTCCCGTGCTATTAGTATGAATCCCCCCACACAAACGAAGGTTTTCCACTGTGTCAGCTGCACAGAAACACGCTAGGGAAAGAGAGGCTGTCATCACCAAAACGCGTCCGACTTCCCTATGCAGCCGGGTGGATGATGCCACCACGGAACTGCTCTTCCCGAGGTGGGCAGACATGCAGTGGGAGCCGCAGCCACTTCTTGGAGCGGCTGTGCTGAGAGCAAGGGAAACCCGCACCCGAAGCTTTCAGAAGACAGCACGATGCGGTGTCTGAGTCGATAACGATACTGGGTGGGACAGGCAGAGAATTCAAAGGTGGTCTCCAAGACCCCTGCCCTGTATAACCCCCTCCTCCTGAGTGTACACAGGACTGGACATGTGAATGTCTCTCTCATAACTGGGTGATGTCATATGACAGGGTATGCCTAAGAAATCTCAGGCATAATTGAGATGCCCAAAACCTATCAATCACTAAGGTGATTTCCAGAGTGGGCCTGGCTCACTCAGGTGAGCCCTGGAGGGACTGGGCCTTCCTGAAGACATTTGGGAAATGTGACACTCTGCTGTGGGGTCGGGAGGGACAAGAGGGCCCGTGAGGAAGCCGTGTCGTGAGGACCTGCAGGTGTCCTTGAAGAGCTGCAGGTGACAGCGAGCAGGAAGACAGACCTCACCTGTACAGCTACCTGAAAATGGGTTTTGCCAGTAACAAGTGAGTTTAAGAGAAGACACACCCAGCCTCGGGTGACAGCACAGCCAAACAGTGCCTTCACCTCCGCCTAGTGAAGTGCAGGGCAGAGAAAACAGTCACGTCACGTCCTGCCTGGACTTTTAGCCGAGACAATGGTGACATAATCCATGTATGATTTTTTAAAGCAACTCAGTGTGTGAGAAAATTCGTTACAGAGTAATAGAGCACTAATTCCTTAGGGGGTCCTCCCACCCCTGAAAAGCCACCATGGCTTCCTGGGTAGAACGGGGTCTGATGGAGTCCAGATGGTAAGTGGAATAGTAGCCCAAGTCTTCCATCTTACTCTGGGTTCAGTGGGTCTCAATGAACCCCATGTCCCCACGTGAGAATCAGGATGGATACACATGGCCGCTGGCACAACCCCCTGTGGATATACTCACCCCGGATTAAAAGTCAACATCGCAAGAACAGCCACCTTCAGCCTAATAAATCAAAAGCAACACTGCATGCCAGGTAGATTTGAAAAGTTCAGCAGCATCCTGAGACTTAAATCATACACGTATTGTAAGTACCAACAGATGCCTTTTGATTTTACAGTTATCACTCCTTCATAAACCAGGCAGATAGTAGCAGTCGACAAGTGCATAAACAAACAAGTCAGCCCAGCCCTCCTCACAAGCCACTCTGCCCCCAGTGTTGTAGCCGCTGGCACTCAGCATGTGGCCATCGATCTGATGCGCACACGCCTCCCCATCCTCATCAGAAAGGGGCCCACTTCTGCGTGGAAAGCGTAGCAGTGCACACACCATCTCCCCTCAGTATTCCATGAACTCCTCCTCTCTCAGAAACAGTCTGGGAAGACTTGATATTTTATTCCATGAAACGTCATGCAGGCTCAGTGTACTGTCATCGGACTGGGGTGGAGTGACAACATGGGGTGTTCTATAGGATGGAAACAAAACAAAGATATTCAGAGGCCTATCATGCTGGTGAGGTTTTGGGGAGTTCAAAGATCTGGGACAACCCAGGACAGCACCTCCAACACACAGGGCCAGTTACTACACCCTGAGCTCCCTGCTATGAAATGAACACTCCAGCATTCCATGGGCCTGGACTTTCCAGAGGTGGCATGTGTCACCCTTGCAAATGCTGCCCTGACCCCATCACTGGAAGGCTCCAAAGGCTCCCAAGGGCCCAGTGGGGCAGAGCGGGAGCAGACGGTCTGGTCCAGACACTGCTGCAAAGCCCGGAAATCCAAGCTACGTGACCTGGAAGGGCCGATGCCTCCATCAATGCCTGCGGTCACCAAGGCTGCCCTGAGTGGTGTTTGGCAAGCTTCCGTGGGCGGGTCAGAGCAAGACCGTGCTGTTTACAGCACAGAAATGCACCTCGGTCAGCAAGCCTCTGACCGTGGGACACCAGTGACTACGCTGTCCTAGCTGCCCATCCTGAGGGCTGCCCTCGGCCCTCCAGGTCATAAGATCAGTCAGACGGTGCCTGTCGCCCCTGCAATGGGGATGGTATGTCAGTGGTCGGGCCCACGCAGATCCAAGTGCATCAGTAAGTTCCTTGAGTGGGGGTTGGAGAGCTGCAAGCCTCCTGGAGCAACAGGGCTTCCTCAGCTCAACCTACAGCACTAAAGAGGTTCCCGCGGGCGAGCATCCTGTGGGAACAAAAACAACTCAGATCAGAGTCCAGTGTGTTTGTGTGCTGAAAGCACGTGTTGTGGAGAAGCACTGCTACTACAGACCCACTTAGTGGGATTTAAGGCAATGGGGGTTGTCTTGCAGTCAGTGGGCTTCGGGGTGCAGGGAGGTATAACAAGCTGTTGTGTAAAAAGGCGGGATTAGGCAGAGGGAAGGACACATGAACTCCTGAGCAGTGGCAAATGTCTTGGCAGTTTGTTCACAGTCCCTAAAAAAGCAAGATTAAGATGCTAGACAAGGAGATTGGTGGGGGAAATACACGAACGGGCATTTGGGACAGACGACAGAGCATGGGTACCTGTGTGTCTCAAGTCGACACTCACCAGAAAGGATCCTCACAGAGGCGGCTCCACGTCCTTGGTGATGAGATTGGTTGGGACCCCTCAGCCAGTCCGTGTCCTTGGCCATGTCAGCATGGGTGCAATGGGCCCACAAAAGGAATCAGCACCGTGACAGGGACGAAGAGGGTAGACCGGCTCCACACTCATTCCAGAATACTTAACCTGCCATCCACTCAGACAGCGCTGCTGGCAGTAACTGGCCTGATTATCCGGAGCAGCCGGGACATGGAGAAGCCCCTGGCCCGCTCTGGCCAATCTATGCCTGTTGGGTGGGAGACCACGGCATCCATGATCTGACAGGTGATCAGGTCCCCCCCCAGATGAAATTCTGGCCCTCACCTGCCTCTAGCAAGCTGATACACTGGCCAGGAGGGAGGGAAATCGAGCATGGGAGACGGAAAAGAGGTGTGAGTATTAATTACAGCACTGGAACCAGCTGCAGCACGAGGGGTTCGAGTCCCACTTGCTTCCTGTAAGAAATCTTTTGAACATACTGTGGCTGATGACCGCCTTGCAGAGCTAGTGGCTAAGAAGACCTACTGGGTAGTCTGGCTGCAGACAGAAAGGAGGTATTTCTGCTGCCTCCCCCCCGCCCCAGCTGTGATTTCGGAGAGAAGCAGACTGGACGATTTCACGCACACTGACCCTCGAGCTGAGGGCACCCTCCCACAGCTACCCTTCCAAGGTCATTCAGATTGCTGACAGAGGGTCAACTTCAGAGTCGAAGATTCTGGGCGCCTGGCCCCACACGGTGTGTGTGAGAGGAGCAAGTGGTTGTCCAGAACACTGGGCCACCCTCCACCCCCCGCTGGACCTGGATGGGAGCTAGGGGTGCGTCAGCGCTGCACCCGAGGGGCGGAGCCTTCAGGATATCCTCTGCGTCCCTGCAAATCCAGGCTCTGTTGCCTACAGCATGCTACTGATAACATTGTCTCGTCCGTCTGTCCATCTGTACTTCCCGTTCACTGTTTCCTCATTCCTGCTTGTCAGAGTCAAGTCCCAAATGAGCACGCTGCTCCAATCTCAGACGGTGCTTTCAGAAATGCAGCTGAGACCTATGTTTCATGTAAGCCTCCTAGGAATGGAGAATGATTCATACAGTTACATTTATAATATTGGCATTATTGAACTAGTACTGGTGTGTATTCTGTATATGTGCATTAGCATATGTAAATGAGATTAATCCTGTATGAGACAAGGCTTTATTCAGATTATATTAAATTTACGCTGAAACATCTCTCCACTAAGAGTGTTAAAGTATATGATTATCCCTCAGCTGAGCTGACATTTTTCAGCCGGACACTTAATATTGTCACCAACAGGCAGGCAGCACTACTGAGCCCTGCCTGAGATTGCAAAGCACTGTCTCCAGGCAGAAACTTTTTAATTAAAGTTTAATTTAATGAAAATTATGAATCACAGAAACAACCACATCCACCAGTATCAAGTATCCAGACTGGAAATAAGTCAGTGAAGTTCTAACCTGAGGGCTTCTGGTCACCTCTAAACTTGCTACAATGCCCAGTGCATTTCAGATTTCTGTCCCATCGACTTTCTTCTATTTACTCCCTTGTATAATTCACAAATGGCCCGTTTTTCTCTTTGGAAACGAGCAATGCTTTCTGCTGTTGCTATACTGTTTTCAGCTTTGGGTTCCCCACAGTGACCCGCACGGACTAATAAAAAACGATCAGCAGAGATTACGTGAGCTCACACCGTGTAATACTGCATATTTCACACATACGTTTCTATGTTTAATTTTCCCAGTATCTCTGCAAAATAAAGGAATCCCCATTTTACAGATGAAAAACTCGTGGCACAGGGATGTAAAATAGTTGTATCTAATATTACACCCAGTGGCGGCCAGAGGATACAAACCCCAGCAGACCGACTCCATTCATTCCCAACTACTGGACGATTATGGCCAAAAAATAAATAAAATATTTTCGGGAGATAATTCATCAAAGAAACCCTAATGTCTCAAAAAATATGGTTGTGTCTATGCAATTTTCACCATCTTATATGCTATTCAGTATTTTTTCCTAGTGAAACTAGTTTATAACCATCATGATTAATTGTGCCAAGATTTTTAAAAATGTATCATCTTACAAACAATTTCTTCATCATCTCAACATACCATTGTATACCTTCATACTTCAAATATTCTTTAAAAGTATGTGTTCTTCTAACTCTAAATCATCAAGAATTATTGAATATGTAGGTCAAAATGTCAATCCTCAGGACAAGAATCGATAACATCTTCTACACTGAGACCACATTTTAACTGCCACCTCACCCTCCATCAAACCTACCCATCCTGAAGACCATAAATACCATCTTAGGAGAGTTTACCAAACTCTCTCCAGGAAAAATTATGCTCTCTCGGCCATAATTAAGCTGTAGAATGCAGGTCTTTTTATGTGTTTAGAGAAATATGACATTAGGAAATGAGGTTCTTCTGATAGTAGAACAGTTAAGCAAAATCACCTGTGGAGTTCAAAAATTACTTGAAGAATATAGGGGTTGACTTAGGAGGAAAAGTCTAAGAAGCTGGATAGGCTGATATCTGGAGAGATATAAGATAAGAGTAGTGCTATTACTGAAAATTACAAGTACCATGGAAGGGAGAGAACTCTGTCATCCTTGCTTTTCTGCTATTTCTTGCAGTGCTGGGGTACAGCGCAGTGCCCAAAGCCTGCTCTGCCCACATACAAGGTCACGTATCCGCCTGCCCAGGAAATGCTGCCCCCAACAGAAGGCAGAACACACTTCCCATTTATACAATAGACACCGATTTCGTGTGAACAGATTTCATGTTATCAAAACTTTGATGTGCCATACGAATCTTTCTGCTAACCTGGACTGTAACAGAGCGAGAACGAGTCCAGTTAGAATGCTTCACACTAGAGCAGTGAAATACACTTACGCCATCGCTAAGTCGCACGTGGGGGCACGGCGCTCACACCTGGTTTCTGTGCAGCCAGGTCAACTCCCTTCCAGTCACCAGCGCTCAGATGGAGGACGGAAATGGGGTGTGACAGCTGATACGGGGGACAAACATGCTGTAGGAAACATCCTGGGGCCTACTCTAACTTCAAAATCCCGTGTCTGGAAATCCAGACATTTCTGTGAAGCAATTAAAAAATCAAAAAAGACAAAATGACTAGAAGGAACATTACAGTAAAATGTTCATTATTTTTTAAGGAAAATGAGGAACACATAAAACTGTTTACATTTGTTCTCGACAGAGGAATCCAGTGAGTCGAAAGAGAAAAATGCAAACCCTACATACAAATGGATGAAAGAACAAAGACCTCTTAAAATTCCCAGTGCCTTAAAGAGATTCAGTAACACTTCTGCAGAAATGTATCTGCAGAAACGTGAGCCTGGGCACAGAGCTACGACCCAAGATGGGGCATCTCTGGGAGTCAAGATATTTCAGTAAAAAAAAAAAAATTCTGTAGAAATTCTTTTAAAGTCACCAAGAAGGACCATCAATCATGTTGTCGTCTCCCCTAACTTATTAACCATCTTTAAATGCTTACAAATCTGTGTAAGTCATAAACATTATTCTTTAAAGTAGAAATTACTTAGAACTGTATCAAGAATAAATGAGTCATTTTCCCTTTGAATAGCGATTGTTTGTACGTGTTTTCGGACACACCTATCCCACTGGGACCCGCACTATCACACAGCATGTTTCAGGTGGCTTTCTATGGCCCAGAAGCGGGGGTGGCAGGACCATTCCAGCACAGTTCTTAGGGGCACAACCCAGAATAATCTCATTCTCTAAAAGCCTATCTCACATGTAAAGGTTATTTCGGTTTGTCACACTGAACTTGAATTGTCAGGCCCAATATATAGACAAATCACCAGAACAGATATTGTTCTTGAACTGATCACTATACAAAGGTTTAAATTGTCAGTGAAGATAAGGGACCCTACAGAACGTTTCTTTGATTCATCATATACATCTTATTTAACCTCACCCATGTAAATGTCAGCTTTCTGGGAGGGCGCTGCTGGCAAGCCCATCAGATCGGTGAGTGGGTTTCCTGTGCCACTCGAGGAAATATGCAAACCACGTGTGTGTGAAGGAGTTTCACCTTGAACAAATTGCTTGTTACATACCAATAACTCCAAGTAGAGTCTCAGGCTGTTAAGTTTATATGATCCCACCGGACTTTTTCATAAATTACAATTCTCTAAGCTTAAGCTTCAGCGAAATTATAGTAAGGTAATTTTTAAATGATGACTCAATAATTTATTTTATAAAAATGAAACAAATTATGGAATAATTCAAAATTAATTACTATTTAAAGAAAAAAAGTCAGTTACCTGATATTGTATAACCATAAAAGACAAAGGGAAAATTGATTGATTGCTTGTGTTTGAGGAAAAAAGTCTCCATAAGGTATTACATCAGTAGCATTCTGAATATTAATGTTTTCATCCCACAAATATATCTGCAAGTGTTTTACCCCATTAAATTTACCACTCTTGATACCATATTGACACTAACATTCAAAAGTATTTTTATGATTTACCCCATCAAATTTGCTGTGGACACGCAATTTTCTGCAGGAAAATTTGGCCATCTTTACACCTTGTACGTGGGGAAGTTAGGCATGAAAGATTCACGGAAAAAAATCACAGGCATGTTCCTCTACCCCAGTTATGGCTGTTTTGAAAATCACCATCACTTCCATCACCATCACCATCACCATCACCATCACCATCACTTCCACAGTAAGCATCTCATTTTAGATGGCACAGAAAGAACTCAAAATCCTTAAATAAATATCCTTTGAGCTTGCTTAACATTGAACTTATTTGTACATGTATGCAAATTGTGTTGCCGTGTCTTTAACTTCCTTGCCTAAATAAGATATTTTGGTAGTAAAGAAAGTGTGGATATGCATACAGGACATAATAAAACTTGTTTGAAAAGTTTAGAAACTTTTAGAAGTTTTAGAAACTTTTCCTTTGGAGAAGGTGACCAACTGAAGTCGGGGCCACACCGGCGAGACAGCAGCTGAGATGAAGGGAAACCCAGGAACTGAGCTCTGAGCCCACCGGGACCACTCTGCAGGCAAAGCGGTCACGATGTGCGCAGGACCCGAGGGCACCACAGTGCGCGCTCCGGGAGGCAGCCGTGGGTCATTTAATTCTGTGTCGGGGTCCAGAGAGCTTCCTGCTCGGCCCTGAGTTAATCGTTCCAGAAGTCATATTTTGCAGATTGGCGTAAACACCCACACACCTTTGGGAAAGATCAAGTTTGCCAAGGACTTCACACAGGGCATCACCCAAAGCTTCACCTAGCTGTTTCTGGGAATGAGGTTCTAATCTGCACACACACGTGGAAGCCATTTCCTTTCCAGCCACAAAGGCCACAGGCGGGGGGGTAACAGGCACACCTTGGCTCCAGGCGAGCAGCTGCGGGCTCCGTCAGGGGCTGTGTCTCCTCGGGAAGATATTCAACTGATGTATGGCTAGTTTTTTTGTTTGTTTCTTTTGTAAAATGACCTTAATAGTTCCTGAGGGCCATTTTTGTGAGAATTAAGTCAAATAATAGGTGTGGGTGTGGAAGTGAGCTGGCCGGACTGCAGACCCGGCAGGAATGGTTTCGCAGCCCTGGGCTGTCTGAGAACATAGGATCCCCCTTCTGTTTGTTCCCTTTTACCTCCTCACATCCCCACCTGTGCAGACCAGGACAGGTCCGTCCTGGAGGGGCCGTGCGCTCCTGCAGCAGCTAAGAAAGGCTGTGCTGTTGGTGGGGGGGAGGGGGGCAGGTGCGGTGCCTAGCGACCGTCAGGACCAGGCGTCTAGATCCCCCGCCTTTGGGGGTCTCCGAAAACATAAGGGACGTGGTTAATAATTTAAGGGCAATAAAAATAGTTACTAAATCCTGCCAGTATGTATTCTAATTATTTTATATGATCATTTAAATATACAGTTGTAGTGAAATTGGTGATTTTCGAGCTAAAGTGGTAGGAACTGAGCAGAATAGTTGTTTCCAGGGCTGGGGACTGGGATGGGGGGTTGGGGAGATGCTGCCTGAGGCTCAAAGTTGCACAGCACCCCGATTCTAGCCAGTGCTGTGTCACATGCTACAATGGCACCAAGAGACTGCATTGGTTCCCCACAGAAATGGTAATGACGTGGTGTGACAGAGGTGTCAGCTAACACTATGATGGTATCATAGTGCAATAAGTGAATTAAACCAGACACTGACACAGTAAATGTACATAATCATACAGGTCCATTGTATCAGAACAAATAAAAATGCATGGCTTTCCCAACTGGGAGGCTGAAACAACACACAACAGGCACCCCGTCCCCAGCTTCCCTCATCCTCCAACATAAGGTCTCTTGGGAATGAAAGAATAAAAGATCTTCAGACTGTTATTAAAAAAAAGTCCTAAAATCATCATATAATATCTCATGCAATGTTAACATTTCAAAATTTGCTTCAGAAGTGTCTCTAGTTTCCTCTTGAAACAGGCTGACTTTTGGGTCACATCCAAGTGAGAGATTACACTCAGGCTTACAGGGCAGCCGAAGCATTTTGCACCCCGGGTAGAACGGAGCGCGCACCTGTACACACTGCAGCCGATTGCGTCCTCCTCCTAGGACCCTGGCTCCGACAGCGTGAGACCTGTACAAGGGACCGTGCCTCCGGAACAAGCGGTGGGTCACAGATACTCCTCTGATCCACACCTACCAAAGATGTCACCAGCTCCCTCGTGGGAAGAGACAGTGTCACTGTTACAGTAATGTTCCATATTCACTGTGGTTCGTTGGTTAAAAGAAAAGCAAATTAATTCTCAGGGTTTCCAATGTGTCAAATTACAGTGCAGCAAATAAATATTAGTTTTACTATTTTTCATTTCCCTGTGCATGTAAAAATGATAGTGAGGGGGTGTTTAATATTTAGACCAAAGTTCATGAAAGTCATGGAAGAAACACAATTTTTCCCATCGATTAATAAGATCACTGTGCATAATTTCAGGTCACATGGTAATTTCCATGGTTCCACAGCAACATTCAAAGTGATATAGGCACCTACACACACACACACACACACGGGGAGTGATTTTTAAGGTTGACAGAAGCCTTGGTGGGAGGGAGTTCGATCAAGAATATTTTTGGCATCTAAAAATACTCATACCAGCTTTGCTTCAATGACTAATTTCTCCCACTTGGTGCTTTCCTGCAGACAAACCCATTATAAACATGCACGTCTTCTGTAAAGTTCATCTCTTCTCTTCAACGTATTTTCCCAGTCACATCTTTTGTGCGAGAGTGTGTTATTTTATACTTTGTTTTCCATCAGAAGTTTTTGTGTTGTGTTTTCTTTTAACACCTCTATTTAATACGATTGTAAGTACCACTACGAAACCCACAAACCCTAGTACTTTTGGCATACCATCTTGAACTTAAATACGGATGTGCTAATATGTAGAGCGATGTCCACCGTCTGCTGCATTGAGGAATTTCCGTTGAGCTCATTGAAAGATTTCCTGATGCAGCTTTCCTAACGTGGTTTATACTTCCCATGCCTCCCATGATCCGAGCTGTATAACTTGTGTTTACAAAACTCTGGCACTTCATTTATAATCAGCTCCACATTGTCATTAATAATGTATTTATGCTCAAGTCTCTTAAATAAAAGCTTTCATCATCATCTACCGCTTATTTATACATAGATCCTATAAAGTAATGTATCATACAGAGAGATTGTTTATTTTATGAAGCTTGTATGTACCTTACTTAAGCTAGCAATAAAATAGCTGAAAACAAGATATTGCTCAGAGTTATAACTTTATGGACAATCTACAAGGACACCCAAACTGTGATATGTAACTCGGTTCAACAAAGGTGATCACCCAACATGTTCTGGGTGCATTTTGGACTGTTTTCAACCTTGGACACATCAAATCCGTCTATAACTCTTTTTGAGAGAGTTACATTACCAAATGAGAAACAGTTTCCTAGCTGACTCCCTTACCACGGGGCTTTGACACATGAATCAACAAATTGTAACTGTTTCACATATAAGGTCAATGCTGACAAATGGCCTCTTGCACATGGTGTAAAAGCTTTCACCACCAGGCTAAGGTTCTATTCAGTAAATGAAGTTGTACAATCAGGAGCATCCTTGGGTGGGTCACTGTATGCACGAAGGGCAGTGAGAGGGAAGGAATTAGGCTACATCTTTGTCTTAAATTACCTTCCAACTAAAAAAAAAACACCATTAGCATAAAAAGCTATAGGTTGCAGAGTTAAATGAGTAAATCACAGGCAGCTAGGGTAGGAGATGGAGAGAAGACAGGGTGCCAGGCAGGCTCTGTGTAAACACTGTTATATGGCAAGTAATTGCTCCTGAAAGTCACAAGCAAATACAAAGTCCAAAGCAGTGACTGTCCTCACAAAAGTTTGGTTAAATGGGTAAATTCACAGTATGCATATTTTTCATTTAAAGTTGAGAAATGAACCTTGTAGACAAGTATTTTCTTCTCTAGTCTGATTAATTCTAATAATTTGTTGTGAATTGTATAAGATCCCTTAATATCATTAGAATTAATTGAAGTTATTATGTAACCAATACAGTAACATGTATCATTTTAGAAAAGAATTCTTGATGTGTTACATAGAAAAGGAACTAACACAATTTTCTGAGAAATATGGATGTATTATGACCAAGAATTAATCCATCAAAGTAAGTGTTTATTGAATCTTCAGCGCTGCTGCGGTACATGGGGAGCAGAAAAGAAAGAATAATGATGTCATATGCAAATTTAGTGCAATAAAATACACATTTCCTAAAGGATTGTATCACATTGCTATTCTTGGTCTGCTCTGCAACAAGATAAAGCACTCACAATCCAATTTTGTAACAAAGATACGATGGGAAAAGAAAATAGTAAATGCATTTGAGAAGACAGCATTTTCCCCTTAGAATCAATAGCAGCTTGAGAGTCTCCAATGATTCAGGAACATCACTTTTGGCACGCAAATTTCAGAATCATCTTTTATAGCACTTACCTTTCGTATTTGATGCTTAAGAGTATACTATCACTACCTAAAATATGAATGTCTCATCATTATATGGCTTGCTTTCCTAAATGGTTTGATAATGGCGAGTTAGCAGGGACCCTAAAATGGAGAGTTTTGCCCCCAAATAGGCAAGGTTCAATGAACACGGAGAGCGAGGCCCTGCTCATCCAGTTGAAGTCCTGTGGCTGAATACGTTCAACAAACGATCAAGTTTAAAACATTCAGGGCCTATAGGTTCATCCTTCAGAGAATCAGAATGCAAAAAGACAACACGGAGGTTGTGCGTGCCCCACTCGGTTCTTAGACACGCAGCCCACAGGGTACACCTGATGCCCTCACCACAGAGGACAGGGACACCAAATCCAGCTGTACGCCACACGGCACTGTCCAGATTACAGAACAACCCTCCTCCTGATCACCGTGCTTTAAAGGACGTGAGATCGATTACAACACTAATTCCAACTCAACGAACACCATCCACAGATTGTCCGATGGGTCATTTTCACGGCGGGGTGTAAAAGAATTACTAAGAAAGTCAACAGGCAAAGCATATTAGAAAACCATCATATACATTTGACTAATGATATTTGCAGAATCATGTTTATTCAAAAAATAAAGTTTTCTATACACGTGGCAACATGGGAAATCTTAGACCATCCCCTGAGAAACCATAATGGTTATAAGCAGCTTTAAAAAAATTTTCCTCTTCAAAGCATGAAAATCAGTCTATATATTTGAATTAAAATAAACTTGTCACTGAAAATAGCACTTGTAACCAAAAGCAAGCTAATGCTGTTAGCCGGTCCAGTAAGTCCTCACTTAACAGAGCGGACAGGTTTTTAGAAAGCGCGGCCTTAAGTGAAATGACACAGAATGAAACCAATTTTACTCTGGGCTAATAGAACCAGAGTTAAGTTCCTGTGGGATATTCCTGGTCACAAGAACACAACCAACCTTCTAAATAAAGACCCAAACACTTCTAATAGCAGACACTGAAATAAGCGTACGCTATACATACATTAAGAAAGCTGAATTTTTAAAAGGCAATTTCTTTCACAAGCTGCTCCTTCCAGTTCTGGGTCCCGGTGCCGGAGCCCATTCCCCTGAACCTCCAACCCAAAGGCAGGACCCACCCTGGACCGGGCGCTCGCTCTTCCCTGGCGGGGCCACCCACCCTCGCTCTGTCTGCCCAGGACGGTGCAGACACGCCAGTCCATCCCACGTGCACATGCATGGGATGTGGGAGGAACCCACGTCAACCCCGCGCAGACACGGGAACTTCATGCAAACGCTACGCAGCCGCTCCAGCCCCGAACTGATGGCTTTTTCCTCATCTGCGCTATACACCAATGACGTCCCTGCACTGCCCCGAGGAAGTGCCACCGCCCTTTGAAATAAGCGCACGTCTCCTCCTCACAGAGTCAGATGCAGAGGGGGAGACCCCTAGCCTAGGACCGCGAACCCGGTATTCCCTCCAAGTGTGTCCGAGTCAGTGACCTTGATGTAGCCGTGTATTTTCCAACCACATATATATTCTTCTATGTACATATAAAACATTTTTTTCCTACAAAATCGTCAAAAGTCAGTGCGCATTTCACGCTCGCAGCACACTGCCATGCCAACAGGCCACACGCCGGGACCTCAGCAGCAACACGCGGCCGCGCCTGGGGTTGCAGACCTGACGGGGAGACCCACTCACGGCTCCTCGGTGGTCTCAGTCTTCGTCGAAACCAGGGCAGTGGGAAATAAAACGCCGAAAAGGAACCCACAAAGTGAATTCTCTAACAAGTGTGACTATCTACTGAGGGAAACCATGCAGACAGTAAAAACACACAAAATTCGATCAAAATCCAGATGTTTTGCCTAAGCCATACTGTCAAAATTACATTTAGGTGATTGGTTGAAACACTTACTTTTCACCTACAATAGCAATAGAATGCTGCTCTGTAATTTATCCTGTTAATTTAATTAACGTAGAAACCACAGTGGTTTCGACCCGATCAAACGTTGGGTCCTTAATTTATATATAGGTACTCACACATGTATTTACATATTCATATGTACATTTATAGACATATATTGATATACATATCAATACTGATCTAATTGTATATCAATTTTCTCCTGCATTTTTATCAGAAATACTACTTCAATGTCTCTTTTAATTATCCAAAAATCTCTTTGTAAATAGATTTTATAATTTTATGACTGGCTTCTTGTCTTAATTTTATTTTCCACAGATTCTATTAACAGATCTCAAAAAACGATGACTAAAAATTCTTAAATATCACCTCCTTTTTGCTATTAGATGTCTTAGAAAAAAAGTAACTTTCTTGTTAACATGTATATAGGAATTAGAGATTTGTAGGATCAATTTTTAGATTATGTACATTTTATGTAGTTATCTGTAATTTATAACTAAAAACTTAAAAGCAAAGCAAAGGCCAAAAACAATGAACAATTATACTTTTAATTAATCTGTAGTTAGAATTTCTTTTCTAAAATAGGACTACTACTCTCTTTTGCAGTCTAACCTACACTTAGCAACTTTAAATGTATAATATGTATACTATTTTTAAAAAGCCAGCATCAAAATTTTAAAAATACATTCCCAATCTGCTTTTTCACTCTCACATTTATAACATGAAGTTATTTATTTTTGCCTCCGTCCCCCAGTTACAGTACATTTTTTGCATCTTCCAATATTTGGTACCAGGCTTTTTCCATCACTGAATGTTCTTCCTTCTTCACGTAACATGATCGATTTCTCCCCATCCTTCAAGCCTTACATCAAACATTACTTTGGGAAATTTTCCCCAGAGCAACCTTTCCTACCTCTAATCACCACTGGTATTCAGATACTCATAATCACTAATAGTGATTGTTCTAGTTGGGACCTTTAAGTGACTCAAAAAACAAGAACAAAAACAAAAAATACCAAAACTATCTAAAGATGAAAACAAGACTAAAACAAGCAACTCTGCCTAACCTCTAGGATTGCAGCTATATTTGGAAAGATAGAAGACCAATCGCATGCTCCAGGCTGAACAACCACATTTGCCCCAGATGTGAACCTGCCTTTGACGTCTTCGGAAATAAATACCGTGGGAATCATCACAGGACTCCAGTAAAGGGGTGCACACTGGGAATAAGTGGTGGGCTACTTGCTGGAGATTGAAATGGATTAACGGTGTTAAGATAAGGGAACACCTCCACGGAAGGTAACGCTGGCTGGGATTTTCAATATTGGGGTTCCGGGCAGACAACTGTAGCTGTAGATAGTGTTGCAGGAATTGCTGGGGCAGAGCGTACAGATGTGCGGAGTGAACTCTGTGACCATGTGTAGGATCGTATTAAAAACAGAATTCATCATCTTGGCCCTTGGGGTGGGGAGACCTTACTGCAGAAGGAATGATCACAGGGAGCTAGGCCAGGGGAGCCCCAAGAACTGGCCTTCCTACTCCCCTGGAAACACGTGTCTCTCGCCCCATTTAAGAAGTTATGCTGCACTAGATTTTAGTCGAGGTACTTGTCTTATTTGTGCTCCAATGTTATCCATACTGTGTTACAATAATAGGGATTGTGGGGTGTGCTGCTGAACAACTTTCAAAGTATAGCCATCTAAACATGATAATGAATTCATAGAAGTGAATTTTTTTAATATACAGAGCACTATCCATAGTATCACTCCATCGATATGGACAATGAGTCTCAGGTCAAATACTTCCTTCCAACCTCCTATTTGAAAGTATTGCAAGAGTTTAATACTTCTTTTATCTTTATAAGCATGCCCGGCTGAAAAATACGGTCATACATCACTGTCAGTGATGAGACATTATTTGTGAGTCAGGAGCTATTAACGCAATATATCCCAATAAGTTGTGAGCTAAAGTATGAAGGGCTTAGCATTTTTCCTAGAGACTGAGGAGAAGAATGCACAGGACAGCAGAAATACCGCCTTATAGTCAGGTGTTGGGCGAAGGGGAGGGTTAAGTTACTGACTTTTCCATCAAAATGACCTCCAGATTAGGCAGTCACTGCCCCAATGGCACTAGATGTGGTTAAACAGCATAAATACATGTTCGTGTAGCTGATCATTGTGGGTTTTTTTAAAGAAATAAGCTACATACACTCATTTTCATTTCCCAAACACCTGAGGCAAAAAAACTGCATTTCAACAACTTCAAATAAATATATACTGTCAATACTAACCTATTAAAAGCAGGTGTTTCTAAATCTGTGACAGCAACAACAACACAATGTTTCGGCATCACTACCGTACCCCGATGGGGGTGCAAGGTGGAGACCGCCATCACTAAGGGGCAGGTAAGGGATGGAGTGAGGGTGTCCTGACAACTGGAATGTGTCAGGTGGAACAGGACAAGAGCCCTGTAAAACAAAAACCACCCAAGTCCACGAACAAAACACCAGACTCATAGGTAGAGACAGGAGAATGGTGGGTGCCAGAGAGGAAGGAGTGGGGTGGGGGACGAAGAGGGTAGAGGGGGCCAAGTACTGCAGGAGCTGAGAGGAGGAGACCAGGCTTGGGGTGGTGAGCACACAATACCATTCAGAGAGGTCCCATAAAGTTGGACACGTGAATTTATATAATGTTATTAACCAAGGCTG
Organism: Trachops cirrhosus; assembly: GCA_028533065.1. Taxonomy (NCBI): domain Eukaryota; kingdom Metazoa; phylum Chordata; class Mammalia; order Chiroptera; family Phyllostomidae; genus Trachops; species Trachops cirrhosus. The sequence goes on from CM052548.1 coordinate 81,439,840, forward strand.
CCCCGATAAGATTAAAAACAACAGGGAAAAAAAGAATCCTCAGGATAAAAGACTGAGTTCCTGGCACTAGGATGCTTCCCCCGTAAGAGCTGCTCACCCTCCGCCTCCTGCCCGTGCACGAGGGACGGACCTGCGCTGTTGAACTATTGACCCTGGCAAGACACGGTGGGTGGCGGGAGCCTCGGACGTTCTGGTAACATTTCGTTGACAAAATCATGAAGCAGCTGCAGCGTGTGAGCGCGCGGGCTCAGCCAGCGCAGCCCAGGCGTCCCCTGGAGGGAGTCGTGCCCCCTCCTGCAAACCTGCTAAGGCTCAGCCAGACAAAACTGCGTTAACTGCGAGGGGACAAGGCTGCCGGGTGAGGACGACCTCAGTCCTTCATAAATCGCAGGAAGACCTGCAGGCTGGTCAGCAGGCAGGCTGAAGCGACCACCCCCGGGGGCACGGAAGCTTCGCACGCAGGCCACTGCCCACCCCGCCGGACCGGGCTCCGGGCGAGCGCACAGGTGCCAGCACGTTCCGCACGAGCGAACACTGCGCCACTGACTCCCACCCGCGGCCAAAGCTCAGCCGCAGTCCCGAGCGCAGGAGCGGGCCGTGTTGTGAAGCCGAGGTCTCGTCCACCCAGAAAGGGGAACTTTCCGTTCCCTCCGACGTCCACTCACCTCCCAGGGCTACTGAGCACCGCTGACGCTGCTTCCAAGAAGGCGACCAAACTCAGACGGCCTTAAATCAAGTGCTTCCGAGAATTTCCATCCGCATGCACTGGAAAGGAAAGGAATGTTTGAAATGATTGTCTCCTCTCTCCTTCTCGTTACATGTAGAACCACAAAAAAAAAAAAAACCCTCAACATACATTTTTCAAACATAGCATTTCCCTTTGTAAATGGCTCCTTTGTAATTACAGCCATTACAAAAGCATTATTTTAAGAATGTTTCATTATCACTGAAGTGACTCAACCTGTGGTGTTCTCCTCAAAAGCATTAGTCTGAGGAAAGCACTCGGCTCTCCCAGACACTGCAGAAAAGAAGTGCGACAATTCCCTGAACAGCGCTGCCTGAATGGTAGCTGTGACTGTAAATACCTTTCAGGACCAAGAATGATGTGGGCACTTCCTCTGAATTCTGCTTTTCCGAACGTAAACTGCCCGGCCCTCTCCTGCTGAAGTCCTAAGTGGCCTGGATGGGTAACTGTGCTTCTGAGATTGCAGAAAAACAGCCCCCCTTTCTCCATCTCTAGCTGCAGTCAAACACACAGAACTCCACCCCACTGGCCCCCACAAGTGTGCCCTGGGTCGTCCTCCACCAGCTCGGCCAGACCCCCACAGCCAACAGCAGGTACTTACAAAGAGCTAAAGGCCAGGCGGTCACTAACAAGAGGGCTGTCTGCTAGCAGCAAAGAGAGACTCCCTGGCCCTTGTGAGCTAGGAGGCAGGATGGTGGTGGGAAAAAATGGTCCCTGAAGCCCAGAGAAACCTGAGAACAACAGGCCATAACAGTGAGCAGCCTCAGGGAAACTGGTTCAGAAATGCGGTCTCAGGTTCAAGGTAACTGGAGGGACCTCTGCAGAGAGAGTTTGAGGAGTTTCGCTTGCGTTTTCCACATTGTTGTGCGGGTTTCCTCTAGCTGCTGCAACCCATCACTGCACCCACAGAGCCTTCAAACACCAAAATGACTCCACTTACCCTCAGACGGCTAAGTCAGGGTGTCAGCCAGGCTGCGTTCCTCCAGGGGACCCCAGGGAAGACTTCTGGGCTTTGCAGGCAGCTAGCAGCTGCCACAACCCGTGATGCCTCCTCACCCCCACCTCCCACTGGATGGTCAGACCTACTATCCCATCTCTGGGCAACCTGCTCCCCTCTTAAAGGGCCTGGTGATTACACTGACTCCACCTGGGAGACCCAGACCACCCTCCTCCCCCGAACAGCCTCAGCTCAAGCACGCCGGCCACGATCTTTTCTGCACGTGGAATAGACATGATCACAGGTTCCTGGGATTAGGGCATGGACATTTCGGGATTCCTGTTAAGCTTGCCACGATTTCTACCATGCAGCTACACTTTGTGGGTGAGTTTTCCACCTGAAATCAACTTAGGGATTACACAAGAGAGACTGAATAACTCATACACAAGCTGAGAGGAGAGGAGTGGGGGAGCCTGTTAGATGTGTCAGTTTTCTCACAAAACATAAACGACAGGGAAGAGTAATTAAGTGGAATGCAATTATGAGACGTGGGTCTCAATCCTCCAGCTCGGTCATCCCTACTATTTATTTCATTCTTTCCCTAGGCCAACCACTGCCTTAGGTACTCGATATATGCTGCCTCATTGCACACTCACATAGCCGTTTCTCATTTACCAACAAATACATTGAACGGAATCCAATGGAAATCATTGGGCCAAAGTCACAGAGCTGGCAGGTGGCAAGGGTAGGACTCTCATCGCTGCCCGGGGGCACCGAAGCCAGTCTTTCTTCCTGCTGCACGGTGTGCCTGGGCTGCGAGAGGGTGGGCACAGGGTGGACGGGGTCCGAGGCCACTCTGGGACTCCAGGAAACGGTGCTCCAGCCCGAGGGCAGCTGCCGCTCATGCTGCGGGTAAACGCCGTCCCTCGTGAAAGGACAGACCTCCCTCCTCCCCGGGCCCCTCTTGCTCTTATTTCTCTGCCTCAGAAGGAAAGAATTAGATGCGTCTTCCAGGGGAAGACTGGAGGACAGCAGTGGTCCCCACTGGGCCAGCCTGCCTGCCTAAAAAGAAGCAGAGAGGGAAAGAGGGAAGGAGACCACAGAAGGCAACTTCTGAAGGTGGAGGAGAGTCTGCTTCGTGTCTGCTTAACACGGGGCCCGAGGACAACGACAGAGAAGAACCGGCTTGGTGATGTCACCCTCAGACGTGCTCCTGGTCAACTCTGGGGAACAATGAAGCATCATTGCTAGTTCAGAATTTCGCCCGCATGCATTTCTGATCGTGATAAGTTAACTTTTCAACACATGCAAGGATATTTAGGATATGGGACAAATGCTGCTGTCAAATATAATATGTTACAAAATGTGGTATACCATTATAGTGTGCGTTGTCTTTATGATTCTAATTTAGATTTTAAAGTGTATCTATAAGTACATGATACTACCTACTCATGAACTATTAAGAAGAGTTAATTATGGATGGTGGGATCATGGCTAATGTTTGGTTGTTATTTTTTCCCCCTAAGGAGTTTTATAAAATTTTCTAAAATTAATATTTATTATATGTATAATCAGAAAATATTTCTTAAGAAAAGGAATTTTATCTCACAGTTGACCAAAGTGGTGTACAAGTCATTAGTGAATGCAGAAATAGTTCTTTATAGTTCTTTTCTGAGAGGGCTGCCCAGTTTAACAGGCCAAAATTAATCATTTCAATTAATTGCATAGCTCAGAATCATACCTCAACTGTTTGCACTGCACACAACAGCACAAAATGAGAATTTGAGCCATAATAAATACCGTACATACCTAGGAACACACAACTCACCGCCTGTTTTACGCAGACATTTGCAGTGAGATTTCCGAGGTGCAGTGACCCAGTCCTGTTCTCACCTGATCTTTGAATAACCGAAGAGACCCGGCCTCTTTGTTTTAAATGTGCCCACCTTTGGTTTCAGACCCAGAGAGAAAGCAGTTAGGGGAATGCAATGCAGCACAACAGACCCGCCAAGCAAAGGGCCCTGTGCCCCGCACCACAGAATCCACACGCAGATCCGCCAAGCAGCCACCCGGGGGTGTAGCGGTGCTCTCCCTGGTGCATGTTATGCTGAGAGCCCTAAGGGGCAAGGCTTGTTGAAGCTTTCATTCCTCGACTTGATTTATTTTCTTGAATTAAACAGGCTGATAACATTGACATATAAATAATAATTCTATTTGAAATGGAGCATTTTCATGCTTTTACATTGAACTTAGTCGTGTTTATTTTGGGGAAATGAAGTGGGAGACATGATTATTCATAAAACTAAATTGATTTTTCTGGTCTATCAAATGGAGCCAAAGGATGGAGAAAAATTAGTCCTTCTAGTAAACGTGACTCCATACAGCTCTTCACCTGCACCTCCCCAATCTTCCTAAATCGGCATTCTCTATAGGTTTGAGCTTCTATTTTAAATATTTTTAAATAGAGCTAGACCATTAACTGTCTCTAGTGCATTGTTAGTTGTTTAGGGTAAAATGCAGTTAAATTTTTGGTAATTTAATAACATGAAATAACCATAACAATAATGGAAGAAACTGGGACTGCAATTACTCAGCTGCTAACTGTCCAGTAATTCATAATTGCACCTGAGTTTTAGCGTGCACTGGTGTGCTTCCCTAAGAGGAAAGGTAAACCTGGTTCTTAAAATGCAGAGTAGCCTTTATCATTTTATGTATAACCATAATGGCCTAAATTACATACATTTCCAACATTGGATAATTCATATAATTGTTCTGCTTTGGTTAGCCTGAAGCTAATAATTTTTTTGATGTTTCCTGAGCATCATTCAAAGATATTAAGTGTCTTGGCTACCAGGCAGCATTATTGTCAGCATTCAAGTAGTGCCAGAGAAATTGGAGTTTCTGAAAATTTAAAATAATTTTTAGGAAAAAATTTGCTACTAAATTATACCATTTTAACTCTACCTTTATTCTAGAGAATAGGATAATTGTAAGCAGTGATGATGAAAATATTTTAAATAAGTTCATATAGGATTTTCTGGCCATTTTAATAAAAAATTGAAATTGCAGTGTTGGAGCTCCTCCGTGTCTATTTCCTGACAATTCTACACTTGCACTAATTTTACCTTCGTTAGCTGATGACAGAACCCACCAAGCAAAGACCACCAAGAACAGAGCTGTGGCTGAAAAACAAAGTAGATTTATTTAGTTTGCAGCACAAAGATACACATAAGAATGATCATGGAGCATTTCATAGGAGAATTTAGGGAAGGATGATTTTAGAATCATTTTTTATCTCACAATATTTACCAACACAAAATACGGTATACATGTTATAACAGCGATGGCCTGCATATATAAAGTTGAAGCCATTTAACTGTTATTAGTGGCTGTTTATTGGATAGTGACAAATTCTCCTGATAACTACAGTGTGTCCTGATCGATCGTCTCCACACACACCTGCACAATTTTAATAGAATCTTAGTCCTATGAATTTGTCTTCCATCTGTTTAAGGAAGTGGTACAAGAGAACATATTGAAGATTATTCCTGCACAGAGACAGGCACATGCAGATAAAACAATAGCTGAAGTTCTGATAAAATAAAATTACACTTAATTACTGCCTTTTGCACATGAAACATCTAGTGAATAATATTTATGGGACTTGTTATTGCAGGCTACTATCATACTACAGCAAAGTGTAAAACAAAACAAAAATATACTGGCTTGCTCTATTTATCTGGAACGTGGGGTAAAAACACAGCTAACATCATTAGACAAAGAAGGAATATAAGGAAAGGGTGTGCTTATGCTTTGATTACTGCTGTTTTTACTAAAGTAAGCATTCTTAGAAATAGCAGATATAGGACAAGCACTCTCACTGTAAGGATTTATAAGGAAAATAGTCAAGCCACACATATAAGCAGATGTGTAAAACAAGATGTGAAAAATATGTTTTATGTATTGCATGTAGGTAGCAAGAAATCTTGAGCTATCTCAATCTATAAAAGCTCTTCACCCCCACCCCAAATAATAACAATTTAGATGTCCATGCATTGGTTCTTAGACCTGTGAGTGCCACTGCTATATTCAGCCTCCAAGTCCTTCGCACGTCACCCCCCGCACTCACCACCGCTCTCAGCCTGTTGCCATCCTCCGTCCCAACATGCACTGCGCTTGGTCCAAGTACCTGGGCTTTGAGTTTCTCACCTCCTGTCTTTCAAGAAACCGTTACCTGTCTGTCCTCCACAGGAGACACCACCAAGCTGATCAAGACATAGAATAGCCTCCCAAACCAAGTTCTTGCCTTCTTCTAGCTCTTTCTGCCGAGGGTAACCATAGATATATTTTGGGCACTTTTTCAAGTTCATCTAAGTGGAATCATATGTTCTATGCCAACCTTGTCTGGTTGTTGTGCTCCACTGTGTCGGAGGAAGTCATGAAGAGGACCTGGCTGACAACTGACCCATGAGCTGGGCCCAGGAACCAAGAGGCTCCTACGTCCTTGGACTGCACGCTCTGCCCACTATTCCCATACAAGGAGCCACTCCGAGGGTGCAGCCCTGAGATGGTAACATGTTACTAAGACAATTTATATATGTGACTGGACCCCACTAAGGCCTCTACCCAACCTCTTAATATTCTGGCAGGCTGTGCAGGGACCCACTTAGCTGTGGCCACCCAAAGCAAGCTTCACACGGAAGCTCCCTTGCTTATTACAACCGCCACCTGCCAAGCAGGAGCACTCTGCATCTTTTTCCCCAGTCTATCCTTGTCCTCCATGTGGGTCCAATTCTGAATTTGAGCTGGGGGACCCCCGGGGCTGTGACCCAACACACATAAGGCCACGAGGCTCTCTTGGCTGTTGAGTGCGTTTGCCTTTTATTACTGAGTAGCAGGTCTCTCAGCATAGGCACTGTTTACATACTGGACTGGCTAAGTCTTTGAGTTCAGGGACTGACCTACGCACACCAAGACATTTAGAAAGATTGCTGGCCTCTGTTTATTAAATGACAGAAGTAATTAGTTCCCCAAGCTGTGATAACCAAAAATATCTCCGGAAGTTTTCAAATGTCCAGGGGAAGACAAAATGTCTCCAGTTGAGAACCAGAGTTGTATAACATTCTACTTTTGGAATGTATCATATAATAATATATCCTCTTTGTTATTCTAATGAAAATCTGGTTTACTGGGGTTATGATAACAGTGTGGACTTATTCATAAAAATAAGGCCACCCTAATTATCCTGAGAATAAAGCGATCTTAGATGTAAATTAGAGTTTCCATAAATGTTGTGAGACTTTGGGGTGGGAGGTGGCGGCAGAGGAGGGAAAGGAGAACAAATATGAAGAAACTGCCACTAAACGTAAGCGCAGGCGAAGAAGAGGTTTCGGGAAGCAGATCCGGGAAACCTCAACCCGTATTTGTCAAAGGCCCCAGGAAAGCTGGCTGGTCCTCAGGAGTCCGTGCGAATGTTCCTTCCCATCAACTGTCTCAGAACGGAACCGCAACTCCGTCTGACAGCTCTGCAAAGTTAACTCCAAATGGAGAGAGACTTAAATGTAAAACCTGACACCATAAAACTCCTAGAAGAAAATGTAGGAAAAAAGTTCCTCGATAGTGGTTTTGGCAACAAGTTTTTGGCTCCAACACCAAAACCAAAAAGAAACATTCAATGTCAGACAATATTAAACTGAAAAAGCTTCTGCCCAGCAAAGAAGCAATCAGCAAAATAAAAAGGCAACTTATAGAATGGGAGGAAAATATTTGCAAATTATATGTTTGGTAAGTGTTTTATACACAAAAATAGACAAGTAACTCACACAAATGACTTCAATAGACATTTCTCCAAAGGAAATACACAAATGGCCAACAGGTCCATGAAAAGATACGCGCCATTGGTAATCATCAGGGACACGCAGATTAAAACCACAAGGGAGCACCTCAGAAGTGTTAGAGTGGAGAGTATCAGAAGACGAGATAACAGATGCCGGACAAGGATGAGAAGAAAAGAGAACCCCTTGGAGCTGTAGGTGGGCGTGTAAATCAATAGAGCCACTATGGAAAACATGGTGTTTTTAAAAAGAATTAACAATAGAACTACCATATAATCCAGAAATCTTGCTTCTGAGCATGTATCCAAATGAATAGAACCCGTCTCTCCAAATGACATACCCTTCTCTCCAAATGACGTCAGCACCTCCATGTCTGCTGCGGCATCATTTACAATAACCGAGACACGCAGACAGCCAGAGCCCACGGGCAGAGGCATGGGTAAAGAAAATGTGGTGGATGAAATAGATAGACACAGATAGAGGTGTGCATGTAGATGTAGATATAGATTAGAAATAGATTAGGTATAGACTCATATGTAATGAAATAGGATTCAGCCATAAAAGGAAACCCTGCCATTTGTGACCACATGGATGGACCTTGAGGGCATGACTGACAAACACTGTGTGACCTCACCTGTGTATGGAACCTAAACAACACTGCACTCACAGAAACAGAGTAGTCTGGTGTTTGCTAGGGGCGAGGTGGGCACGGGGAGGGGTGAAGGTGGTACAGGGAACAAGCTTCCAGTTAGAAGATGAGTACGTCCTGGGCATCTAGTGTACTGCATGGCAACCACGGGTTACCAGGTAAAGCTACTGCATTGCACGCTTGAAAGTTGTTAAGAGGGTAAATCTGAAAAGCACGCACGCACACACACACACACACTCACTATGGGAGGGGATGCACGCGTTCACTAACATTACTGAGGTTGTAATTTTTAAATATATACACATGTCAAACAATCTCGATGTACACCTTCAAGTTGTTGTATGTTATAAATCAGCCGTAGCTCAGTGAACCTGGAAAAAATAAAATGTGACTTAATTTCTTTTTCTTCTTGGTGTTATGTTTTTATTGAAAAATAGGCTGTTACCCTTAAGTTTTCTCTGTTGAAGAAAATGTACTCTGTACTCTGGCTGCTTTAAAGATTTTTATCTTTACCTTTGTTCAGCAGTTTTAGATGAGCCACTTAGGTGTGATTTTCTTTGTTTTTTTTTCCTCCCGATTTGGGTCCATAAAGTTTCTTGAACTGTGTGTGGATGTCTTTTCGGTGCTGGTCAATTCTCAGACAACATTATTTCACCCATTGCTTCTGTTTCATTCTCCCTGTGCTCTCAGACTCAAATTATGCACATTTTAGATTTTTTCAGTACATTCCCTGTATCTTTTACACTCTTTTCTGAATTTCCCATCCTATATCCATGTTTTTAAAGTATTTTTTCTTTTTAGTTTCCTAACTTTTTCTTCTGCTACATTTTATATGTCCATAAGTCTTCCTCTTTAATTCTTCTATTCAATTATTGTATTTCTTTGGTTCTAAAATTTTAAGTTGACTTTCTTAAATAGTCAAGGTCTCTGGTAAATCTTCACCTCTCTTTTTTAGCATAATAATCATGATTATGTTAATATCTGGATCAACTATGGATATACCTTTATCATCTGCACTTTGGTCTTATACTCATGCGTTTTATAGACACGTCTGGCCATTTTTAATTATAAAAATTGTGGACATTCTGGCTGATGGTCTTCCTTAAAAGAGGGTTAATCTTCACACAGAGGTCTTGTTTTGGTGGAGCACCCTGGTCTGGTCAAGGAAAGGTTTGGGACTTGGTGAATGTTGCACTGTCTTTTGTGATTCTTGCCCCTCAGCCACAGACCTTGCTCTTAGGCATATGCTTTCTGGGATCTTAACTGAAGACCCCTGACTGTCCTTTGGGGTCATCCACTTTGTTAATCCCTGCAGCCCTGCGTCATTCTCCCTGGAGCTGGAAGACTGCTGAAATGTGTGCTCGGTTCTCTAGATCTCAAACTATAGCCTGTAGCTTAGTGTGTGGGGATGGCTTCCTGCCGGCCGCTGGGTTTAGGACGGCGTTGAAGCCTTGGCAGGAGCCCCACGCAGGCTCTCACTCACCTCTCTGCGGTTTTTTTTTGCCCCCTCCTGTTCAGTTCTTGGAGACCCCATGACCACCTTCGGTCTCCCCAACACCATGAGCCCCTGTGAGCCCCAGACCTTGGCTTCTGGCTCTGCCTCCTCACCCGTCAACTTGGCAAAACCCCGAGAGAAAATGCAGAGATGAACATGAAGCTCACCCTTCCTCCTCTCGTCTCCAGAATTTGGGCCCCGCTGGTTCTGTCTGTGGGGATTGTTCTCTGACGCTTTCAGAGAGCCGCTTCGTGTCCTAAGGCCGCTTCTCACTTTCTCCGTTTACAGTTCAGTGTGACACATTCATGCTGCCTTGCTACGGTCGATCATGGAAATCCCGAATTACGTGAGTTCTCTGTTATGAGAAAACACCGATGAACACGTCTCTTGAACAAATGTGACATCCCTAAATGATGAAAAATCCCTGGTACAGTTATTTCTGTTTGTAGGCCTACCATTGTCTCCCTCTTTATATATTCTTACAGTTTCTGTCACTTCCCTCCTTCTGCGATTATGGGGAGAGGTTATCCCCAACCTGCCCTTAGGCAACTGGAAAAGTTGCCAAATCAGACTGGAGCTAAGCGTTGCTTCTTCTTAAATGATGGTGATGTCCCCAGTTCAGCACAGTGACAATCTTCCTGGCGTGGCAGCTTGGGATTTCACAGTCGACCAATTCCACGTTTGTGCAATAAGTTAACATTTATACCCAGTTCATTTCCCTTTAAAAATACCCAAGCATGTCTTTAAAAAACGCAACCTTCGAGCGTGTGTATGGCCCTTTACTGACGCTCCACCCTGCCTGTGTGGAAAACCTGCGGGTGAGTAACCCTCAGGACGGCAGGAGAAGATTTTCAGTGCTATGGCCTGGGTTATTTAAAATCTACTCTCAGAAAGAACTCGAAATGCTCCTAATTCAGTGAGCCAAAGACATAATCACTGAGGGGAACTTCATATTCCATATGCTAAAGTAGCTCATTGAACAAAAAGGTGCATTAATGTCTACTCCACAGGAAAACCTAGTGTTAATTTTTTGACTCTCAGGCAGTGGAATCTGCTGAGTCTGTTGTGGCCAATATGAGATTTTTAAAGAATTATCCACAGAAATCAACCCATGAGAGACTTTTTTCTTTCTTTTTTCTGGAGCAAAGGCTCGCTGTGAAATGGGAGGAGCTGGCAGCGCCAGCACGTGAGAAACTTAGAGACAGATTATTCTGCGTGCAGTTGCAGTGGGTTTCATTCCGACTCATTCCTGAGAAACAGGAATGGAGGTTTATGGGGATCTCTAAGATATATCATCGCTTTACATCGCATCTGTTCAGTTTTACTGCAAGCTGATGTCTTATTAAAATCAAACAACAGCATACTTTAGAGCCAAAAGTTATTACAAGACCGCCACACAGGAAAACTATGAAACATACCGAATGAGATATAGTGAATAGAGCTACTTATTAAGCATAAAAATGACCCTCATCTGGGATTATTTGGATGCAGCGTTAGATGCTTTTCATGCTTCCGTTGTCATTCCCGCAATAAATGTGAAGTTATTGTTGTGTTTTTCCTAGACACACAGGTATCCCATCGTAGAGCAGGAGTTGGGGGGAATATTATACACTGGGATGGTTTTCATGAAAGAAGGGAAAACTAGGAAATGGACATAAATACAAATGTTGATTTATGAAGGGGTGTGTAGAAAGGAAAGGCACAGATTACACATGGGGGTTGGGAGGGGCATAGGGGTATCTACTAGGAGGAAACCGCTACTTTATTCTATTTTCACAAACATGGAAACAAGACAATAGGTCTACTCTAGCCTCATCTTGAACTACAACAGAGATTTCTATCAATTGCTTGTGGGGGTCAAACGTGCCCATTGTGCTATTCGTTTTACACTGGTATAAAAACAGGCAAGTCTCAAATCCCGGAAATACGGACTTTTATTTATTCATGAAGATAACTTTATGCAGCTAACTTCATGCAGAAGTAGATTAAACCTCTATTACCGAAATTCTGATTATTTTTAATAAAGTGAAATTTACTTTGTGAAACACCCAATTATTAATCATTTGAAGGTGCTGTATTATTTTAATTAAAGTAAATGACCTGAATAATGCATGAATACATGAATATGTGAAAAGTTAATTGCTTAAAATGCAATGATATTATGAAATATTTGGGTCAAAATCTATGGTCAAACACACGTGCACAGGCCCAGCTGCCTTGAAAAATGCAGATGTGCCTCTTCTTCGTTTAAAGGCTAAGGACCAATTGTACTTGGAGGCGATAGCCTCTGTAGATGCTCTGAATCCAGGATGAAGGGACCCTTGACTAGAGCCCCAGATGAACAGAGTTGCACGGCTGGAACCACCAGGGTAATGCGCAAAGGCGTGAGGTCACCCCGATGGAGCGAACCCTGCATTCTCCAACAGACCAGGAGTCGTGGACTTCAGTGCAACGACCCTCTCAGAAAAGCAAGACACACCAACGTCAACATCCGGTGGAGAAAAGACCTGTGGGTGGGCTCCATTCACTGCACCTCACGGATGTTTATGAACTACCCACTACATCATAAACTAGATTTCCTATGTCTCCCTCAGCCTGTCTTCACCGCTCGATTACCCAAGTGTTTCTTTTATTTTGTCTATATTCACTCTGTGAAAGCTTCCAATTTTAAAACAGTGCTTTATTCAAGATTCCAGTTCCCTAACAGACCAACTTCCCTGGAAAATGTGATGTATCTCTGTATAATACTAAAACACCGAATAATAAATATGCTTGTCTCAGTCTACTTGAGCTGCTGTAAGAAAAGGCTGTGGGCTGGGTGGCTTAAATAGCAGACGTTTATTTCTCCCCAGGCCTGGCAGCTGGCAAGTCCAAGCTCAAGGTTGCCAGCAGATACAGTTTCTGGTGTGAGGTCCCGCTTAGAGATAATCACCTCTCACTTTCAGCTCACGTGGCCTTTCCTTGGCGAGTGTGGGTGGATCTCTGTCTTCCTTTTCTTTTTAAAGGATTTTTTTAAAGTTAATTAATTATTCATTTATTTGGAGGGAGAGGGGAAAAAAGGGAAATAGAGAGAGAAACATTGATGTGTGAGAGAAACATCCATCATTTGCCTCTTACACTGCATGTCACCAACCAGGGACCTGGCCCGCAACCCAGGTATGTGCCCTGACCAGGAATTGAACCGGAGACCTTTCGGTTCACAGGCCAGCACTCAATCCACAGAGCCACACCAGCCAGGGGCATGTCCCTCTTCTTATAAAGGCACTAGTCCCATCCGTGAGCCTCACTCCCATGACCTCATCTAACCCTAACGACCTTCTGAAGCCCCCACCTCCAAACCGTATTAGGAGATGGGTGTCAGTATATGAATGTGCAGGGGACACAAACATCCAGCCCATAACTGTTCATTAAAGTTTTGTTAAGCTATGCGAGCATCTCCGATTTTTTTTAATATTCATGCATTTTTTTCCAGAAAACATTCTTGAATGCTTACCATGTCCTAGAAGCTGAAAAACACAGGACGAGGGAGCCCTAAATCTCTCCGGCTAATGAGGAATTTACTACTGTGTAGCAGAGACATGCACATCCAAGGACAATCACAGTGCTGGTTAAAGCACTGAAACAGAAGTATATGTATATATATATACACTACAATATATATACATATGTATATATACACACATATATATACATTTATATATACATGTATGTATATATGTATATATACATATATACATTTGTGTGTATATATATATATTTTAATTCTATTCTTGTATTGTTGTTCAGATACCGTTGTCTCCATTTTCCTGCCACCACTTTCCCCTACCCCATTTACCCCCACCTCCCACCTTTAATCTTATTCTCCTTTGGCTTTGTCCATGGGTCCTTTTATAAGTTTATAAATATAGAATATATGTTTTGAAACATAAATACATTTTTATTTAAGAACACAAAGGAGAAACTCATTCATTATGACTGGAGAGACCGGGCAGGGTTTCTGATAGGAGGGGAGAAGCAGCTGGACCTTAGTGCCCGCTGAGTGGGAAGTAAGGTCGAAATGATGCAGAAGGCTCTCTGGGCGAAGCAAGCCTCGTGCGAACAGACCCTGGCTCCTAGACCCCAGCCCCTGAGAATCGGCACACGGCACTGTGCTGCCCTATGAGAAAGGCTGGGACGTTCACACACGCACAGTCTCGGGGCGTGCACGGTGAGGACAGAAAGGGAAGGCTGGGCCAGACAAGAAAGGGCCTTAAGTGGCACGCCGAAGACTGTGGCTTTGCCTGTAGACCATGGGAGTCAAGTGTCTCAGATGGTAGGTTTCCAGATTACTAAGATATTGCAGTAAGAGGTAAGTAAGGAGAGCCTTCGGCGTACCTTCTCCATGCGCTTCTACAAACCGTACACTCTTCAACATACTTCATGCCCACAGTAACCCTATGAAGTCAATGTCAGCATGTTTCCCACTTGCCTGTAAAGCTTGGAATCACCTGTATAAGAGCACAGAGGAACACTGTGACAGAGCAAGTCTCAAACACCAGTCTTTCTGTCTGCAAGGACCGCACGGCCAACCTCTGCACCACATAAAACCACGTTCCTCAAGCTGGTTTATAGAATGTCATGCACAAATAAGTGAGGCAATTTTTTGGCAATAACCTCCTTTTCGTTTTGCCCCACCCCCAGACTCAAGATATGCTGGTTTTAGAGGTGGGGTTGGGGTTAAGCTGTGGGGAAAAAGGATATCATCTGTACTCCCCAAACATTTTTCTTACACATGAAAAAATAACTAGAAGCAATAAGGGAAAGCTAAGTAATAGCTCCCATAAAAATCTATTACTGCACTCCACTGCATTTTAACGCATGCTCTAAAAAGTTATTGATACATTCAATATCTTCCTGTTAATTTCCCAAGTAACTTCCAGAAAATTTAGGTGAGGTAGATAATAAGAGATAGCAAGTGTTACATACATGAAGTTTAAATTTAAGAATTTAAGAACTTTAAAAACCTTTCTAATAAATGTTGACAATTTCAAAGCTCTTTTTCCGTTTACGTTGCAGGAACAAGATGGCGGCATGAGGAGAGATTCCAAGCCAAGGCGATGTCACGTGGCATACAGCCATAGAGAAGGACCTTTTTGTCTGTTTCAATCATCTGTTTCCCACGTTTGGTGACCTTGCAACATTTTCTTGATTCTATCCACCTCTAGTCTTGACTTACGATTTCTCAATTCAAAACTAGATCTGGTTGTTTTGTCCTGATTCTTATATTCATTACTCTTCCTGGAGACTGTTTTTCATTGTGAGACTTTTTCCTCCTGTTTCTTGTTTACAACCCTGATACAAATTAATCATTCTGCCCTCAAACTAATGTTCCCTAAAAGAGCATACCTTTTCACTATCAAGTGGCACATTACCCATCCAACAGGATCGTAGAATTATTAACCACCAATATGAACAGACTATCAAGTTGGAGAAGTTGGAAAATAATATGATTATTAGATGATACTATGATTATTCATTTATAAATATCCAATTAATAGTAATAACCCTACAAATCAACAATTTGGCACATTAAAAAACTAACACTAATGTGTATTTTATCAATCATTTTTTTTAATGGACACTAAAGTTTTATGTAAATTCCAATCTGAGAACTTTATATAAACCGGAAATTGTAATGTGTCATTCACACACAGAAACTCCAGTGTGTACAGTAGTTTCCCTCTCTGCTACAATATCGTCCTTCCAGTTCTTCCATGCAATTGGACAGGTCACACAAATTGGGATTACCTTGGAATGGTCATCACTAAAGCTCACTAACATAAATAAATAAATATACATATACATATATAAAAACACATAAATCTATCTCGTTTTGAAAATTTAGCATTTCTATTACACTACAGTGTCCCCCATCCAATGATCAGTTCACTTTGTTAATTCATCTTTAATCCCTTCTGGTATAACGGCATAATTCAACAGGAAATCAACAATACTTAGCAAAAGCAAGAGTGAAGTATTGAAGGTTTATCAATCTATCCTAAGGAATGCACAGCAGACTATGATATGAGTGTTTCCTGTAACTAATGTGCTACAGTGAAGGAAAGCTACTTGGGATTTGACCCAATTTTCAGGACTGAATGTGCTATGTGCTGAGCAAGTGTCTCAGCCACAATGCAAAGAGACATCAGCTCCTACCTGGTCCTTGTATATGGCAACGTTTCATTCTTTTTATTTTTAAAATATCCACAGATAACTAGTGTGGAACTGAAAATTGCACGCTCCAAGTAAAATGATCAGATTGAGTTTTTTCCAGAGACATCAACAATATTTATCACTCCCCCAAGACTTTCATACAGAAGTAAAAATGCTTTTCTATTTTAAGCTGTCTTCATGGATAATTCATGTGAGTTTAAAATCATTGGAAATTATCTAATTAATACCATTCATAATTTAACAAATGAAATTTTAGAGTTTGGTTTGATGTGTATTTTATATTAGGATAACGTTAACACATAATTTGGAACTGATATAGCTTCTTATAATTTGGTATCAGTGGTTATTTCATTACCTTTGGAAATATTCAAAAATCTAAATAATAAGATTTAGAACAAAGAGAAGCTTAAATCTAAAAGGATAACATAAGTAGAATTGTTGCATAATAAATCAGTTTTTATCTAAAAATGTATATTCTTGTATATACATACGAATATTCTTTAAAAGTTAAAGAAAAACTGGTCAAGGCTTACACATCGAATTGTGGAAATAATGGGTATGTGTGCACGAGTATTTGTGTGTGTCAAAGGACTTTTATTTTTACTTCACTGTTTCCACTTTTATTAAAAATTATGTATTTATGTATTACTTGTGTAATTTCCTTCTTTTTAAAAAAGATTTTGTTCATTTATTTTTAGAGACAGCAGAAGGGAAGGAGGAAGAGAGGCAGAGAGAGAAACATCAAGGTGTGGTTGCCTCTCACACGCCCCCTGCTGGGGACCTGGCCTGCAACCCAGGCGTGAGCCCTGACTGGGAATCGAACAGGCCACACTTTGGTTGACAGGCCACACTCAATCCACTGAGCTACACCAGCCAGGGCTAATTTCCTTAAAGAAGGACTTCACATGGAGAGTATATGGTAACCCTGCATAGTTCAGAGTGAGACAGGGCCAAGACCACTTCCAGTCACGACTCACAATGACCCCTTTGGTAAACAACGTCCTGAGAAACAAGTTCTCTCTAAACAGAGAACTTAAATACCCTTTGCCAATGTGCACTTTTACTTACAAAGGACAAGGACATTTATCCAGAATCCCCCAGAGAGTGATCATTCATATGCAAATGTATACGTACTGATGGAGTTGCTGTCTTTGTTTTAGGGACAAAGACCAAGCCTCTCCACCTGCCACACCTGTGGCTTATTCATTTCACAATCACCATTATTAAAATATTATTACCTGTGATTGAATGTGTTGATAAAAAGTACTTGTCACAGGCAAATATCATCAAGAGAGCAATAGGGTGGAGAAGGCCAGACAACAAAATGTAGTCCACTTGTCATTTCACTGAAGAATCCAGTCAACACTAGAGGCATGCAATAGTGCGCTAAATAGTCTTGGTTTATTTGCGGGAGAAACATTAAGAAAAAACAATAACAGTTTGGTTTTAGTGTTCGTTGGATGCTCCAAAAATTTTTGTAATACCTAACATGTCTGGATGATATATGAAAAATATGAGAAATAAATCTAAATTTAGAAAAAGCCACGTATTCTGGTAAAACATACTGGGGAAATTAGTTGAGACCATAGGGTGAACTGATCACATATATCGGTAGCAAAATATATTAATAACTACAGTAAATGAGATTTATTGGGATGATGACTTGGTGAGTTATTCAGTGTCCAATCGTTGGGGTGTACACCTGAAAGTAATATCATATTGTATGTCAACTGTAACTGAAAAATGAAAAGTGATTTAAATAAAGAACAAATAGCTAGGGTGAAATCCAAGAAAACAAAATGAGCCTCCTGCTGCCTGCCGCAGGCACATCGACCCCCTCACAGGTGTTTGAGTGTCAGTTCAGCTCCTGCCCTCCGCCCTCCGCCCTCCACCCCCGGGAGTTTGTCTTTAGGACACTCATTTTTTCCTCAAATACAGAATCTTCATATAACACTGAAAAACTTTGCATTAGACCTATGCGAGGCTTGTTTTGAATTTAGCATCTGGAAATACAAGTAGAGCAAAACTTACCTTTAATTGCCTTCCTATCATTGGCCTAAAAACAAACACACTAAAAATGGCTTTTAATCCTGGCAGTAATGTCTCCAGTTGTATGTCCATTAATTGAAATAAATGTAATGATGATATTCTGCAAAATGTAAAGTAATGAATATTAGGCTATATGATTATCAATTTTTTACAAGAAAACATCTAAGATAGGTGTAATTGATCATTAGACAACCATACATTACCTGTCCTAAAATAAAGGTTTAGATGAACAGAACTCGGATTTTTCTCCCAGAATACTCTTTTACCGATATTTTAAACCACCGCTCTGCTTCCAAAGTAGGTAAATTTCTTTTGTTGAGCCAAAAACACAGTTACTTATCAGCATAACATTGTAATGAATTTATTATTCAAAAACTAACTTAAGTTGTGAAATACCTAATCTTCAGATTGCTCTGCATAAAACATCCATATTATTTTTCTAAAATAATAACAGAATCCACATCTTCTCACAAGGATGAGGTAGGGTCACAGCAGTCCTTAATACGCACACCAATGCTATGCGTGCAAGTTTCTCAGAAGTCAGCCAGATTTGACAAGTATGTCAAATTACTTTCATTTTTCCAATTATGTGAAGACAAGCTAATGGTGGTGATTGTTTCGAAAAAGAGGTAATGACTTTGGCCTACCCGGACCTACCACAGGTAGCAAAACGAAATAAAAACCACCTGCTCTTTCGTTGGTTTCTGTCTCTCTCACACAGAGATTAGGCTTCCTGTATGGCTGGCCCAGGTAAGGACACTTGTCCCTTTGGTTATCCCTGAACAGCCATGGTATTCATTATTTCCTAATGAAAAAGTTTTTAACAATAAACTTCATGGTGAAAAATAAAGAGGCATTAACAGCTAAGGAAATAGAAGAGCAATAAACAGGGACATACCTTTCTGGATATTAAAATAGATTGTAAGCTATAAAGTAATTAAAGTAGGTCGATACAAACAATCCGCTCTAATAATTCACTACAATGAGATCTGCTGTAATACCAGATTCAACAGGCACATTAATAGAACCTGCCACGAGACAGACTCCACTATGTATAAACATGGGCTTCACGCTGAAGGAACCATCCCAAAACAATGGAGGAGGAATGTGTTTTGCAATAAATAGCACTAACATCTTAAACCGGAATCAGTTTCAGATGACAAAGAGGACATTTTTTAAATAAATTATGAAAATAAACCTTAAAGAAATATTCAGCTTATTGCTGAATTGGAGCTAACATGCTACTTACTTAAACAATCACAGAAGAAAATGTTAAGGGTGTAAACAGATGGTGACTGAAGCTTCTAAATGCCAAAAAGAACATAAGCAAAGTTAAAATTTAAAAATTTAATGGAAAATATGCCAAGGTCAATGTTTGTACACACGCTAATATATACCCTTAAAATACATGTGAAAAATAGGAAAATATAGTAACAAATAGGTTAGTTATAGTAAAACATATTGTAATAGATGGAAAATATTTTTAAAATCTTATCCAGTGCTCATAAGTAGGTAGAAGTCATTTAAGACATAAATCTGAGAAGCATTTAAGGGTCATGTGGAGAGACAAAAACATATATACCACTTAACTTATTCTAATTCTGATATCTAAGTACATCATCGCATATTTAAATATAAAAAATATAAATATCTCCATTGAAATCTTGTTGCAATAATCACACTCTGTTATAATACAGAAATCAGTCAAATTTCTACAAACTGGAAAATAGTTCATTTAGTTAGGGCAAATCTGTAAAAAAGACTATTTTACGTGATAAAATGATGGCATGAGAAAATGTTCACAATACCTAGTGAGAAAGCCACCAAGTAAATAGTACTCAGAGTCTGATTACAAGTAGGTCACAGAAAAAATACTGAGCAGAAATAAACGAAATGCAAGTGTCCTCGTAATAGCTGCGAAGTGATTGTTATTGATGAGTGTAACGTGATTTTATTTTTCCTTAAGTTTTTTCTCTGTCCTCTAAAGCCGGCTCCTCTTTCCGCCATAAGGATGCACACCAGGGCGGCAAGGGGCATCTCTGAACGTCCGCCGCGCTCTTCCTCCCAGCGCGCTGCCTGATCCCCGCTAGATCACCGTTGCCGAAGTGTGACTCCGCGGTGCAGAATTACTTTGAATTGCATTTATATGATATGTTGCCACTACCAAATTTACAGAAATTGATATTCTATGATATACTATCTATTATTAATGAGGATAAATGTTATGATTCCTAAGTAATAATTTTAAAGGTTATTAGTATATTCCTATCTCTTAAACATGATCATAGTTGATATTTTCTCTCAACTCTGTCCAGCAGTAAGTGTTCAAAGAAATGCTTAAACAAAATATTAGTTACACTTCTTTACATTGTACACTTCTATATACTGGGTTGGCCAAAAAGTTTGTTTTTTCTAAGATGGCTCTAGTAGTGCTTAGTTGTCTTTAACTTCATTCAAAACAATTTTGTTAGATTATATTGTGACAGCTGTCATATCAGGGTTCATTAAAAAATCTTATCAGAAAACTGTACTTGAACAACAACAAAAATCAAAAGTACTTAAAAAACTTATCGAAATTGGTAAGGTTTTATGTAGCCATTTAAATATTGAAGATGGAAGAAAATATGCAACATTTTCTGTGCATTAGGCTTTATTCTTTTACGGAAGGTAAAAGTGCAGCTGAAACACAAAATGAGATTTGTGCAGTATATGGAGAAGATTCTGTGACTGATCCAACATGTCAAAAGTGCTTCACAAAGTCTTGTACTGGAGATTTCTCGCTGGACAAGGCTCCACGGTTACATAGACTAGTTAAAGTGGATAGCAAGCAATCAAATCAAGACAGTAACTGAGAACAATCAATGTTATACCACGGGGAGATAGCTGACACACTCAAAATATCCAAATCAACAAAGTTATTGGTGAGAATAAAAAATGTGTCTTTTATTTTATGAAAAAAAAAACACACGAACTTTTTGGCCAACCCAATATTACCTATTTGGGGAGATAGGTTCAGTAAGTTTATGAAGAAACTTGGCTTACAAGTGAAATTTACGAGTTTGAAGTACCCTGATTTAAATTACAGACACATAAACCATTATAGGACAAAACCACTTTTAAGGAGCAATGAGGTAGAACACAACACTAGCTTGCATTTGCCCAAGTTCAAACACAAATTAAAAGTAAAGGATCTTTCAAATCACTGTTTCCATCTTATCTAATAATGCTCACATTGATATGAAATATCATTCTTTCGATATGTGATACTACTTTTAAAAAACAGATATTGCGAGAGTAAATTACAGACAACACTTTTTGGTTGAATCATTTAAGTGAGGTTGTCATCTCTCCTGTTCCTGTATCTCCCCCACCCTCACCCTCTCAAAATCCAAATACTTTAACCTTCAGGCAAGTTCACACACTACATGAGGCCAATACTAAATTCAAATCCCCTCCTTCTCCTTAGCCCTTAACTCTTTTTTAAACTTAGTATAATAGCAAAAGGGACTGAAAGAGTATTAAAAATCTAATCTAAGTCTCCCCCCACCATTGCTGGCTAGAAGCCCTCCTTCCTTAGATATTTCGTGAAAATTTTGTTTGATGAGAATAAATGCACGAGCACAATTTTTAAAGATATTTACACAGGACAGTCTTGTGAGAGGCTGATTCAGTAGACCTCCACTTTCTTTCATTCTCATGTAGCTATTTTAAAAATTGGCTAGTCACTTTTTTTTGATAATTTACAGAGTATATTGGCACAAGTTAGATTGTTTTGCCCATCTCATTTTTATTCCAAATCTACTTCCCCTGAGCAGTAACAACCACTGTAGTATAACATTTATTACTATTTTTATTACTTCTCAATCCTGTAGCCATGCATCACTTCTTCACATTTCTCTCGCTAAAATTAATACACCTATATGTTTTAATCTTAGAAATATGTTTCATGTCATATCCTATTGGAATAGCTAAAATGATATTTCAAAATCACTTCGTGTGTGAAGGGCTTCCACTCCCCTCTTCTTTCTTTTTCTCTCCCTTTCTCTGACTTAACTCAGCGCCCTCGAAGCATGGAAATGATTAGATATTCATTAAGTCTGCTAAATAAGTCTTTGCACATCGCAACGAGCAGTTATCATTCAGGAAATGTCAATACCTCAGAAGTCAAACCATGCTGATTCGCTGCCAGCGGAGCATGGAAAAGCCACTCTTCTGGGTTTATTAGCCAGGCGCCGTGAGAGCATTGGAAGACAATTAAGCTTCTGAATGCGGACAGGCGCTGTGAGGGGTGTGGGAAGAACACCGCGTTGCCTTCTAAATGTGGCTCGGTCACTGACACACCAGCTATGGGATCTTCCCTGGATCTCGATTCTTTAAATATTTATGAATGATTTTAAACAATTTATTCAACTATTTTGAAGAAATATAATTAAAAACTTCTCCCAACCCATAAAACACATATAACAGATAACTATGTATATAAAATATACACACACACACGTGTGTGTGTGTGTAGAGAGAGAGAGATGGATTGACTATGGGAACGGCTCACTCAGCTGTTGGGGTTGGGAAGCCCAACCAGCAAGCCAGTGGTGTAACTCTCTTCACGTCCAAAGGCCCAAGACCCAGGCGCTGAAGTCCAAGGGCAGGAGAAAACGGATGTCCAAGTCCATCAAGACTGCAGGCTCAGCCCTCCTCTGCATTTGTCCCACTAAGGCCCTCAGAGGAATGGGTCATGCCCACCCACTCTGGTAAGGGAGGGTCTCCTGTCTTCAGTCTGCAGATTCAAACGCTCATCTCTTCCAGAAACACCCTCACAGGCACAACGCAGAAATTACATTCTGCCAGCTCTCAGGGTGTCCCTGAGCACAGTCCAGATGACACATAAAATTAACCGTCACACAGAACAATTTTAAAAAATGTCTTTCCATGGTCTCCAATGGCCTAAAAGACATCTGGGTACTTAACAGAGAAACTTGTGGAAGAGTGATTGGATAAAAATAACCGAACGCACTAGGAAGAGCCTGTCAGTGGTGAGCATATTGTGAAACGTCCAGCAGGGTGACGGGAAGCTCAGGAAGCAGGCGCAGGGGAGGAAGGGGAGAGTGGGTGTGGGAGGGGCCACTCTGCTCCGGGGAGGTCCGTGCAGCTTTATGAGTCCATGGGCTTTTAATCAGTCACAGGTCTTCACTGATGCTGCCTGCAGAACTGACGTGTTCAAGTCAACCTATGCTCCACCTAAAATCATAGACTGAATAAAGAAAAAATAATCTCAATCTGTTACTCCCCTTTTACTGATGAAAACATCCATTGATTCATAAGGACGATGTGGTAATGGAGAGAATTAGTGTGTGATCTAGGCAGAAAATGCTGCCCCACCCCTGAAGAAGTTACAACAACTCCTCTCCGAGAGATGTTTCTTTTTCCTCATTACTCTGGGGCTTCTCTTCAAGGAAAAAAAAGATGGGTTCATTGTTCAGTCAATAACTTATTGACCTATGCACTCAATAAATGTTGATTTCTTATAAAGATTTTAAAGTACAGGTATTTTTCTGGCTTTCGGTGTGTGGTTTTGCACATAGGATCCGCGTGCCTGTTCTATTTTGTCACTTTAGTGCCCTTTCTACTTCCGCTCAGAGCTGCATGGAACCTTTGAAGAAAAGAGAGAGCTTTCAGGGTAGACCACTCAACATAGGTAAAGGAACACCTGTAGGGTAGTTTGAGATAAATCTGATATAAACGAATTCACTACAACCACAGCCTCTGCACACGCGTTTCCCAACCGTGCTTCCAAAAAGTAGCAAAAGGAAATGCTTTATTACATGTTTTGCCTACTTTAAGGTGCTGACTATTGAGTAATTCTGCTGCCTCAGAACTAGGTTAACTACTTAAAGTTGTGTAAATGTTACTGATTATTTCCGTTGCTTTTTCATACAATTAACATAAACTTGATCTATGTTGGTAATTTAAAAAAACACACACACAAAGGATCTTAGGCAGCATTAAAAATGCTGATCTGCGATTTGCTCCCAGGAATGCCGAGGCTCATTCTCACATACCCTGAGGGTGAGCAAGTTTAGGAGATTTTAATAAATTCACAAGTTACATTCTATAAAAAAGAGAACCATGAGAAATGAATGCTCAACTCCAAACAGGTTTGGATGTTCCAACACTAGATCATAAGAGATATGCAAACGTTTCTTTTTAGAGAAAACCACTAGCATAATTTTAAGAACTATTTTCAAAGTGTAGGACTGTAAGAACACTACTCACAAAATTACTTGGCCAGTACAGTTGACATACGGACAAAGAACCCAAGGGATTTCCAGCAGACTTAATTTAAGGAGTGGTTCTGAAAACCAGCTACGTATAAAATCATCTAGGGAGCTTCTAGAAATGGGTAACAACTGTACCTGACTCCCAGAAATTCTTATTTAATTATCCTGAAACAGGGCCCCTGATACAGAGAATGATTCGATCATGACTTTCAGCCTAGAATATTGAGACTTCAGTGATACACGCACACACGTCCTTCCCACATCCCCGTGCACAGGATACCCCAAGGACAGAGAATAAGTGGGGAAATCAGCCTCTTTTCAATGTCACAGTCACTACGTCCAACCTGGGCCAGGGCAGGACTGGCGTCTTCACACACTGTCAGCCAAGGGGAAGGCCTCCGGGATGGCCACGGACAGGGACCTCCGCGGCTCGGAGACAAGCCCTGTGCCCCCCTCCAAGCTGTTTTGCTTCTGTAGCTGAGTGCTATGAACTCCAGGGTACGTTCTGTTGGCTCACAAACTGGTCCCCTTCCAAGGAGGCCAAGGAGAGGCTGAGAGAGGGGCAGACCACTCCAGACTGGGAGGTGGCAGGCTTAAGGAGCAAGGGGACTCACCTCCCAGGCCTGTCTCGGGCGGCCTCAGGAAAGTAGCTCTGCACATCACCCCCCTGATCTGTAGAGTCTCCCCAGAGAGTTCAGAAGGGAGCTGACTCACGTGCGGGGTCCCCCTTCTGTGCAGGGGGATGTGTTGCAAGACCCCCCGTGGATGTCTGAAACCACCCGTCATAATAAACCCTGCATATTTTCTTTCCTACAGACACATAACTATGATAAAGTTCGATTTATAAATTGGGCACAGTAAGAGATGGACAACAGGAACTAATAATGAAACAGCACAGTTATCACAATACACTGCAATGAAAGTTACGTGACTGTGGTCTCTCTCTGTCTCTGATAACTAATCTGCTAACCAAGAAGGCTACGAAGTGATTGACAGGCAGGCAGCATACAGATCATTGGAGGCCCTGGACAAAGATATGATTCGTGTCCCAAGCAACACGAAGCAGGATGGCGGGAGAGTTCATCACGCTCGAACAGCCTGCAGTGTAAAACCTGTGAATGCCTTGTTTCTGGAATGTGGCATCCAGTATTTCACACCATGGTTGATGGGAGGGAGCTGGCGCCACAGAAATGGAAACCGTGGGGAAGGGGGTGCTGCTGTACGTCTCTTGTAAGGCTTTATCTTCCAAAGCAGCTCCTGCTGTGAGAACCACAGTCCCTTCCAAGGACAGAGGATGGAAGGAGCCTCCTCTCGCCTGGGCTCAGTCTCAGGTCAGCCAGCAGCCACCTCCTCGCCATGACCCCCTCCAACAGGTTTTCCTCCTTTGAGATGGACATTTAGAAATAGACACAAGAATGAAGTCACTTCACTGTTGAGGAGAAGAGAGAAAGTTCTATTTCAGTTAGCCTAAGGCAGAAGTACTCCCAGAGTCAGGCACCATTGATCCGCACTGACCCTACCATTATATGCTTCACTATTCAAATCCTCATTCTGACCAAGACTCAAAATGTGGAAACAAGTTAATGGCAGGTCCCAGCCTGGGGAGGAACCCATTGCTTTCAGCTTCCCCTACTTCCGTGCAGGCACCTCCGTTCAAAACCTAACCCAGAGCCTTCTGCTGCAGGCCATTTCGGATGTCCTTGTCCTGAAATTGCCTCCCTGCGGTCAGTAAACAGAAATTTTGACAAATTCCACGCATTTCTCCCCCTGAAGGAAGGAACCCAAGCACAGCGAGTCTCACAGCAGCCTCTGCTTTCTGCCTGGAGGGAAAGCAGTCTCTCAGCCGCGATGAAGAGCGCAGACAGGGAGGCTGGGGCCCAGACAGAGCGGCGGAGGGAAGAAAGCCCCGCGGAGAAAGAGCTCCGGAAATCGGCTGACCGCTCCGGGAGGCTCGTTGCTGAAAATGCAGGTGCACAGGCCAAGAGGGCAACTCCACGAGGCCCGTGAACACGGCCAGGAAGGTACAAACGAAACAGTTCACGAAGTCCACCCAGCGGGAGAGAACATTTGCGTTCTCACCACCCAGAATAAAAAACCCTCGTTGCACACGCAGGGTATTCAGGAAAGGCCCCAGAGGAGTTAGTGCACCCTAACTCCCTGGGGGTCAGGAGCCCAGCAGATCAGTCTGCATCCACCCGCGGCAGACAGAGATCTGAAACGTCTCCACGGCCCCTCCTTTGTCACACCTGCTTGGTACGGTTCCCTGCCCTTAACAGAGGAGTTTCACTGACTCATCATTTAAAAACTCTCAGCAAACTAACACGAAAAGTCAACTTCCACAAAAGACAGGAACAAAAATCAATGAAATAGACAATGAAAAGATAATCATGAAAATAATTGATACCGAAAGTAAGTTCTTTGGGGAAAATCAATAAAATTAATAAAATTCTAACAAGATTAAGGATGCAAATTGTCAATGTCACAATTGAAATGGTTACCATCACTACAGATACTATAGACATCAAAAGCTTAATAAGATAATATTGTGAACAATTATAAGCCAATAAATTTGACAAAATAGATGAATTAGATTTCTAAAAAGACACAAAAATTGACTCAAAAATACAAAAATCTGAAGACTCTTTTATTTCTTAAAGAAACTTGATGCTTAATTTAAAAAAGAAAACCTTCTCATTGGTTAAACTACTAAAGGAAGAAACATCCAATGACCATTCATGGCAATAATTCCCAGAAAATTAGGGCTGGGAGGATCTTTCTTAACTTGGTAAACAGTATCTCCAAAAAGCCTGGCGCTCACATCACATTGAAGACAGGAAGGCAATTTCCCAATAAGATCAGAAATAAAACAAAAAGCAAGGACGATGGTCGCATGCTGCACAGAAATCAAGTAGGATGAAGAAGAAAGAGAAAAAAAGAGAGTGAGACCGTGAAATCATACCAGAGAACTTCCGTGTCACCAACACAAAGAGAAAAAGTTGTACCCATTTCATCAATTCGCTGTCCACAGTGATCATGTCTTGTATCAGCCCAAACAACAAAATATACTTTATAATTATTCATCGATAATACCAATTATAATGATACTGGAAGAATAGCAATGATTTCTTATAGTTTAAGGTACTCTTTTAGTTCATCCACAACAAGCCAGGAGGTGTTAAACTTAAGGAAACATACTACAATGTAACCCTTGTATAGCATAATCAAAATTCGTATACCATAGAATAGCAGTCATACACATATGTATGTATATGTACAAGTTCAATTAAAAACAAGTATCTAAATTTAATATTTTCTGGATAACACCATAGTACGATGATTATTTTTTTTACCAATGTCAGTAGCCAGCTTCTTAATAGAGGGGTTCTAGTAATTAAGTAAAGTAAACCAAAGGCAAAGAAGGAAAAAAAAATGATCCAAAGGTAGCGTCACACACTTGTTATACTAATCCAGTAACTTGACAGGTGTGACATTAAATTATTCTTACTGAAAATTACTGTTTTGCTATTATCTAGAAATAACGTTACACATTTAATTAAGTCTGTGACTTCTCTAAGGTATTAGCTTGCAATTACATGCTGCCTACAAAATGATAGGCACCATTTTAAGAGATTCACATTTCATCTTCACGACACTAAAAAGCTGACACCATTATTATTCCCACATTATTTACGAGGTAACCGAGGCACAGAGAAGCTAAATATTGACACACTCCCACAACAGGGCATGTGGACAAGCTGTTGGCCACAAGGCCATAAATACCACACACACAGGCTTATAGGAGTCCTCACGAATTAGTTCGTGATTAATGTGTAGGGTATTTTAAATCATAAAAAGCAAATAGCGTGTCTGAGTCATGATGAATCGGTGAATTTTAGTTATCTCTTTCCATAAGGAAAATTTATAAATCTTTGGTAAATTTAAAAGGTCCGTCCACACGGCTTTAATATAAGTGAATTTGGAATTACTGAGTGATTTGATTAAGCTTACGGTGAGAGAACGGTACTCATGAAGAGACAGCATTAGACCAATTTTGAAATTATTAAATCTCCTTGACTTTGGGGGACAGCCGGCATCTAACAAATTAGTTTCTTCCTGCGCCCAAGACGAAGGGTGACCACCACCAGCTCCCAGCGGGGAGAGGCTTCAAACAGTGGGTGGGCTCCCTGTCCTCTTTCCGAGAGTGGCCTCCCCACTCCACACCCGTGGGGCTGGGGCTGCAGCAGGGATGTAGTTAACGTACTCAAAATACTGCGTTATTTCCACATATTAATTAACGTTCTGCTTATCTCCGAATGAACTTGAAGTCACAGGAATAAAATCTGATAGAATGTCTAATCTAAAATTATTTTAAATATGATCATCTAAATGATTTCTGATTACTTCAAAGGGAGCCATATATATATGTATACATATATATACATATATATACATATATAAATGTGCAGTTTATTTGTATGGAGAAATATGCTAACTACTTGATTACCACTGAGCCCTCTATAACTCTCAGGGTAAAATCCCATATTCTGGGCTTCTTCTAAATCAGTTTATATATAATTCCCAGAATCCAAGCCTGTAAACTGGGAATTATCTCTATTTTCTTTTACAGTGTAGACTTAGCAGCGTTTTTTTGTCTATTTTAGTAAACACATTAGGTCTCTTTGGGGGATTATTCAAACCAAGGCTAACCCAGGGTATTTGGGTTTCTTTTTTAAATGTTGAAACTATTGTTTTGCTATTTTGTAATTAAAGAGATTTTTCTTGATGCAAATGTTCAGCAACCCTCTTTAGGGACATTTTTAGCGAATGTTTCTCCTTTGGTGAAGCAGCTGAAGGACTTTTCGTATTTTCCCTGTTATACCGTGGATGCACGGTGGAGGAGGCGCTTTGCTCCTGCAAGGCCCTGCCAGGCCTGAGCACAGCGGTCTGCAGAAAGCGTTAAGAATACAGAAACACAATCTGAAACAATGTTGACGTTTGGGAAATAACAGCAGCAGACCCCACAGGCTGACACACAGCAGTCAGAGATGAGGTCATTCACATTTAGCCAAAAGCCTGGGGCATTTTCAGAGAATGAGTCAAAAAAACAACAATTTCCCCAAGTCAACATATTCTTCAGCCGTGCAGCAGAAAAGTCTCCTGTCCCCACAGGTGCCCTTGCAGGTAGCACCCCGCCCACAGTTAACAACCTCAGCTCATCACGTTTCCTTCAAATGGGGAGTCCACCAACAATGCATTAGTGCGATTTCAATAAATGTAAGTGATCGGACCAATCTTCTCAACGTTGCTCTGTCCATTTTCAGCTGCTAACTTTAGCATTCTTATTTTCTGCAGCTATTTCTTCAAGTAATTTTGTCCATATTCAGAGAACTGGGAAGAAGTTTTTAGTTGAGAACTGTGGCTTGTGTTCAGCTAGCTAGTAATTGAAATGTTTTCTAAGCACACACTTTTCAGTATCGTGTTGCTACGGGGGGAAATTTACCTCCTGTGGATTGTCTTCGAAGCTATAAAAATGTCTTATTTTGTTTTCTTTTGCTTGAGCTTGGGGTGGGGGGTTGATGTTACATCCTCGTTCAGATAAAATGATCTTTGTTCCATATGTTCTGTTTGAAGGCTTGTAATTTCACCACCGTGGATGGTGGAAATGAAGTTCGGTGGAAGAAATGATGTGGAAAGTTGCATTTGCGTTTCCGGCCGTCCCGGGGAGTTTGAGAGTGAGCAAGCCAACAGATTTTACACACGGCATCTTCCATGACATTAGAAAGCTAAATACCCTTTCCTGTTCAAAGAATAATTATTTTGGTTTGATTTATCAATAATGTTTTCACTGTAATTATAATTGAAATAATGAATGGATCATCTGTCTGCTGAGAATTATGTGCTGTTGCACGGAGCTTGTTCGGTGGGCTCTACCAATAAGTCAAACAAATTTAACATATTAAGGCTGCTGTACCCAGTCATTTTCAGCAGAGCAACACAATAGCTCTATTTCTAGGCAATAGTTTCTCGCAATAAATTGACATCAAAACAAATGAAAAGTTGGAAAGTTATTTCTGCTAATATAAAAAATAGGTTATAAAATGAACCTGTTTCCATGGAGGTTCGTGGTGAGATCAACACTTCATCTAGATGCACAGTGATGTTAAAATGCAGAATGAACCTCAAGTAGAGCCAACACGGGTAGTTCTGCATTGGCACAGGTGCAGGACCAGCCACCACCACTGGTCTGAGGCCCCTTTCCTTCCTCCCTTCCTTTGGTCCCTCATCCCTTCCTTCCTTCCCTCTCTTGCTCCTCCTCCCTCCCTCTCTCTCTTCTTTCATTGCTTCCTTCCTTCCTTCCTTCCTTCCCCCCTCCCTTCCCTTGACAACCTTACAGAAAAAACAACTTTGATCCTGAGGATGAAATAATGCCAAATGATTCTGCGATCCCTCCACCTTTCACTTGGCCATCTGGAGTGGTCACGCCTGTCACCGAGTGGCTATATGCAGGAATAAAAATGGACCTTTTAATTAGTTACATACAACACGTAGTGGCTGCAAGATTCTAACATCCTTTATGCAAATGATTCTTCAGAGATTATTAATTAGTATTTGAGGAATATTAATTTTTCTAGCTCTCCAAAATTATGACTACTAGGAAATAGGCCTGAGTTCACTTTAACTATGATAAAATTGCACTCAGGGACAATTAATTGAGCAAGGCAAACAGACCTAGGCCTTAAATCAGGAGTGTACTCTTCTCATTGCTTCTTTGGAAACTTCTGATTTATACGCACAAACAGGATTTTAAACACCATCAGTAACATCTCTGGGCAGAAAAATGTTTTAGACACCTGATCTGAAAACAGTCTATATGCAGTAACATGAAGTTGAATTCAGGGGTGTTTTTATGAAAACCTCTGTTTAAGTATATTTAAAAAAATACAAACTCAACCCTTGCCCCAGGGAGCATCTAGTACCGTTTGACGGGAGCATCACTGAATCTCAGCCACCCCACCAATGGGGCTGCGAGGCTGGGCCCCGACGGAGCCGCCCTGCCCGGCGGTCAAGGAGACCCTCGGAGGTCAAGGGAGACACCCCAGGGCAACTGGGAGGAGGACCATAAAGTGCTGACAAAGCACAAAGTTAACCTTGTTAAAATGGCCTTATCTCCTGTTCTACTGATTTACTGTTAAATACAACACCTCAGGCAATTTCACAAAGAAACCCATTCAGTGTATTCAAATTTGTGGGCTCGCCGCGTCTGAGGCTTAGTTCCATTTTTTTTGCCTTAGTAAGTGAACATGGTTGCAGAATGCAAATTTATTTCTGAAATATATTCTTGGAAGATTGAAGCTGAAAATGCATAACACATTGTTAATAAAATAAAATAACATTGTGAATCAAATTTTGTGATTTTTTTGCATTAAATGCTAATTTAAAAGATTGGTATCTGTGACCTGTTAAGAAAAAAAACTGACTAAAGAGCACTTCTGTTTGGAAAGAAAATAATTCCTGAGGATTTTGAGATTCTCAGATTTGTGAAGAACAAACAGTGCTTAGGATGGCAAATAAATGCCTCACGGTGTGGCCAGCTGCTTATATGAGATGGAGTCTGTCCCTCAGTTACCCTCCAGTAGTACACAGAGCGGCTATGTCTAAGATAAGCAAGTACCAGTGGCAATTCACCTTTTTCTCTCGTTTTCATTGCATGCTTATTTGTTCATTACTTTCAAAAGTGTTTTTGAAGTTATTAAAACTAGGTCAAAGATTTTTTAACACGTTGAGAGCTCTCAGATCCCACTGAGAGCATGAATAATGCTTTGGGTCCTCTTTTGAGAAGAAAGAATGTAAACATGCAGACACAAATTGATGCCAACTCCTGTTATCACTGCAAACCCCACAAAAACACACTGGATACTCCTAGGGGAGTCTTCGATTCCTCCTGCCAGCCCAGGATCTAGGCTAAGAAGTTACAGTTTAACCAGTGAAAAGCTTCAAATTTTGCTGAAAAATAACATGGTTAAAAACATTACTCTTTTTTTTAGGTTTTTTTTTTTAGATTATTCAGTACCGTTTCTATCCTTTATTCCCATTCCAGCCCACCCACCCATCCCTCCCATTTCCAACCCCCCTAGTTTTGTGCATGTGTCCTCTATATTTGTTCCCATAAACCCTTCCCCTCTCCCCTCTGGGCCCTGACAACCTGTCCTCTATTTCAGTGCCTTTGTTATATTTTACTTGTTTCTTTGTATCAGTCAGCTTTCATGTCTGAAATAATCCACTCGTAATCTTAAAATGTTCTAGCTTGGAAATCACCTACTAATCATGTTAAGATAACTGTGAAAATGTACATAATACATTATATCTAAATACTGATATATATATAACCTTGTCAAGATGAGTCGAGCGGGTGTTCAGAAAATTGTCCACGCTGAGGTTTAAACAACGGTGGCAAACAAACAAACAAAAACCTAAGGCCACTGCAGTCCCAGGCAAGTGCTCCAGGAAGCGGAGGCAGTGGGGGGACTCAGTCTGTTGGCCGGGGGGACGCAGAAAGCTCACGATGAGGAGGAGCAGAGGGCACTGAAGACCAGCTTTTCCTTTTTCAAAACTCGTGAGGAACGTCACCGGTGTGCCACAGAGCTAGTACGTCGAACAGTACGCATACGAATGGTGACCATAGAAAACCGTGCAAAACCAAGGTCTTTCAAATATGCTGGCTAACTTCTGAAAATAAAATGCCGATATTTACACCCTGAATGAGCGGTATGGGCAGGACAAGATCGCCGGGAAGGGCCAGGAAGAACAGGCGCTCTTCCTGTGAAGAAGGCACCCGGGACGTTCCCAGGGATCAGAGCGTGGCCTGCAGACTGCACACGGGTAGAAAACAGCCGCACGAAGCACCTAACGCCTCATTGATCTTCCCTTTTCTCATTTTCATTTCCTACTAAAAACCACGACTCACCTCAACTAGGACTCCTTGTAAGTAGGATGCGTGATGCATTCACTTATGTTCGTCACTAACTCCAACCTTAACACTGGGCAGTAGGTGGCAGACACAGGGTCAAGTCCCTCTCCAAATTGGGAGGTGACAATGGAAAGGGATAAACTAATGTGTAAAGAAAGAATTATACTGGGAAGCATTGAGATGGTGGGATACAGAGATCACTAAAGGGAATTAATTCTGAGATGAAATTCTAGAGCACGTGGGATTTCTAGGCCTTGGGGTCCTGAGCCGTGAAGTGGAGAGTGGAGCACAGGAGGAGGGGACGCAACGTGGAAGGCACCAAACCCGGGAAGCATGTGAGCCACTGGGAAGGCAGGTGGAGAGCTGTGAACAGAGCAAAGAGAACAGGACACTCAAGGTCACCTGGATAATTCACTTGGTACAATCCAGGGTAAACCTGGAAAAATCACGAGAGTCACCTAACACACAGCTTGCTACATCATCACTAAACCAACAATAATCTTGGAAGTAAGAACAGTTGGATTTTCCTTGGAGGTAGAAAAGTAGAGGAAAGGGCAGAAAATATGGGAATATTTTAAGGCACTGCAGAGGGAGTTAACATTGGGCAGTTATTTTATTAAAATAAAAAGAGGAAGTTATGTAATGAGAGGGGAGTCAGGTCTTGATGAGAATAACATAGTCTAGAAGAGCTAAGGATAAGAATTCAAAAGCTAAAAGGAAGTGGAGAGATCTGTGGACCAGCAATAAGTATCCAATTAGTCTTGAATTTGAATTGAACTCAGTCATTTTAATCACATAACTTGCCACAATGACAACTGTCAGAATGGGAGAGGGCACAATGACGTCAAAACGTGGAATATCTCTAGAGGGAGAGAGAGAGAGAGAGAGAGAGAGAGAGAATATGAAAGAAATCTGTTGATAAACTACTTCAAATTCAAGGTTAACCAAATCTACCCCGTTCGCCAACTCAGGACACAATCTTGCAACAATGGATGGTTTCAGAACTGAGTGGGACTTTGGCTGCTGAGCGCCAACATGGAGTCTGGTCAGCAAGTCTGAAGACAGAGGTGAGCAGAGTAGAACGAGCTTTCATAATACAGAAGAGGAGTGCTGGGGAGAAAACCAGCTAACTATGCAGCGGGGGGAGGCCCAGTCCCACAGATATTGAGGAATGCCATTTAAAACTTTATCTTGTCTTTACAGTGTGTTGGGAAAATACCAAGAAACAAAGTTGGAGACACAGAATGCCCCTAGTCTTGTAAGCCCTGTTAAGAAGTACAGTCCTTTTATGAATGAGCACACTGGGAGGACATTGAAGAGGTTAGTGGGAGTCCCTCAAGTGGGGTTCTCCCTACAGAGCAGCCCAGGTTGGGTTGCATTGTCTCTCTGCAAAGTCTGGCTTTTGCCAGGCAGGTGAAATGGAGAGTGATGTTCAGCATCCAGGGAGGAGTCTGGGATGATGAGCCTTAGAACCTGAAGTACTTACAGCATCACGGGAAAACCGAGAGGACGTTGAATTGTACAAATACGGAGGGAACCAGAGACTGTTCAGATAAGATCGAACAAGGAGTGTGCTTAGAATGGTAGAGTAAATGAGCTGCAAAGACGTTCTTGGACTTTCCTCAACTTTAAATTAGGAGTACTCTTCCTTCTCCAAACTCCCTTCACCTGAAATGTTTTGTACATCCTACCACACTCATGGCAGACACAACGTATGCCAATGACATCATGCACTAAAGGTTTATTTTTTCCTTTTCCAGCTGAGCTCAGAAACCTAAAAACTTTTGTCTCTCGATCTTATCTTCATAGTATCAAGACTCCTGCAAATGCGTTTGCTCATAAAATTGCTTCAAAGCAAGAGTCTTATCATACAATATAATTTAAATCCTTGTAGTATAGTCTGTGCAGGAGGCAATGGTGTCTGTTTATGGTGAAGAATAAAAATATGGGCAATTAACTCTGAATTTCTCAGAAGACTGGGGGAAGTATCTCTCTGGGGTTTTCTTCTTTTTATTAATGACTTGTTATTTTGCACATGCGAGGTGAAAAGCTAAATGCGAAGGGAGGCCTGACACGCGATGGCTTCGGTGTGCTGCAGGTGCGAACCTAGGTCACCCGTGGGACAGGCATGTAATGAATTAGTGGCTTACTCGGTGGAACCTGGGGTGTCTCCTGCAAAATGTCATTATAATTATTTATGCAGAAAGAATAAATTCCATCATGCACTGGGACTTTGTTTCTGTTTTAATTCATTTTCAGAAAGAATGAAACTTTGGGTTTAAATAGTGCGTTTTGCCTTAGGAATGCTACGTGCTTCAAAAACATTGTTGTGGTTTTACCATCAGAGCGAGATGAAGTGCCTGTTTTTATTCTCAAGGCCTGGGTAGAAAAATGACTCGGACAATGCTGACCAAGTTGGTGACAAAATCCAGAATGAAACTCAGGACTCGTGAGTCTAAAGCAATGCAGTATGCAGCAAAGGTAAATACTCCAAGACAAAGAGATTCATCCAGAGAAAAGTAGCTCAATATTCTTGGCATTAAAATATGTGTCACCCGATGTATCCTAAATAGCTTTTGCAAATCAGAATTAAAGATAGGACAGACTTATAATAAAATTCTTCAAGTCATGTAGGCTACCCAGTGAATAACTCAACCAGTTCTAATAAAATATATAAGGCTGAACACATACAAATTGGCCATTTAAAAATTTTCTCATGTTTAATAATTTAAACCTGAGAAAAGTTAAAGTTTAAATTAAAAAATTAAGTTTAATGAGTTAGGAACTATGACGGTGCTATTCCCTTACATAAGAACACAGTGTTTCCTTGTTTTTAGCTTGTCATTATTTTGAGATTGAGATTATTTGGTGACCGGATAATTGCAATGTTAAACAAAAAAACAAAAGACACTTGGCATTTTTCTTCAAAATAAACCCATACAGACCAACAACAGCCGTTACCCGAACCCTAGTCTGGGTCCACCCTGCTCCTGGACCTTCCCTGGAGTTTTCCTGAGTCCCAAGTACAACTTCTGACCTTCAGCAACGGGTTTTTCTGCCTCTGTTTTACTGCTATCTATTCACATCCCAGTCCTCCCCTTACAGTTTTTGAATTACCGAAATATTTTAGCTCATCGAACATGCACGAGGGGTCCACTAGCGCCGGGCTCTGAAGAGATGAAAATGCGTTAGAAGGTGGTTCCTGCAGCCAGGGCAGGTACAGCGAGGGGACGGAGGACGTGCAAGGGCGCGGGAGAGGCGCGATCTCAGCAGGCGGTGGGCGACCGAAGTGCCTGCAGGGGCAGCCCGTCCCTGCCCTGGGTGTGTGGGCGGGTGGGGGCCGCTGACCGGGCCAGGGCTGGGGGCCGCAGGTGCCACGTTGTCGCCGTTGCCACCAGCTTTCTAGGGCTGGAAACTACGTTTCCCAGAACTGCTTGGTCTGAGCAGCACCAGACCAGAATCTGTCACCGAGAGAGACTTTTGAAAGGAGGAAGGAAAGCAGAAACCAGGAAGCTGGGCGTTCTATAGTTACCAACGACACCGCCGTGCAGACCCCTCCGCAGACCCCGGCTTTCTGGGCCCAGGATCAGCGTGCTCGGGCTGACACTGTGGCGAGAGGCCCACTCCCTGCCTCGGCCCCCGAGCCTTTGGTCCGCCAGACCCTACCGGGTTAGACGTTATCGCATCCCCGTAGAGGACCCCTGCACCCCACAGTTTCTTTCCCTAATTGTAGGAGATCTTTTCCTCACTGAACCCAGATAGGCCCGGGCAATTTCACAGAGAAGGCGGTGCTGGAGCAGGTTTTGAAAGCTAAATAAGAGCTCATCCGGAAAACAAGCTGTAGCAGTCATTCTTGCGGGGAGGGGGCGGGGGGGCGAGGGGGGTAGGGCATGGGCATCAGATGTCAAGTGTTCTCAACCCGTGAGAGAACCAGATGTATTCCTGTCTAACATTTCCCAGAAACGTCCTTCTCTAGCCACCAAGGCAGAGGTGCATCTTCCTGCTCAGTTTTCTCCTTTACTCAGATTCCAAGGAGTGGCCCAGAGTGGGATGGATGTTGAAAGGCAGGTGGGGTGTGGGGCTCCAGGCAGCGCCCACCCTGAGAGCACCTTCTGAGAGCACCTACAGAGAGCAGATGGGAGAGTCCGCCCCAGCACCCACCCGGCAGAGCCCCAGAGGAAGAGGGAGCGACCGGGGATCCTGGGTAAACTGGACCCTTAGCTCCATCGTGACTGGAATTGGTTTAGCTCTTGGATGTTTCGGGTTTGGGAGGGAAATGCCAAAAGAGAAAAGAAGACCTGGTTCTATAAAACACTTTGACTTATGTTTATATATATATATATAACACAGTGTTTGAAAAAGATAAGCATTTGAGTAACTTTGAAATCACTCCTTGGTTTCCGTACTGATTCTGCCATTCCTACAAACTGTACAAGAAGCTTTTAGGTATGATTCATTTTTGAAAAAAAAATGTACTGTGTCCAGTAGGGGCAGGCCCTGGGCTGCATACCAGTCATCCGAGAGACAAGCAGGGATGTCTGCCCCGGAGCAGCGAACCTTCCACTGGGCAGATACGAAATGATGTGGCGCCTTCCCAGTATGTAGCAAGCCGTACAGATGGGACAGGCTTGTCCGTCCTCAGCCCCAGCTCCCTGAAACAAGAAGGGCTCACCAGGTCGTGATGTCTAGTGATGACTGTTGACCCAAGTCCCCTCTGAGTCAGGATGCCCCGAGGTCCCCTTTGCCTCTGCCCAGCCCCCAGCCACCCCCTTGCTCACGTGGGCTGGGCTGATACAGGGCCCTTACAACAAGCTCTGATAAACCCAGAAAAACAAATTCCCCTTTGGGCGGCATCTGCAAGGGCTGGTTAAGGCTCCGATGCAACCAGCGGAGGACCAGTAGAACACGCGGCGCCTCCCTAATCAATACAGACGTCTGCCCCTCCTCCGGCGACCCGGTCACCTCGAGCCCCCAGCTGGTGACCCGCGTTTCCTTCTGGGAGTGCTCAGTACTGAGTTATTAATAATAAACCTTATGTCATTTCTCCATGTTCGTTATGTCATTAGCTCAGCCATCTGGTAACTTTCTGGGTAGGGAAGTTTGAGGGTTTGGGCAGGTCCTTTCAGGATGGACTGAAACGCAGATTTATTACTCCACTTACCTGCTCACACCCCAAAACCTCCTCCTCCACCCCTCCACCTACACCTTTAGTTAATGAATTTATGCATACTTCATGAAGAAAAATGGGGCAATCACAAGGTAGCATTTGAGACCCTCGGTACCACAGCTATTACCTCCCACCATCTGCTGCTACGGAATCCACTCTCCCATCTGTTAACTTGGATGAACTTTCTGTGACTTTAGTCAAAATCAATTCCTCCACTTTGCCCAGGGCCCTAACTCCTCTTCGGAGCTCAAGGACAACACTGAAACAAGTCTTTCCTCGTTTCCCCACATCATTGTTTTTAAATCCTTAATGGATTATTCCAATGACATACCTACCCAATGAATCCCTCCACCTAAAAAGAAATCCCATTTTCTATTGCACCTGCAGAGGAGCCCGAGGAGCGTCCCGTGACGTGTGAGGGACCCAGGGGGCATGTGGTCATTGTGACCCATGTGAAGGAACACAGCGCTGAGGCACAAGGAGGAACCGTCGTGCCAGCAACGGACAAGAGGGTGACATCTTGTACCACGAGGATGGTTCCAGCACAGGTGTCATTGGGAGACAGGAGAGTAATTCCAATGGAGCAGTGAGGGTGAAAATGTGACAGGAGCGTGTTTCAGAAACGCTGGGGGAGGAGGAGTGGGACACAGAGCACTGGCCATTTCAAGGAACAAGGACACGCTGTGTTACTAACAAAGAAAGTATAGGCATCCATTGTACCCAATATCACAGAAATTCCACCTGCGGTGACTGTCAGAACGTGGCACATGTCAGGTGCAAGCACCAGGGACGGACAGCATCTGAGCAAGGTCTCGGGACCGCCTCAGTTTTTCAGGGAAACAGAACGCAAGCTGAGGATGTTGTGGAGAGGCACTGGGGAAGAACAATAGAAGATACGAAAAGGTTTACTTAGAAGAATAGATTCTGAGTCAAGCAGCCCACCTGGGGTTTCTGGTTGTGAATTCAAAGTGAGACCCGTCCGCGTGATGGTGTGCATCCTCCAGCCCCATTGCAATACAGATGTAATTAGGTGGAGACTTGAATTTAATCAGAGTGGAAGGTTTGCCAAGCCAGTGCCAGCAAGAAAGCTGGGGGGAAAGGTTGGAATTATATGCAAAG
Organism: Trachops cirrhosus; assembly: GCA_028533065.1. Classification (NCBI taxonomy): domain Eukaryota; kingdom Metazoa; phylum Chordata; class Mammalia; order Chiroptera; family Phyllostomidae; genus Trachops; species Trachops cirrhosus. Next base: position 81,479,294 of record CM052548.1, read on the forward strand.
GACTTACAATAGTGATTGACCATGAAGTTCTCGCTGCGTCAGGAGTGAGGACATTAAGCAGGTGAGGGATGGTGAAATGATAGTAACCCAAGGGGGTTGGGCAATCTTGGTTGCACTGGAAAATTTCTGGACTAAGAGTTAGCTGTCATCATGGGAAGTGTGGCAAGAACAGGATGCATGCAATTTAAAGTTTCAGGAGGGTTATAATTCCTGACAAGGTCTAGCACCATTTGTGGAAGTAGATGCCTGAGATAGAATGAAAGACAAGCATGGTAAATTTCAGTAATGTTATAGTTTTTTTCTCCTTAAAATGGCTGAGTAGCTTTGTTATTGCAACATTAAAGTCATGTTCCTATAGCAGATGATACAAGTCCCTCTATGGTCTGACTCTCTACCTGTCATTCGAATCAAAACTCCCACCACTCTCTCTTTATACACCCTACATTTCAGAAATTCCAAACTGCCTGTCTCTCTGGACATCATGTTTACTCTTACTACAACATTTCTTTATGAATAAATATTATTCTCTCTGCCTGTAATGTTATTTCCCTTCTCTGCCTTAACAATAAATCCCACTGAGCTCAATCATTGGTGAATTATTTCCCAATGATTTGTGTGTGTGTGTGTGTGTGTGAAGATACAGATATGGATATATATAGATACAGATATAGATAGATATTTATATAGATATAGATAGATAGATAGATAGATAGATAGATAGACAGATATAGTGTTTCTTCTCTTAGCTAAATACAAGGTCCTTGAGGAAAGACCGACTTATGTTTGTTCATTTTGTGCCTCACAGAATGCCTGACACACAAAATAAATGCAACCACAGCGAACAAATGGAAAGAAAGTACGAACAACTTGCACCCTGGATGAAAGGTTCATACCCGCTGCCTAACTCATCTGACACCTGCGTTTTATGGATGCTTCCTTATGAACGCAAAGGCTGCCAGGTTGCCTGGAGGCACCTGCCACTGGTAACACACAGAGGAGAAGGAAGTGAAGCTTCTCTCCTGCTATTCCTCCGTGACCCAGACGCCCAGCATCCCTGACACCCTCCCCTGCCCAAGCTACAGACCATCCTTACAGTAGATTTGGAGAAACCCTGTTTTACAGAAGGCTATGGACAAGGCATTTTATTTTTTATACTAAAAAGGTCCATATTAAATAATGTTATAAGATATTTTAAATAGAAAAACCATACTGTGACTTGAATGCTGTAACTTAACAGGAAAGACTGTGGGATGTGCTGAATTGTGGCCCCCCAAATTCATATGTTGAAGTCCTAACTTCCAGAAACCAATAATATAAATATATTTAAGTGTTAGACCTTCAAAGGGTAATTATATTAAAATGAGGATCTTTAGAATGGACCCTAATCCAATGACTGATGTTCTTTATAAGGAGAGAGGGGCCCAGGACGCACACACAGAGGAATGGCCAGGTGAGGACTGAGAAGCCCACCACCCGCGGGCGGAGGAGAGAGGCCCAAGGAAACACTAAACCTGCAGAACTGTAAGAAAATAAATTTCTGTTGTTTAAGCCACCAAGTCTGTGGTCTATTTTGTGGCAGATCTAGAAAATTAATACAGACATAGTTAGAGACTAAATATAAAAATTGTGTAAGCGTATTTTAATAGATACATAACAGTCAAAGGATAATACTCAATTTCACCACTGAACTTGAAGAGTATCAGCAGAGTAGGAATGGAAGGACGCTACCTAACGTGACCGTGGGACGTTCCTAAAGCCTTGACCCAGCGTGACCCGTGCTGGTGACACACGAGAGGCCTTGCCCTGAGCACCAGGAGCATGTGGGCTGCTCACTGCGACCACTTCTGTTGAGTATGCCACCGTAGATCTAAACAGAAAAGTGAGGAACAGAAGAAGATAAAATCGTACACACTGGAAATGAAAAAGAAAAACTCATCCTTCGCATACGTTATAATCGTACATATGGGGAATCTAAACATACCTTCGAGCTTACAACAAGAAAGCAAGTTCAGCAAGTTCGATGACAAGAACATTGTAAAAAATGCATTGCTCTCCTATAAAAGAGCAACAACAATAAATATAAATCTTTAAAAGTTCAACTTTACAATAACAAACAATAGTATAATTTATCTTGAAAAACCTAGCGTAGCAAAGATGTACACTATCTTTATGAAATTCTAACTACAAGAAGTGTGTGAATTTGAAGATTCAATATTGGGAAGATTTCTGTTCTCCCAAAATTGATCTCTAGAGCCAAAACAATTCCTTTCCACATTAAAACAAGTTAGTTGTATGTTTTGCCATTGTTCTGCAGAAACTAGACAAAGTGATTCTAAAATGTATATGAAAATTTCAATGCCAAAAATTCATAAAGAAAAAAATAAGAGTAGAGGGATGGGTTGTGATACCTAAATATCATATTATAAAATTATAATGATTACAACTGTGGGAATTTATCAAGGATAGGCAAGGCAAAGAATGGAACTCAAAAGTGTTCAGAAATGAGCAAAGCATTTTTGAAAACCTGATATAAGATGAAGTTATCATTGCACACCAGGAGAGGAAGGGAACTTTGTTCAATAATTTGTTCTGGGACAGTTTTTTATCCATGTTGAAAATAAACAAAATAAAATTAGATTCCTACTTCTAACCATACACAAAAATAAATTCCAGGTACATTAAAGATACATATGTGAAAATCATTTCTATAGAGTTTTTTTAATGAAAATGCAGCAGTATCTTATATTTCAAAATGGGAAAAGATAATTTTTATATAAGGCAAAAATGCATAAAAGTCTCTACTATATGAAAGACTGAGTCATTTCTGTACAACAAAATTCAATATAAAAATAGAAAAAAACATGAAGTGGGAGAAATATTTATAACCTCTGTAACCATAAAAGAATAAGTATTTAGTATACTTAAGGAATTTCTCAAATTAATCAAAAAAAAGAAAGCAACTCAATATAAAAACCAGCAAAAAAAAAGATGAAAGAAAAGAATAAAACAGCCAATTCACAGAAAAGTCAAATGGCTATCACGAATGGAAATTTCTTAAACTCCCTAGTGATCATAAAAATTCTAACATGATGAGATACTCTTAGGATTGTTCAGATTTATGAAGATTCAGAATTTGACACGATTTTCAAACTTTAAGCTATCTATTACGAAGTATTGGCAAAAATGTAAGGCAATAAAAGCTTGCATATTTCTGTAAAAAGCATACATTGATACAACTCTTTTAGAGAAATACCTGAATGTGGAATTCCACGCCCATTTACTAAAGTAATGTTTGTAAGAGCAACACAGATGGATGGATGTTCCCTGTAGGAGGTGAGGGTCAGGAGGTTAGTTCACATTCCTAAGGTTGCACAGTGAGGGGCGCAGTGATCACTCAGGTCTGGGGGTCTGACTCCACAGTCCCGCTCCCAGCCATACTTCTGATGTTTAATGTGTCGATACCATAAAACACCCCTCAGTTATTAAAAATAACTATTCAGTTCCATCTTTACTGATATTAAATGAGCTCTCATGAAGATCAATGCTATGAAATGTGAATGATCTATGGAGAGCTACAGAGAACATACTAGAACCAATGAGGGGGTTTGGAAATTTTCTTGGTCACGAGATCTGTGGATAAAAATCATTTTTATTTCTTTATGCCAGCAACAGCCATTACAAAATTAAATTTTATAAAGATACATTTTATGACCACATACAAAAAATCAAATATATAGGACTAAATCTAAAAATACAGTTGTTGAAAGAAATGAACAACTCCTAAATAAGTGTAAATGTAAATGCATATATATATAAACCATAAAATAAAAGATTGATAAATTAGAATACTAAAATTTCAAAATTCTATTCATCAACAGATACCACTATGGAAATACAAATCAAATCACGAATGAGAGAAGACACCAACATACGAGGTCTGTCCAGAAGGCATCCAGCCATGTGCTATGAGAAACAGAGACATTTATTGAAGAAGGTACAAGACGCAAGAAACACTGTAGGACAATCACACCTCAGTCTCCTTCAAAGTAGGCACCTTGTGACCTCACCCCGTTCTCCCAATCGCCATTAGCTGCCCCATTGTATTTTCCTAAAACTCATCAATGGTCTGAAATCTCTTCTTTTTCAAAGGTGATTTTAGTTTTGGGAAAAACCAGCAGTCACAGGGCACCAAATCTGGGCTGTAGCCACCTGGGGGATTTGATGTTTCACCAAATACTCTGCAGATGTGATACATTAGTGGGTGGATTATCACGATGAAGCTGCCCATCACCTGTTGCCCATAGCTGTGGCCTTCTGAATCATCCAAATGGTTTCTGTGGAGGAATGTTCAAGCTCAATGCAAAATCTGATGCAGATTTGTTTCTCTTCTCAGGCATTTTGAGTGTGATGGCCACACAGTACACGTGCTCACTTAATGGTGTCTACTGCGCCCACTGACTAGAACAGTGAAGTTGTCATTGTTCATGCATGTGCATTCTGGTCCCCTCTCCTAGGCTGCCAGGTTACAGGGATGTCACGCAAACCATTCTCATTATATTAACAATGGCTGGACTTTTTCCAGACAGACTTTGGATATAACCAACAAACGTGTTATATATCCGGAATATATAAATAACTCCTTCAAATCAGTATGAAAAGATACACACTCAATCGTAAAATGGACAAAAAGGATACCCTTTCACAGAAAAGATACACAAATGATTATTAAGCATATAAAAATGGCGTCACCATCATTAGTAACCTGAAATAAAACCTCCATGAGGTACCACTAGAAACATGCATTAGAATGACTAAGATTAAAAAGAGATTTACAACTGCGTTTTGGCGAGCCTTTAAAGCAGGAATTCTCAGCGCTAGTGGGGTTTGCAAATTGGCCCAGCCACTTTGCAAAACACTACTTATTCAAGTTGATCTATGGCCCTGTGATTCCACTCCTAGTATATATCAAACAGCATTGCATGTGTGTGTATACCAAAAGATATTCTTGAAATATTTATAGCTTCATTTATAATCTCCCCAAACCGAAAAAACAGCACATCAATGGTGAAATAAACAACTTGTGTTATATTCACATAAGTGAAATCCTATACGGTAATTCAGTGGATGAACTGGAGCTACACACTTACAAACAGAACCTCGCACAGATTATTTTGAGCAAAAACAGCCAGACACACAAGGATATAGGCTGCATGGCTCTAGTTACATAAACTTCCAAACAGGAAAAAACGGTTTTCTATGCTATTGGAAGTCAGAAACGGGGAGCTTTGATAATTCCTTGTGCTGTACATTTACAACTTGTATGCTTTGTATGTGTGCATCGTGCTACAGTAAGGAAAGATTGCATAAAAATAATATTTAAAACAAGAATGTGTGTTTTATAGCATCTGCCCACGGGTGCATATTTTACCCAGATGTATCACATAATGATCATGGTTATGTTTGAGGACAATGTGGATGAGGGACGGGGCTGTCCATTGTGTTTCAAAAGCCATCCCCATGTTTAGGTAATTTCCTTAGATCGAACTAGAGATCAAACTACAAAGTTTGCCTGCCCGGAGTTAGTGGTCCTGTTTCGTTGGTTTTTAAGTCAGGCTCACCAGCCACCTTTGAAGAATCTTTTAGCTATCTGAGCTTTTAAACACACCCCCTCCAGCAAGAACCAGAGTGGAGTCTGTTGTTTGTGGTGGGAAAATAGAGTTAAAACACAAAACCTCCTCCCAACTCAAAACACCTTCCATGAAGCAGAGAAGGAGACCGATCTGATTAGCGAGCACGCACTGAACCCGAACGTGGCGTGCACAATACACGATGCAGTAAGGGAGGCCGCAGAGGCAGAGAGAAATCTCACCTTCCGTATGGCCCAGCCCACTCTTGCGTGTTGGCAAGGTCAAGGTCAGCAATCACTCGTCCTCAAGTTAGGAAAATGACAGGACCACGCCACACGTGATTCACCACCAACACAGTTGGGGTGACCATCTGTGTTAGCTATAGACTTCATCCAAAGGAAGGATAGACTGCGGGTGTCTTTAGGAAGGGGGTCATTTTGCAACTTGGAGTGAGGTACCCACAAAGTTAGTCTCCACCTTCCCACAGACCAGGAGACTTGGGAGCACTCCTCCTCACAACTGAGTCGCAGAGAGACAGCTGCCGGGTCCTGGAGACAGGCCACGCCGGGGTCCTGAAGGCCATCCTGGGCTTAACGCTGGCCAGAGGCTTGTTTAGCTTTGAAAAATGTTCATATACATTTTAAAGAGACAGAGAAAGAAGTTACAAGTTTTCTAAAGTAAATGCTTTAAGAACAGGGAAAGGGAAAAGTCTCCTTGGTTACTGTCAACAAGGAGGAGTGAGTCTTTCAACTTAATTTGCATTTGCCTTCACACTTGCCACTTAAAAACCGAATAAAGGGAGGGAGACACGGTCCTGGATAATATAACGCAGGGTGGGGCAGAAGCAGGCGTACAGTTGTGAGGTGTAAGACACAAGGTTTATTCTTGTATTATTTATTACTTATTGTATCATTTTCCATGGAATAACTGTAAACCGAATTTTGCCTGACCCTGTTTCAATACATTATGAGTTTTTACTATTACCTTCATATATGATCATGTATCCATGTATTTCTACTTAGACATTTATTTATATAGACACATATGTAAATTATACATTTTTAAGAGAAAAAGGTTAATTCAGTTCAGATGTAGAAAGGTTAAAGAAAGCGAAGTTTAACCATTTCTGAAATAATACCTTTAAGAATCCCAACTATTTTTCCCACTCACTTGGCTGTATTGAGTCAGGCAGAATTCCTAGGGGCAATTCTGAGTGGATCCTCACGTGCTAATTCAACCAAGCGCAGAACGCGCTGCCAGGGTGGGGAGAGGCAGGCTCTGATTTGTGGCTGCAACAGGCCCTCGGATTGTGTCGCCACTGTATTTAAATAGCATTTTAATATTTTGAGACTCAGCATCTCCATTTAAAAAATACAGTAAGTCTAATTGCCAGCCTCATCAGGATCTCACCTGGATGATTAAACTTCACCTCGAGGTCTAGTGGGGGATTTTCAAGCGGCTCGGTTGTCTAATCAGCTCGCAATACGAGCAGCTCGGAGACATAAGGGACCTAGTTAGGGGATGGTATTAAAAAGGGCCTGGTGAGCTTCTTAATTAAAAGAAAGAATCTATGATACAGTCAAGATGTTTTTTTAAAGACTGTCACCCTTATTTCACTCCAAACACCAATACTGTGTACATGAAATCTGAACATTTGGATGGCTATGTATTTCATTACAAATATTTTCAAAAACTGTAAAATGCACTGTGAAACATAGTCCTTTACTAATCAGGGGTAATGCAAACCCTGACAAAACGGAAGTGTGGTGGCCACACAATGCAGATGGTACACCACGGGCCTGTGCACAGGAAAGCTGGGTGGTTTTCTCCACCGGTGTCGCCCCAATAAATCTCATGGAAGAAATGAGAGCACAGCAGGGAAGGACAAATGAAACATTTTTTTCTTGCCTTCATCCATAATAGCATTTAAACAATACTATATATAATGAAAAACACCCTATAGCATAGCATATTCTCAGCAATATATTCCAAAAGCTTGAAACCCTTTACCAGGAAATTCTTCCTGATAAAATCAAATTATATGATGTCAAGTTAACTATCTTAAAATTTACTCTAGTTACTTATCATGTGGAATATAACAATACGTCCAATACTTCATGACTGATAAATCCTATACATCCTAAAAAAAAAGGTCAGAGTTAACCTCATTTTTTTCTAAATAGATTTTTTTTTGCTTGTTCCAAACCCACTGATCCTATTCTCTGAAATGCTATTCAGTGATTAGCCAAAACGTTACAATTTAGTAGTCATTGCCCATGGCCTCATATTGTTCTATAATTCTATTATTTTTCAGAATAGATTCCTAGAAGCCTTTTCTTAATCATCTTTTCACATGTAAACTATTCCAAATTGATCCAATCCTTTAAACATCACTATGATATTTTTTATAAAGACTCTTAAATTCTTTGCATTCATTTTATGTTTTTCCTCTAATACCATGCTCAGAATGTTTCTGTCTTGTCTATTGATTGCTATTTCACACATGTTAAGAGTAGGACCAAGCAGTAAAGTCAAATTCAGCTTTTGAATTTCACCATTTTCTCTTGCATAGGTACTTAGCCATTGATTTCATATTATTTTTTGTTGCTTATTTAGGTTTCTGTTTGTTTGTTTGTTTGTTTGCTTGTTTTCCTGTTGCAGCTCATTTTCCCCGCAGGAAAGATTGTTCTTAGTTTCACTTACATTCCTCATAGCTGTGATCCCAGTTTTCAAGAGTCATTCACCATCATGCTGTCACTAAAATTGGCCTTTAACAGAGTGGCAAGAGGAAGAGTCCACATGGGTAAACTGGATAAAAGCAAGTTGCCAGGGACAGGTCACTAGAGGAAGCCAAGGGGAAAACGGGGGGAAGCATTAGCAAGGATGTGCGACCCGCCACTTGAAGGTTCTTTTTGCAGAGCGCTGAAATTGCCAATAGATCAGCTCTGCCACCGATGGCTGGGAAAGGAGGGCCCAGACGTGGACAGATTGTCACACCCCTTTGGGCCGTCAGTGGGATCTCACAAAGCAGCGTTTCTACGTGTCCCTGGCCCTGTTACTTGCAGGATCTGAATACAGTCTTCATTCCCGAACTCCGTCCCAGAATCCCTCTCTGGCTCCACCCCTCGCTGCAAACGTCAGCGGAGACTCTGGTCTCCCTAAGGCTCTCTTTCTCCGAAGGCCTTCCACAGATCTGCTCTTGAAAACTCGATGCTTCAAATGGAGAGGTGGCCTGTCTTTCAGACCATGGTCAGGGAATGAAATTCTGCCCCTGAGATGACCACCTTCCACCACCACCACCCTGATCGCTCTCTGAGAGGTTCGGTAGATTGGGAGAGTAGCCACAGGGGTGAGTCCACCGAGTTATCAGAGAGAAAGGTTTTGGGGCTCTTCTCTCCATAGTGTCCCTCCCACACAAACTTTACTTTTAAAAACTAAAAACTTTTCTATGTCTTTAAATTTTTCTAGCCACAAATATCAATCAAATCTATAAAGTTTATATAGGATTTAACAAATTCATCTACTTTAATAATTTTTGCTTCTCACTTCCTTGTTTTGGTTCATTTCACTTTGTATTTTATTATTGTTCTTTGTTTTTTTGTATTGAATATGGCCAATGAGCTTGTTAAACCCCTTTATCAAATGGCCGATATTGTTTTTTCTTTAATGAGCTAGTGTTATTTTGGCCAAAATGACAGTGAGGGGTAGGTTGGAATTCCATTTACTAAATGTCCCATTTAGTGTCAGTCGTGAAGGACGCAGGAGCTATAGAGTCATCCCACCGGCCGACAAAATTCTGCCTCGCCCAGCGCGGCTGCTGACCCGGGGACAGGCCACTCCAGGTGCACGGCGCAGGGATGCGCCCACACGTTAGGTGGGGTGTCGGTGCGGAGGGGTGTGCCCAACCACGCCGAGGGAGTCGGAAAACATTTCCCGGAGAAGGTGATACTTCAACTGAGCCTGAACAATGACAGGGGAACAGGGGACTTGGGGTATTTCAGGAAGAGGGGAAAGGGTAAGTAAATACATAGTTAGTGGCAATAAGCAGCCCTAAGAATACTTTGTATTGCTGATGACTATGCTGCGAAACTGTGATGCCTCTCTCTGCACTACTTTTATCTACGGTTCAGTTTCAGTATGAAAATACAGCCCCTGAAAAGGAATCGGTGAAACTAAGAAGGCTCTCCAGCTGATTTTGGAAATTGCGTGTAAATAAAGTATTTTCCACTATAAGATCGGTAAGTTCATAGAAAACTTGTGAAAATGTGTGTGCCAACTCCGAAAGTGTTCCCCGCTTAGCATGCAGTTAAATCTTACCAGCAAACAAACATAAATTTATTTAGAAGGTGAATTATTAATCGTTTAGAAATCAGCACCTCACTGACTCTCTGTGTCCTGCAAAGTTAGTTAAGGATACACATCTTGTTTCTTTCTCCTTGTAAGAGACATCCTGCTTGAATTTGATTTGTATATAGATGAAACACTGAACATGCTAATTTACTGGTTAATATTCCCCTTTGGCACGTACCGGCAAAGGATAATTGGCAGTAATGTGATTTAAACTTACTTGAATTTGTAACTGTTAATTGAACCTTCACTTATAGTAACTCTGCATCAATGCATAGAAATAACTGTATTCTTGTAAGATGGTCCCAAATCTCCTTCTGAGGAAATAACCATCGCACTAGAAAAGTTTCAGTATCCTCCCACCCATCTGGAATCTAGGGGATCAACTCTAAATAACCTTTAGCATTACCTTCAAAACTCACGATTTGATGACTATGGAATGGGCTTCTTGTCTATTTATCTCTCAAGGCAAGGAGAGCGCAGAACAGTGCGAGGAGGGGTCATTAATCCAAGGAGGGGACTTTGAGCTAATTTCAGTGAGGGATGAACATCGTCAAGAGGTGATTTTAAATTGTAATGATGAAGAAAGCAATCAGCTGATGCAGATTTTAGAACTTGTACCAGGAACAATAATGAGAAAAGAAGATATTTAATCACTTCACAAAAGAATTATAGGAATACATAATTAAAGCAATGATAATGAATAATAAAATCTTGGGAAGATAGCTTTTAAAAATATCATTGGAAATAGAGTAAGAAGTGAAAAAGACACTGTCTTCTGTGTTAGCGATAGGGAGTTCGCATGGAAGGTCAAGACGACGACTCGTAAACAGAGAATCCTAGCACTAAGTGGGAATGGTCGTGGGCTACGGGACGAACGGGTTTAACAAAAGTGTAGGGTACACACTGTGCAAAAACAAATGAAGAACAGCAAGAGGACAATGCAGTATTTTAATATAATCTAAGAAAATTGGCGTAGCTGCAAGGATTTTATACATGAAAGTGAGGGAAAACTGTAGAAAAAAACAAACGTCTTTCAAAAATGCAAATGTTAGCACAGAGAAACAACGCAAAAAGATTCGTGGATTAGAGAGGGGAGAGCAGAGCAGGTAAATTTGTAAACAGAAGTGCTCACACACGCTTAAGCAGAATTATGGCAGCTAATGAAACCCACTGCAGGGCGTCGGCTTGGGCAAAGGATCAGTTCTCCAAGACCTAAAACTCAAAAAGTGTTCTATGCACAATGGAAGTGAGGAAAAACTGACATTAAGGTTTATAAGCACGCTTTTCTATGTGTTTTATTTCCTTCTGTATTCCCACTCATCATAAGTCACTTCCTGCTGGTGCCCATGTATTCTGCCCAATCCCCCCACCCTAACTTGGTCCCCTGCTTTGGAAAACCGACCACCAGGCATTGGCTGCCTTTATCTCAGGACAGACTTTTCTGTGAGTTTTTAATCTTAGTCTACAGCTGGGTGGATGGATGTCAAGAGAGACAGAATTCCAACCAGGGTAGGCAAAATACTGGTCCATATGATATGAATTCCTTAACATAGACACATCTTTTCTAAAAGGAAGTTATCAACTGAGTCTTTATATGAGGAGCATACAGGAACATCTTGGTCACTTTTTCAATTACAGTGCTCTTAAAACATTCACAGGGATTTATTTCAATGGCTTAAGGACATAGTACTCAAGTATAACTCAGGAAGGACATTTTTGTAGAAGGTAAGCTGGTTGGTCCACTCAGCATTCGGTACATTTAATGAGCGATTGCTCAGTGCCAGGCACAGATAAGGAATAGAAGATGGACACACCGGCTCTCAAGAAGTCTGCGGGTGCGCCGGGAACAAAGTGCTCAGCAGAGCACTGCACGGAGTGTGACAGGCACAAGAACAGATGCCCATGGTGCTAACAGGTGCACCCAGGGAAGGGAGAGAAGCTTGCCCAGGCCTGGGGTCAAGACAGGGTTCATATAAAGTGCATACCAAATGGGTGAATTGGCATGCAGAAACACTCAAAAGAAAGAGGAGGAGGATTTAAGAATGCAAAGTCCCTAGGAGGTGGAAAATGGTATGTGTTTAGTGAACTGAAAATCAGTGACATGAAGGTGTTTGATTTTCTTCTGTTTCACTTTTAGTTTAGTAGAAGAAGAAAAGCTTCTACCAAAATCACGAGGTGCGGTGGCAAAAAGTCCAGGTCCCCCCACCCCCCAAACGCCTGCCCCAGAATCCCTTGCAATGGAGCCCAGGAAATTGTCTTTGAATGAGCCCAGAGGTGGCCGCAGGTACAGGAAGTCCAAGCAAGGTGGAGAGACACCGAGTCTGGAACATTATCAGGGCTGTACAAGGGTCTCATGTCAGTCAAAGCGCCGCTGTGGTCTGGGGACCGCGGCCTCAGACTCAGGGTAACGCCACCTTGGCACTGGGCCCGGAGAATTGCACTGGCGTTAAGGTAGGCACACGTGCCATCAGACAAACTGGCCTGCTCAGTGGGATTTTTAATGCTGATTACTTGTAATTATAATTTGGAGAACATCTGTAAAAAAGAAAACAAATTTAACATTTACAGTTAATAATAATAATACACTTCTTTGTGATAGGTATTAGATTATAATTCACTTGCGTTAAGAGACTTGTGAGAATAAAATTGCATCACTGGACACATGGAATCTCACTACTCACACAGGAATATTCATGTTACTCTACTATTCAGCATAATTCTTTTCTCGTGCCAGACACCTGCCTGGCATAAGCTTGTTGAAAAAGCAGAAAAGAGAATGAAATTTAATATTCAGTAAGAATTGCAGTGTGCTAGAATTTTTCTTTTATTAGAGGATCCATATCATGTAACAAAGTTCAAATAAAAAAGAATTACAATGATGTGTTTTTACTGTCTTCAGAAATAATCGTTCTTGGATAAAAGCGAAGCCATCCCCCTCATTAACAACGCCATGCAATAGAACGCAGGGGCAGAGGATGGCAGTCCACAGCGGCAGGATGCCCTTGGGTTTGCCAGAACCCTTCACCTCACCCCCATCATTCGAAGTTTTCTGTCTGTTGCAGAGTGGCTCAGACTGGCTCAGAAGAGCAGGTAAAGCATCTGCAAACTTCACGAGGTTTAGCACCATGGGTAGAGGACGTGGCCATCCTGGGAGTATTTACACCGTAGAAAATCACAGCTTTTTTTCCTTTTTTTTTTTTTCTTTGAAAGAACCAGTTCACCAGGACTCTGTAGACTTGAAAGCAGAGGACTTTGAGGTTCTGTGGACGTGAACTTCAGTCCTTACTCTGTGATCCTTACCTGCGTGAATTTAGGTCACCTCTCCAAACGTCAGCTTAACTTCTCCCTAATAGGGATAAAGTTACTTACTTTGATAGACAATTAACTTTATGTAAAGTAACTTTTGATTAAAGCACTTAATCATTTAAGAGTGACACCCAGTATATCATGCTGGCCTTGTTAATTGTCCCCTTTGTGTTTTGATATAATAAATATCCTGCTGTTGGAAATTCCCACAGCCGTTATCATCAAGAATTTCTCAGATCAGGAAAAGCTAATTCTTTCAAAGGATTACTGAAAATGTCAGATATCCAATGCAATTATAGAGCAAGACATCCTGAGGAACAACCATTCGAAGATAAAAGTTTCAATACAGCAATGACTTTTTTAAAAAACCTTGCCTTTAAACATTTTGAGGTGAATGATTTAAATAATTTTTAAAAGTAAGCAACCAAACATAAATGCTTACTTTCATTTCCCCTAACAAAATCTATCGTGTTTGCTCCAAACGGTTATCAGTGAGCAAGCTGCCCAGTTAATGCATGGGTGCACTGCGAAGAACATGAACTTGATGCAACAGTGATGATGATGTTTTTAAAGTTAGAGCTTGTGAAATGAGTACAGATGTAGAACATCATAGCCCTATGCTAGTTAACAGAAATATGTGACTAGATATTAAAACACTGAGTACATAATAAGAGAACATCATGAAAGAATCAAAAGTACTTCAGATGCCTCCCCCACCTGAGAAATCCATTAGCGGCCCTTTCCAGTTGAACTTTCTGGGACAATAGAAACCTTCTGAAAAAATCTAAGACCAATGCCGTTTAATGTGGTAACCAACAGCCCCAAATGGCTTTAAGCACATGAAATGTGAATATTTAAAATGAGGAAGTGAAGTTTTTATTTTATTAGAATTTAATGAATTTTAAACCTAAATATCTACCTGTGGCTAATGGCTATGATACAGGCACAAAACAGACCCTTTAAATGTGTTCATGCTCATGTGTGTGTGTGTGTCTGCGTGTATGGAGATTGGAGGGGAGGACAGAATGATGTAAGTTGTGGCTGCGGCATTTATATACTTAGCCCAGAACCTCAAGTCTCTTCCTCATTTTGAAGCCATGTGAGACTCATGACATGCCTCACTTCCTGTGTTGTGTGCTGCCAAGCTGTGCAAAGAAACCGCCTTTCCGGCTTCGTAAGTAGCTTAGTAAGTCTAATGTTTGTTGTAGAATTAATGGCCTTGTATAAGCAGAAAGCAAATAATATAATATCGTGTTATACTAAAACATATTAAAGAATATTTGTGTTTCTAGAACATTGTTGTTTGGGTCTTTCAAAGAAGCTAGTAACATTTAATAGACCGTTTTTAAACTCTCCTATTTAAAATGTACTTTCCATGAGGACTTCTGGTCAAGATGGTGGCACAGATAATATGGCTCACCTCCTTGTACAACCACATCACAATTACAACTTAAACACAGAATTCAGAACTATCAAAAATCGAGCTGAATGGATGTCTGACAACTATGGAATTAAAGAAACTACATCCATCCAGACTGGTAGGAGGGGTGGAGACATGAAATGGGCTGGTCCATCTATTTGTGATGGATAAAAATACAGGAAGAATATCTTGGGAGTGAGGAGTCCCAGCCACACACCAGGCCTCTGAGCTGAGGGTTCCAGTGCCAGGAAGATAAGTCCCCATAACTTCTGGCTGCAAAAACTAATGGCGATTGAGTCAACAGAAGAACTTTCAGGAGTCCCAAGCAGTTCCCCTTAAAGATTCACTCCCTCTGAGCTCCAGCACTGAGATAGCAGCTTCAAAGGCACTGGTGGCGTACTGGAAAGAACTGAAGTGTCTTGTATCAAGGCAAGAGCTGCACGATAGCTTTTCCCCAGACGGAAAGGTGGGCAGAGGCCATTGTCACTTTTCTGAGACCTCCCAGCGCACAGCCACAGAGCTGGCAGGCAGGTGCCATATCTGAGACTCCATTAACCTGAATAACACTGTTTTCTCCACCTTGGAAATCCCCTGAGACTCCATCCCACCCAACTTACAGGCCCACCCAAACTGTTAACAGTGACTTTTCCCTATGAATGGCTGGTCTTGGCCCATGCTTCACAACTTCCTAAATCCTCTCAAACAAGCAACAGCGAAGTGGCCCTAGGCCTGTCACTAGAAGCAGCCAGCCTAGGCTGCACTTGGCTGCACCTTGGAACCTCTTGGCCCAGCACAAGTAGCAACCATCTTAGACTGCTCTGTAGCTCAGGCTGGGGGGTGCCAGGCAGAACACAGGTGGCAGTTGACCTTGGCTTGCACCACCTAGGAAACTCCAGGGCCCCTGCACCCAGTGGATAGCTACAGACCGTGTCAGGGCACCACAACCCTACCCCTGCACAGCACCCCTCATGGAGGGTGGAGGGTGGTGGTTGGTGACCAGTCCTTGCAGCTGACTGGCCTGGGTAAATCCCTCCCATTGATCTGCCAGTAGCAACCAAAGCTCAACTACA
Organism: Trachops cirrhosus; assembly: GCA_028533065.1. Taxonomy (NCBI): domain Eukaryota; kingdom Metazoa; phylum Chordata; class Mammalia; order Chiroptera; family Phyllostomidae; genus Trachops; species Trachops cirrhosus. Next base: position 81,495,067 of record CM052548.1, read on the forward strand.
AGAGGAGGGTGTACTCAGCCCATGCATGTCAAGTACCCAGCTTGGGTGACAGGGGAGGCTGTGCCCCTGGACCCCACAGGTCACCTATGACATTAGGCCATGTTACCAAGACAGGGAGTCATAGCAGCTCTACCTCATACATAGAAACAAACACAGGGGGGCTGCCAAAATGAGGAAACAAAGAAATATGGCCCAAGTAAAAGAACAGATCAAAACATCAGAATAAGAGCTAAACAAAATGAAGATAAGCAATCTATCAGGTGCAGAGTTCACAACACTGATTATAAGGGTGTCCAATGGGCTTAGTGAGGACCTAAACAGCACAAAAAAGACCCAGTCAAAAATGAAGGGCACACTAATTGAAATAAAGAACAATTTACAAGGAAACATGAGAATCAAATCAATGATTTGGAACATAAGGAAGCAAAAAACAACCAGTCAGAAAAAACAACAAGAGAAAAGAACCCCCCCCAAAATGAGGATAGTAAGCAGCCTTTCGGACACCTTCAAGCATTCCAACATTCTCATCACAGGGATGTCAGAAGGAGAAGAAAGAGAGCAAGAAATTGGAAATCTACTTGAAAAAACAATGAAAGAAAACTTCCATAATTTGGTGACAGAAATAGACATGCAAGTCCAGGGAACACAGAGAGTCCCAAACAAGATGGATGCAAAGAGGCCCATTCCAAGACACTTCATAATTAAAATGCCAAAGGTTAAAGAAAGAATCTTTAAAGCAGCAAGAGAAAACCAGACAGTTACCTACAAAGGAGTTCCCATAAGACTGTCAGCTGATTCTCAAAAGAAACTTTTCAGGCTATAAGGGATTGGCAATAAATATTCAAAGCCATGAAAAGTAGGGACCTACAGCCAAGTTTGCTCTACCCAGCAAAGCTATCATTTAGAACTGAAGGGCAGATATAGAGCTTCCCAGACAAGAAAAAACTAAAGGAGTTCATCACCACCAACCATTAGTATGTGAAACATTAAAGGGACTTATTTAAGGAAAATAAAATCAAAACTATGAACAATAAAATGGCAATGAATACGTATCTATCGAAAGTTGAATCTAAAAAACAATCTAAGCAAAAAGGAACAGAGACAGAATCATGGATACAGAGATCATTCTGGTGGTTTCCTGATGGGCGTGGGGTGTGGGGGAATGGGTGAAGAGGTAAGGGGGTTAAGAAGTACAAGTAGCCAGTTACAGAATAGCCACAGGGATGCAAAGTACAGTATAGGAAATGGAGTAGCCAGAGAACTTACAGGCATGACCCATGGACATGAACAATGGTGTGGGGATTGCCTGAGGGAGTAGGGGGTACTTGGTAGTGGGGGGCAAAAGGGATAAAATTGGGACAACTGTAATGTCATAATCAATAAAATATAATTAAAAATAAAATAAAATATACTTTCCTTTCATCTAATAAGTAGAAGTTATTTATTCTTCCAACTCTATTAGTCTTTTCTCTCATTCATGTTTCTGTAATAGATACCATATTAAAGATTAAAATAGAAGTCTAATGCAAAATTCTTAGTCTAGAGATTCAGTTTTCCTCTTTGACGAGTGGTACAGCTGAAGGTGAGTGAATAACTTTAAAGTTAATGACTTCCTTCATATTTACAAAAAGTTGGTATTATACTACGTGATATATACTAACATACAAGATACCTAAATAAACGCATTCTTTTAAACTCTTTCCATCTCTTACAAAAAGAACATTTTTAAAAATCAACTATCAATATGTCATTAATATGAAGAAAAATGAGGTTAGCAAGGTTCAATATATGATGGGAGTTTTTTCTTGACATTTAACCCATCATATTAAAAGTTTCTTCAAAGGAAAGAAATATCAGCTTGTCACCTGGAGATCAAAATTGAACTACTCTAAGATAAACTGCTGTGTCTTCCCGTGATGAAATTCACAGGACAGACAAAAATGTCAGGATAAAAATAGACCACCTGGGAAAAAAAGTCGTCGGGAGAAGATGTATAGCCATTGTTATAATTACAACTAAAATCATTTAAAAGCCAGTTATGGTTCCCTAGCAGCACACGAAAGAGCACCCAGCACATTGCTTTATACTGTTAAATATTCACGTGGGAACAAAATGTTGTAGGATTATGCTTATGGTAGCCTGTGGATTTAAAGTTGATAAAAGGTGAACCATAGATAACTTGGTATTTTAAAGAAAGCCAAGTAAGGCAAGTATTTTAATTCATAATATACAAAAGATAAACCACAAGTTGGCATTTTGAAACTCTGGGGTGACAAAAGGAAAGATATATATCAATATTAAATATCATGCAAGATATTGGGAGGTTGGATTGCAAAATAAACATATTTTAAGGAAAATCTCTGAAATTCAATGGTGACAAAATAGCAAATAATTCTACTAATAGGAATCAATAACTTGCCTTTTCTTGAAACTGAATATTATCTTGAATACTACCATATAACAATAGAAGCAGACAGCTCAGGATAAAATTATTTCTAAAAGCATTCCTCCAAAGTAAACACTAAAGACAGTAAAATATCAGGCTTTTTTTGTTTCTGTAAAATGGAAGAAAATAAGTTCACGCAGGTTGTATTACATGCAAACACCGTTTGTCACCAGGCAGTTCTGTATTATTAACTGCTTGGTGTTTAATGTTATATACTGAGAAAACTACTCGTTACTTTCATGGGTACCTTATCCTAAAGGTTATATTACAACCTTATCTAATGAGATTTTAATTCTTGGCAAATGAATACAATTATCAATTGTACTTGGATATTACTTAAGAATTTTAATATCACTTTTTAATAACTGTTTTCAATTATTTAGGAAAGTATTCTCTAATGTTTTTATTTTATTCCACATTGCTTTCCCAATCAATATTTCTCATATATAATGAGATAATGCAAGGAGAGAAGTTGAAATCAGGTATGAGTCAAAATCCAGGGTTTCTACTGAAGTAATTGTCATTGTATATGACATACCGGTACAATAAGATTGGCAACATATTCTTTAATTTTATGTTTAAAATGTTTGGATTTAGATTTTAACACTAAAATGGTGAAAGGAGCAGAGAGTGATTAGTAAGTGACTTTGGGTTGTGCATAAAATATGTTACCACAGGGACACCTAGTCGCTGAGTCTAGTTGGTGGAATCAAATGCAGTTCTGCTAAGTGAGGCTTAGATGTGGTGTGCTCGGTTGTTCGGAGTGAACTTATTAGCTGGTATCAGAGAGCGGAAGGGCACACTTGTCAGGTTCCCGGATTAGAGGGACAGGCATATCTCACATATTTGTTGTATATACGATGGCATTGTGAAGACATATAAGAAAATTGCTTTAACCAGAGATTGTTCATACTTATTCAAGAATGACTAATATTTGAGAATCTAATATGCAGAAATTTTAAGGAGTAATACTGAACATGCTACTCAGTTTTATAAAGGACATTTTAAAAGATCTATAATATATAGAATATGTTCATATAATCTTTGTCCTTATGCATTTAAATATAATTTAACATATTTGATTTTGACCATAGGTTGAAATACTTGACTCAAAGATTTTATACAAATCATGTTTTCACTTTTTTTCAATGTTAAGTTTTGAAGATTAGATGTCAGTTAGGTATTCCATAGTATATAACCAACAAATTCTGTGTTTTTAACTCCCCTAATAGCAAAAGCCTAAATTGCCTCCAATTCCCTCCTTCCACAAACGGACCTGCTATGTTCCTGCTTGGAACTGAGGGCTTCGTGGCATATAATGACAAGTACTGGGTTGGGGTGCAGAAATAAGCATTTGTAAAGTCACAGCGATGCTTTTCCCTCCGAAACAACTGCTCGGGATGATGTTCCTACAAACTATAGACAACAGGTATCACTCCTCCACGTTCTTGTTCACACTTGGCTGTCTCTTCCTCCTTTTGGGGATCCAATGAGTGTGAAATGGTATTTTATTCTTGTTATAGTTTGCATTTATTTTATTCTTACACACAACTGGCAGTCATACTGTGCCTATTTAAGTCCTTGTCCAGTCTTCTCACTAATTTTCCCGTTTGGGGGGTTGCTTAGAAGACATTCTTCATGGAGTTTCAACATTGAAAACTATGCAGATATCTTGCAATCTGTTATCCATGTTAACTCTTTCTGTGGTATTCTCCACCACACAAAATATCCTGATTCTGCACATAAATCAATTGTCATTCAATCCGTAAGCAGGGTGCTTTTAGGGTTCTGTAAAGAACTTTCTCCCCACCCCTGTATTTTTATACATACTATTCACAGTAAGATTGTCAGCGAATCTGGAGTTGACCATTCACACGTGGTGTGAAATAGAGAGCCCGCTTCTGCATTGTGTGTGAACCCGTTTTCCCAAAATAATCGGTGATCCGTCCAAATTTCCCTACCAGATCGAGAGCCAAGGTCGGACATCATTATCTAGTTCCAACCGAGATCATGGTCTGTTTTTAAACTTTATTTTTTAATGTCCACCTTTTGGCTATTTCCTAAAATTGTATTTATTGCTTTTGTCACTTATGCTTTGTAGTGTATTTGTTTTGTTTTGTCAACTAAACTTCCTGTGGGTATGTACGTGTGTTTGATTCCTCCACATATATTTTAATTGGAATCACATTGACTTTTAAATTAATGTAGGAAATTATTCTTTAATTGTTAAAAACATATTATGTCTCTATTTATTTTGGTCTCCTTTTATTTCCTTTACTATGATTTTAAAACTTCTGTTATAGGGTTTGACCTATTCTTTCCCAGGTGAATGTCTATGTACTTTTTATTTTCATTGCTCTAGTTTTATATTACATTTTAATTAGTCATTCCTGATTTACATGAATACTGAAGAATTGAGTAAGTTGAACTTATGTTCAGAAAACTTATTTAATTCTCTATTAATTCATACTTTGTTAAATCAGCTAGGAATTGTATGGAGATCGTGTCTTTGAAATGATGGGGTTTTACTTTTATTCTTTCTCTCAAAATTTCTCAAAATTTACATTTATTTTACTTGATTTTCAAGAATGACCCCTAGTTCCAGTAATTTATTGAACTGTAATAGTGAGAAGGGGCCACCTGTTCTTTGTTCTTGCTCAAAGATAATGTATCTAAGATTAACCTTTAAATATGACATTTGATATAATTAAGGTATAAGCTTTTAACACATTAAGAGAGGTTCTTTTAATTTCCTAAGTGTTTTCAAAGCACACATTGTAAAGAGAAATACATTTTATAAATTGTTTGTTTCAATATTTAAAATTAGTAAATAATGAACTCTATGAAAATTTTGTTCAGAATCTATTGATATACTTATGTGCTTTTTCTCGCTCTATTAATGAGCGGAAACACATTGGCAAATTTTACAAAATGAAACTACACTTTTTGTCATGCTTATGATAAATCTCATTTGATCGAAAACTACTTTTAAATCTAATTTTGGATATAGTGAGCTAGTAAACTGGTATGTTCATGTGGGATTATTTCCATCCTACCTACAGCTGAAATTCTAGGAAGTAGGTATCAGCCACTCCCTCAGTCCGCTGCAGGCTACCCCCGCGCCGAGTAGCACGTGCACACGTGGCCCTTAGCTTCGCACCCACCTCCAGCTCACAGGAAAGAAAGGTGGCGAGTCGGAGCGAGGTTGGAGACCGGGAGATGATGTGCTAAGAGAAAGCCGTCATTCTGCTCTCACGAACGCTTTGCCCACCCCCCACCCGCCCCCGGAAGGACTTGGGAAGAAGAGAAACCAAATGCCGTGTACCAGCGCTACAGAGAGGCCGTGCAGAAGGCGCAGAGAAAGCTCTAGGCCAGGGATATAGGGCGGTCGTCTAGGGAGAGGAGGGCCTCGAGTTCTCTCCATTCCTCCTGCGGGGAGGTCCGGGCCCTGAGCCCTGTGTTTGAACTTGGGCGGACTTGTGACTGCTTGGAGCTACAGGTCACAGAGGAAACGATGGACGTGACCTCCCAGGCTCACGAGGCCTTCCGAGGCCTATAGGTCCCGTGGGCCCTGTCAGAAGGCGTGTTTGCTGGGTGGGGCGCTCAGAACGACGCAACCCTGGGAGCCAGCAATCGCACTGGGAGGGCCCCACGCCTCCCAGAGTCAGGACTTGCACGTGTCAGGCTGAGAGTCCCAGCGGAGGAGCCTCCAGTCAACCAGCACCAGGAGCCTACGTGTGGGGGAGGAAACCTCCAGATGACTCAGCTCAAAAGTGGGCATCCCTCCGGCCCTTCACGCTTCCCCAGGGGCAGCCCCAGACACGGAGCAGAGAACCCCCTAAATGCCAGGTCTATTCCTGATCGTGGGAAGTCCAAGCGTAAGGAAGGGGCTGGCATTTTATGTCCTTAAGTGTGGGTGGCCTGTTATCCTGCAGTGAATGAACGGAACACATAATGATCATATATGTCAGGATTGTCAGATGGCCTTTATTTCAGATAGTAACTTTAATCCTTCAAAATCCTTCAGCGTGTCAGGTACTGGGCTAAAATTTTTGTTTAATAAGGGCAGTCCCTGCCCCACTTATTCTGCCCGGGAAAGTTGGGGAGGGCTTCCGAGCACAGGCGCCATTTGTCAACATTATTGGAAGACGGCCTGATCTATTCCAGGCGCTCTCTGGCCACTGCTCAGGGCCAGCACCCGAAGGCCGTGAAGGGTTTGGAAAGCACCTCAGAATCGTTTCCCCACTGCACAGCACTTGATCTTCAGTTCTGTCATCTGCCTCAACTTGGTACAAATTCTGTGTCACTCGAGGTCATTTCGCAAGGTAGGCCAGTCGGTGTTCTGACAGCAGGTGATGGGAAAAGAAGGCTGCCTTCTTGGTCCTGACAAAGGATGAGGAGGAAGGCGAGAGAGACACGGGCATGGGCCTGCTGCCTCTTCGTCTTTATGTCATTGAGTCTGTGTCAGCTCGTCCGCACAGAGGTCCCTGTTAGTCTTTGCATCTGCAGAAAGGCGGGGAGAGCTTTTCCTCTTTTTCCTCTGGCTAACCTAATTTTTAAAAATCATTTAATTAAGCCCAGAGGCTGTGCAATGGGAATACACAGACATTTGGAAAAATAAACCCAATGAGTAAATCAGGTCATTCTATGCTAAACTTTTAGGAGGACAAGTGCCAACTGAGGACACTGTCACATTGTTATGATGACGGATGAGTCACTAAGAGCTTGATTTCAAAGAGAGAAGGAAGGGAAGAAGCCTCTTACAGGTACACGCAAGAAGCTTACAGTGACTGCTGCATTCGGGCATTATTAATCTATTGTTTCTCTATGTAAATTTCATGTTAATCTGTTTATTATACAGAATTATTTCACAGGTCAGTTTTCTTCCAAGTATTCCTACGTGATTGTTTTTCCCTACCTTCAGCTCCCTGGGCACCAGAGTCTTAGCTACTATCTTTTCTGATAAATGCAAATCCCACCAGATAACTCTTGCCACCATATCACGGCTAATTTTCTCTTTTCAATTAAAGGCTATAGTTTGCGTGAGAAGAGCAAAAAGAACTGCAAGAAGCATATTGACATCAAGGAATGTGTAGTTAATGAACAGGAGATCATTGTTCAGCGTCTCCCTGCAGGACTACAGCTTTGGATGAAATTCACCGGCAAGGTGATGTGGCCGAGGACAGAGCCCGGCAAGAGGACATCCGCCCCCTGCAGCGGGGGCTCCAGCCTCGCTCCCTCTTCCCTCCTATGTATTGTTTGGTTCTGAGCACTGACATGTCTACTTGAAGGAACGCATGCATTTTTCTCTCTGTACGGAGATACAGAGCAAGTGCTTACGTAACATATGTACCGGGTTATAGTGCTCAGTACAACGACCCGTGTAATGAAATTCCATTTGTTGTCCTGTGGGCTAGGAAGGAAACAAGCGAGGAGGAACGATCACTCTGAAGCGCACATTAGATATTAGGCCTATTGATTTGCAGGCTAGAGAAGTGTGCAAACAATAAATGCAGATATAACTATATTTCCAATGTAATCACTAACAAAGCAGAATGATAAACACTTATTTAAGAGGGAAAATGTGAACAATAAGTCGCTGGGCAATATTTTTATATTCATAAAGATGTTTTTCATCAGATTTATGCTGTGGAATTAGTTATGCTTTCTAGCTGGTATAGGTGCATGCACACACACGAGTGTTCCATAAACAGGATATAAAATGTATTTTAATATTTTAAAGTTCAGTTTCAAGTTTTCATTGGAATACAAATTCAGTATCAAGCTAATAGCTCAGATTTATTGTTGCAGAAAAGAGACCACAGAGGTTAGACTGGCAATTTCTTATATCATTATCTGATATGAAAGTTATAAATACAACAATCTCTTTAACACACACTTTGTTTTAATCCCTCAATAAATTTGAATGTCAGATGTCAGTTATACTTCATTACCATCTCTGCAGTAATCAATCAACAGATTCTGGTGTTGGCTGAGAGATGAATTATTTGTCTGTTTCACATGTAAAGAACCTAAATCCTATATTGTGACACATGATTAGTCATCTAAAAAATAAAAAGGATACTCCTTCTAGCGACTCACCAATAAAGATGCTGGCAGACAAGAATATGTGTCAGTGTGCATTGTAGCAAAGAGCAAACATTTCAGAAAAAATGAACAGGACATTTCTGGTACCTTATCTTTCAGCACTCATTTAATTTATATGAATAATTTTAATTTTCCTTACCAATCAAAATTAAGTTTCAAATTAACTTCCCTGTATCTCTGTGTCCTACTGTTAAAAGCTAATCACTTGCGTAAATATTCATTGTTTAAAAGTTAGAGATAATCTGTTTAGCACGAATTTGTTTAGTACCTAACAAATTCAGTCTTTTTGCTAACAGTTTAATCTTCGGGACTACGGTAGTACAGGGAATGTGTCAATATAAGACACAACCACTGTCCTAAGAAATTTCCCGGTGCATTTGCCGTGACGTGGGCTGTCTCCCTGATTCTCCAGGTGTGTTCACTCTCCCCATGGATATCACTCTAATTCACTAGGGGTGTGTACCCTGGCTCGCAATTTCTCCCTGATAGCCCCGTCTTGCCCACTAATATAAACCTAGGATGTCTCTCTAATCCCAAAGAGCTTTGAAACTATCCTCGAGCGTTGCCCTAATTTCAAAGGCTGTGCACACAAACCAGGTGAGTCTCCCTAAATCCTCAGGTGTGTCTACCCTGACCTGGGTCGACACTGGCATCCCCCAGTTCAATCCCTACCCCTGGGTGTTTCCTCCATTCCCGGGGGAGTCTTTGCTGACAGCTGGGATGTCTCTCTAACTCCCCAGTGCCTGTGCTCTGATCCAGAGTGTCTCCCTGACCCCCGTGACCGTCCATGCTAAGCAGGGATGGCTCCCTTACTTCCCAAGTGTGTCCACCCTCACCTTGCCCAGAGGCCTAATTCCTCCAAGGTGTCCACCGTGCCCCAAGTCGTCTCCCGAGTCCCCTGGATGTGCCTACACTGACCTGGCGTGTGAGAGTTCGTTTGCTTTATTTTAGGAACTATGACTTAAACCAGAAGTCAAGTCATTGGAAACATTAGAAAAACCATAGAATGCACTCTTCATAGGATACTGATAAAGTTTCTTAATGAAACAGTATGTTTGAATACTACAAGATCGCACATCGAAAGAAGAGAACCTACAAAGTTCACAGAATATACAAAAGTTAAAAACGTTGAAATGAGTCTACTAAAGAAACAGTGTGCCATAGTCAAAATGTGTACTTTGCTGAAAGAAGCAGTTAGATCTGATTATTCAAGAGAAAAGCTGAAAAAGAGAAAAGAGGAAAGCATTTGTACTGTGAGAATGGAGCGACGTTAGTGAATGCTACATCTCACAACTTTCTTAGGAGAAAAACAGAGCTTCCAAGGACTGGTAGCAGTGTGGATGACGTCATCAGAACGGCTTAATTCTGCTGGTGCTGATTCCCTAATATATCACAAATTATTGTTCCATTCTTAAAATGAACAGGACAGAAAATTGCACTTTAATATTTTTTCCAATAATTCGCTTCATTTTTAAGAAAAGAAATATCCTCGGGGATATTTCAAATAAGGATTAAACTCAGACACACACACGGGCTCAAAACAGCATCAACTGTATTTGCGAGTGAGGCCTCAGAGCGGAGCATTTGTTAACATCTCAATTTTAATTACCAGTTAAATTCTACTTATTTGTAATTGCGAAAACCAACAATCTGAAAGTTAGTTTTAAATACTGTACTTCACAGGGCAATCATTATTTTTCCCTTGTAACTAAACCCCTCCCGTACATAAACAACACCTAGGAATTTAGGTTTCATGTCTTTTCTCCTCATTTTGAGGCTACGGAAACCAGAAGTAATCCAAAAACTAAATCATCCACCTTTTCTCTGCATTTCAATACTAACAATTACAAACCACACACAATGATTCAACTCAATTAGCTGGATAATACGAAATATCTTCCCATTTCATATCACACAGAGGATATTATAGCTATTTAGGTAGGACTTAATTTTAATTATTTAATCAGACATTCAGTGTCCTATGGGTAAGACCATATGTGAATTTGTTGGAATTTCTGGTCACTTGTTTAAACATACCTAAGTACCTTCCTTCAATTATGAGTGCGGCATTTACAAATGTATATTACTGATATTTAAATTTTTTTGTAATTAAAATGTAAGTGGTAATCCAAGCAACTATTCTGGTATAGAATTTTATTTTTAATATGCATCCAAATTTTGAGAACCTCAACAATTGGTAAATGACTATAGTATTTGTTAAGGATGGAGATAATGTAAATTCTGTAACATATTTGTATTTTATAGAACAGTTAAGAATATACACATGTTTTACACACATAAGCCTGATTTGTTTTGAGGTTTTGGCTCTAAAATACAGAGATGACTGCTATTTTAAGATGTTGATTATATGTTGTTAAAACTATAGCTATACAATCATTAAACTTTCAAGTAAATATGATAGACCTTACAGTTTGAGAGACAACTGTATTTTATTCTCCTAACACGAAAATCTACAAGCAATAATTTCTGCCAATGCTATTTGAACATAGCAACCAAAAAACTAACTACTTAGCATTAAAAATTTGTTGCACTCTTTTTAAATTGCATCAATGAAATGCATGCATACATAGTTGAGGAGAAAAGCCTGCAATTTCACACGTACATACACAGGGAAAACAAGCATTTGTTGTGGTGAATGGGTGTTTGAATGACCCACTCAGTAAGGAAAAACTGTTCCCAGCGGGAAGTCTGCTGACTCCACAGTGCCCAAAAGCACGCACGATAATAAAATTACTCAAGCTCAGGCCTTGTTCTTTTTATTAATTTTTGGTGTCTGCCATTCTTCCATGAAAGCACATTCCTTCCTTCTGTCCCCTAATTAGCATCATGGCAAGTTATGACAAACCAAACAGTGTGAGAAGGGAGCCAAAGATAACATATTTGGTCCTCGAAAATTATCTTATCTGTTTGTCTTCTTTTCCAGACACATCTCGGCCATCTTTTAGCTCGGTTTCTGAAAATCAGACTACAGTCCCTTGCATTGCTCTGAGTCATTCTGAATAGCATCCACGTTCTACAGAAATGTTGATCATCTGAGTATTTGGTCATGCTGGTAGACAAGGCTTTCCAAATTGGGGGATTTTCAAACCTTTACCCTTAAAATCTTTATAGTGGAAATACTCCTGAATGTGCGTTTTAATTCCCTTGCTATTCTGTGTCCGTTGTTTTTAAGCTGGGAAAGTGCTCTGCGATAGAGCAGACTCACCTGCTTCGGTCCACGTGACCGGGGTGGTGTCATTACCATGACAACCGACTTTCTCACACAAATTAATGCCTAACTTTACCAACTTAATGAATAACCTTATCAAATAAACTTGTAACACATTGTTGCATTTTGGGTTGAGAAGTTTAGTACCAGAACCAGTGTATTTTATAATTCATAATAAATTCTAAAATGTTGGAAAACTTTGTTACAGACTACCATTAACATCTCTGCTTTTGAGAGACTAAATTTGGTTATTCAGGTTGATTAGAGGCTCAACTTTATTATTGAAAAATATATCCAAATGATAAAAAATACATTCTTCAATGTTATATTTATAATTACATAAATCATCTTTGAATAGCAGGAGTTGGTGCACAATATTTTTACATAGGCCTTCCAGACTATTTAGACAGAAAATTCCCAAAATATAGAATAATTTCGCATCAGGAGTTAAACCTGTCTCACGAGAACACTTCACTGGGCATGTGTACACTTGCCACAAGTCATTGTAAGCATTGTTCAATCAACACACACTTATTGACTGGTGTTTATGTGCCAGTCATTGTGCTGGAAGCTAAGAACATGGTGATGAAAGACCTCCAAAACCTCGAAGAGCTACAGAATTACAACCCAGCAGGGAACACAGCTAAGAAGATCAATTATAATTTAATACCATCGAACAAGAACACAACAGATGCAATGGGAATAAAGAGAAAGAATATGTAACCCGACCTGAAGGGAGTCAGGAAGGGTTCTTCACTCAATTGTCTCAGATGGCCAGGATGTAGTAAGCCAGCCCAAGATGATGAAAAGGATTTTTTTGTTGCTGTTGTTTGTTTATTATGAAGCAACAGCAAATACATGAACAGAAAGATAAGAATTAATAGAAGTTCAATATAGTTGAGAAAATTGGTTAATTCCACTGAGCAAGATGACTGATGTTTACTTTAATGGTTTAACAGTTTTTATATTTTCTTCTAGAGTCTTCATCTCTACATGTAGAAACTCCTTGATGTAGAAACATTTATTTTTTTAAATCTCCTGAAATTCCAACATATAAAAATAATTGAGAATAATATTTCCATATATTTCTTTTTATTTTTTCAATGCCACTACCTAATTTTTATAGAATTAGTTATTGAATTAATGTAGTTTTATAACTTTTTACTTAACATTGTGAATATTTTATCATGTCATTAAATATTTTAATTTTTTTAAATAATATATTTAGTGACTGCAAATACATTCTCATTAAAATATACCAAAATACACTTACATAAATCCTAGGTTTGTCTGTTTACTTTGCAGTCATGTATCTGCTCTCAACTAAATTGTGTCCTCCCAAAATTTATATGTTAAAACCCTGACCCTATTTCATGGCATTTGGGTGGGGGTTTTGAAGACAATTAGGTTTAGAAGAAATAATGAAGGTGGGGCCCTGCCCTCCCATGAAGGGTTACTGTCCTTATAAGAGATGATGGGCAAAAACTACAAGCTTTTTCCTCCTCAAGATCAGCAAGAACAAAGCAAGGATGTTGGCTCTCACCACGCTTACTCAACGTGGCGCTCGAAGTCCTGGCTACAACAATCAGACAAGAAGAAATAAAAGTCATCCAGATTAGAAAGGAAAAATAAAACTGTCATTATTTTCAGACAACATGATAGAGTATATAGAGAACCCTAAGTATTCTAGCAAAAAAACAACTACTGGAACTGATAAATGACTTCAGTAAAGTGGTAACAGGATACAAAATAAATATCCAGAAACCAGTTGCATTTTTAGACATCAATAATGAACTGTCAGAAAGGAAAACCAAGATAATAATCCCATTCACGATCACTTCAGAAAGAATAAAATACTTAAGAATAAATTTAACCAAGGATGTAAAATAACTGCACTCAGAAAATTATAAGACTCTGAAGAAAGAAACTGAAGAAGATACAACTAAGTGGAAGCATATACCATATTAATGGATAGAACAAATTAACTTCATTAAAATGTCCATACTACTCAAAGCAATCTACAGATTCAATGCAATTTCTATTAGGATACCAATGACACATTCACATTTCATACAAATATTCCAAAAATGTATATGAAACCACAGAAGACCCTGAATAGCCACAGCCTCATTGAGAAGGAAAAATAAAGTTGAAGGAATCACGTTACTTGAAATCAAACTATAGTTCAAGGCCATAGTAATTAAAAAAGCAAGATCCTGGCATAAAATCAGATATATGGATCAATGGAACAGAATATAGAGCCCAGAAATAAACTCATGCCTTCATTAATATTTGATGAAGGAGGCAAAAACATACAATGGGGTAAAGACAGTCTCTTCAATAAATGGTATTGGGAATATTGGACAGATACATGCAAGAAAAAATGAAACTAGACCACCTTCTTATGCCATACATGAGAATAAACTCAAAATGAATCAAAAACTTAAATGTTACACTCAAAGCCATAAAAATTATAAGAATACATAGGCAGTGAGATTTCAGACATTTCTTGTAGCAATTTTTTTTTCTGAGATATGTCTTTGGATAAGGGAAACAAAAGCAAAATGAAACAAATGGGACTACATCAAACTAAAAAGTTTTTTCACAGCCAAAGAATTTTTTAAAAAAGAGAGACAAAGCAAAAAGGCAGTCACATCATCAACAAAATGAAAAGACAGCCCACTGAGTGGGAGAACATGTTTGCCAATGATACATCTGATAAGGGGTTAATATCCCTTACAAATGATAAAGAACTTATAAAACTCGGCACCAAAAACCCCCCACAAATGATACAATTAAAAATGGGCAAAGGACCTGAATAGACACTTCTCCAAAGAGGACATACACAAGGCCAATAGGCATATGAAAAGATACTCAATGTCACTAATCATCAGAGAGATGCACATTGAAACCACAGTGAGATCCCACCTCACGCTTGTCGGAATGGCATCATCAATAAATCAACAGACAGCAAGTGCTGGCGAGGATGTGGGCAAAAGGGAACCTTGTGCACCACCGAGTTCCCTCAAAAAATTGAAAAGGAGTCTGCCTATGACCCAGCAATTCCACTTCTGGGAATTTATCCAAAGTAACCCAAAACGTAATTCAAAAGACTCTATGCATCCCTATGTTCACTGCAGCATTATTTATAATTGCCAAGATTTGGAAGCAGCCCAAGTGTCCATCAGTACATGAGTAGATAAAAAAAATTGTGATTAAAAAAAACTGTACATTACATAATGGAATACTATGCAGCCTTTCAAAAGAAGGAAATCTTACTCCTCGCAACAGCATGGATACACCTGGAGAGCATTATGCTGAGTGAAATAAGCCAGTCCGAGAAAGACAGATATTGTATTAGATTCAGGTGTTGAATCTAATGAACAAAATGAACTAACAAGCAAAATTATGACCGACTCACAGACAGAGAGCAGGCTGACAGCTGTCAGTTGGTGTGAGCAGGGATGACTGGGTGTGGGGGTGTGGAGGGTTTGAGCCAAAAAGAAAAAGAGAAAAAACTCATGGACACGGGCAACAGTGTGGGGATTGCCAGCGGGGAGAAGGGGCAGATGGAGGTGGGGGAGGGTATAGGGGAGCTCAGTGGTGATGGACGAAGGCCTGACCCGGGGTCATAAACACACAACACGGTGAACAGAGGGTGTGTTGTAGAATTGTGCTCCTGAAAACTGTATACTTTTGTTCACCAGTGTCACCCCAATAAATACAACAAAAAGGAGAAAATAAATGAATTTTTTAAAAAAGAGAGACAAAGCAAAAAGGCAGCCTTCCGCAAATGCGGGTAAGAGCCCTTGCCACGAACTAAGTGAGCCAGCACCTTGGTCGTGGCCCCCAGCCTCCAGAACTGTGGGAAGTAAAAGTCTTGTTCAGGTCGCCCGGCCTCAGCACTTTGTTGCAGCAGCCCAAACTGACTACGGCAGCATTTATACACTTAAAAGCTTGAAAAATATCAGTGCGCACTATGTGTGATATTATTCCTGATTATTTCCTTAGGCTAGATTTTGAGAAGCAGGATTACTGGAAAAGACTATACAACATGTTTAAGGATCTTGATGTAAATTTCTAAACATCTTTCCAGAAAGAATACATTCCTACCAATAGTGTATGAGGAATTCCATCTTTTAAACATTTCTTATTACCATATTTACATCTTTCCATTATCTGGATACTTTTTTTATCTTGGTCTAAATTTTCATTTTAAATACACAAAATAATTCTGAAGTTTCTTAGTCACATGCTGTGTAGTAATTCCCATTAGAATTTTGCTTTTCAAAAGGAGAAGACCATAAAAGGTATAACTCCTCGAGAGCTGAGGTTTTGAACACTCCTTCTCAAGCGACTGTCCACAGGCTGTTCGTAAGGGGTTATAATGAAGGAATGGAAATGAAGCTACGGAGCATCGAGTCCGCCTTTTGCCTGGACTTTCTCCTCCACAGCTTTTCTTCATTATGTCACATTGAGACTAAAGTTGAACTTCCCTTGGAATTCAGAAGGTTGCTGCACGTAGGCCCTGCTTCAACAAACCTAAAATGGGGTAAGTTGAGCCTTTTTTTTCTTTTATTTATTGTTTTAAGACCAAAGGAAGAACTTGGAATAAAATCCCAAACTCTGGGATTAAGCCTCTTGACCGACCAGTAGCCAGTATTATTTGTAACAAGATCACAACCTTCTGAACCTTCAGAAGATCCAGATATGGTGATGCCAACGCTTACTGCCACAACGAGGCCAGAACCAACGTTCTGTAACCAAGAATACCATGAAAAGTGCCCCAGTCTCTGTAGACAGGGACCATCTTAATCCACTCAGAAGAAGTTCCTAAGTAATTGCAGCCCTCTGTGTCACTCGGGATTAATATAGATCTCTGGATGAACACTTCAAGATTCTATAAAGCATACTCACAATAATTTTTAGCCTCACACTCCTAAAGATAATTAAGTTGGTTTTTGCAAGAGACAAACGTCCGAGTCTCTGTGGCTTAAGACAATGTAGGTGTGTTTCCTGTCCACCCAAATCCCATACGGGTCTGGTTCTGTCTTGTTGCTCGGCCATCTGGAATAAGTGCCTCCAAAGTCACAGGGAGGGGAAGAGTAATCAGGAAGACGCATCAGCTCCCGTGTCCCTCAGCTGGGAGTGACATGCCACCTCTGCTCCTGGTTCAGTAGCCAGCGCAGCGTGGAAGGCCAGGGCAAGGAGAGGAGCAGAGACCAAGGTGAAGAGGACTCGTCAGTATTTGCCATGTACCCTAACTAAAGATCTGCGACCCGGGAAAGGGTTAAGAAAGGTCAGACGTCCTCCAGAAACTGCTGATTGAAGAAGTTCTCCCCCTTCGGCTAAAAACACTGTACTGAAACATAAGAAGTTTAAGACAAAATCTCTACCCACAAATACTCTAAAGTTTATGATACAGTGAAGGAACTGATGAAAGATGTGTGAATCACTTAAGGACTATTTTTCATGTGCAGCACAGAAATGGAAACCTTGAACATGGGAAGGGGGTCCATGAATAATTAAGGTAGGGCCTCACAAAGAACTCGGGGTGTGAGTCTGTCCCTGACAGAGGGACCAGTAGGGTTCACCCAGGAGCAGGAGGGAGATAGTGCACTAGAGCTGAGATACGGGCCCCGGGGGGGAAAGCAAAGGTGAGAATGAGCAGGACAGGCCTCAGAGAACCTCAGGGAAATGGGCCTAATTAGAGGAGAGAGCACATTTGGAGACATCGTGGGAGATACAGTTAAACAGACAGAGCAGCGGATCTCCTAAACCACAGAGAAGGAACTTCAAATTGATACAGGAGGAAACTGGGAGAGGTTTACAGTTCTTGAGCAAACGCGGAGATCTATTTGTTTAAGAATTACACTCCACCTATTTCCAGGAGGACATGAAGTAGCTTGCAAAATTAGGCATCAAGGAGTAAAACCAGGCAGAGTCTGCTTGATGACTTTAATGGACTTAATGAACTCAATGAAACAGAAGGCAGAGGCGCGACCGCACACCACTGGGAACAACAGCTGGGCAGCGATTACCCGACTGTGCTGTAAGTTTAGCTCTTCATTTCCTTACTTAAAACAAAAAAGGAAAATAAATTAGGTTAAACAGTTTGTACTGCTTGGGCCCAAAGAAAAGAACCTTCTCCCACCTGAGTCGCGAAGGAGCAGCGTTTGAGAAAGATCCAATCGGCAGTGGGGTTGGAAGGAGCCGCAGAGGTCAGAGGGAGGAAGCCACGCAGGGCCCACAGGGTTCCCCAGCTAAGTCCCATAGGACAGCGAAGGGTGGCGGCGCGGCAGGCGCCCACCTGCAGTAGGAAAGGCCTGTGCTGTCTCCAGGTGGCCACCGCTGAGCAAGGGTTACTCGGGGACCGGGAGGGCGCTCTGGAGTTCCTCAATTGGTCAGTGACGTCACTGAGACTGAAACCGGGAGCCGCTCCCAGAGCTCAGTGCAACCCTTCAACTCCTCGCTTTTCCTTTGAACAAGGGGCAGAGCACGGCTGCTGCCCACGCTCCACTCTCCACTCGCGCTAGCACTGGTTACTAGGACAAGGGAAGGAGATGCCTCGTGTGAATAATTTAACTTACCATGACTAATGGTGCTGCTTTGGGAACGCTCGCCCTCTGCTCAGAGAAACCGCACAGTCTGAAAGCTGGAAGAAGTCTTTGGCGGTCATTCATGGCACCTTCTCGTCTTCACGGAACGCCACATTATAAATCATCATAATGGTTCCTGTTTTAGAGTCTTTTGGAACAGAAGGTGGCGTACTCTCTAATTGATAGGTGGCCTCAGACACTATCAAATATATTCAGTTTATAGATTGCTGTTTTTATAAAGATAATTCAACGTAAACCCTCTATACCACAGAATAAGGAAACCAATGCAAAAAAAAAGTTTAAAATGCAATAACAACCATAAGAACTATCATTCATTTTTAAAAGATTTTATTTATTTATATTTAGAGAGAGGGGAAGGAGAAAGAGGGAAAGAAACATCAATGCGTGGTTGTATCTTGCGTGCCCCCTGCTGGGGTCCTGGCCTGCAACCCAGGCATGTGCCCTGACTGGGAATCGAACCGGTGACCCTTTGGTTCACAGGCCAGCACTCAATCCACAGAGCCACACCAGCCAGGGCAGAACTATCATTCCAAGGTTTTAAAACAAATTAAACTTCTGATCAAATGGTAAGTTTTCTGGCACGTTGCTTTGAAGCTCGCTCTGTTTCATTTTCCGAGTACCTGAAACACTGTGGCACGTGCTCTTGTGTGATCGCCAACAAAGAATGTTTCATAAAAGCGTGTTGTCGGAACTATGCGTGTGAACTTATTAAGAGGGGGCGATGGCAACTGGCTTGTTCTCACGTGGTACTATCTCCCGTGTAACACAGAGAACATCAAATTTCAGAATCTATTCAAGAAAATATGAACTAATTAATTACAATGAAATATCCCCACAGTAGGTCAATACCCTCTCTGCCACGTCCCACTTGTTCTGATTTCTGAGTGATAATTAAATCAACCTTCTTCCTGCACAGATCTCAATTCTTGCCTCATAGTATGGATGAAGCAGTTGGTTCCCGGGGATAACATGGGGCAATCTTCTATATCACTGCACTGTGGGCTGCGACCTCAGAAATTATTAAAGACGTGATGACATGTTTGGGGCCCCCTGGAAAGACGAGGTAGCGTTCTCTTCATTCCAACATCTAGGGGCTGTGCTTCAAACTGATGCACAGGGAGTTATGAGCTGGACAACCGTACGAAGCGACAGTCTACAGTGAAAAAAAAGAGAGGAAGTTCAATGAAATATGAACATTATAAAATCAAATACGATGCAACATTCTTTTGAGATTCTGCAAACAATGAACTAATTCTTTGATTCTGTCCGATAAAATTAAAAATAAAAAGTTGCAAAGTATGTTATCTTTGCTTCGTCTTTTATACTTTTTCTTGCTTCTTCTGTTTGTTCACCCATTTTGCCCATTTCTTTAAAGTGGAGATGACCAGTGAAAAATGCACTAAAAATATTGCTGTTTAGGTATATGTGGACAATATTGAAAACATTGTTAACAGAGGAGATACTATAGCATGTTCATGAATATGTAGCTTTACATCTTTATTTTATTTTTTTAAAGATTTTATTTAGCACTAGCCAGTGTGGCTCAGTGGATTGAATGCCAGCTTTTAAACCAAAGGCTCACTGGTTCGATTCCCAGTCAGGGCACGTGCCTGGGTTGTGGGCCAGGTCCCCTGTAGGGGTCGAGCAAGAGGCGACCACAAATGAATGCATCTCTCCCTCTGTTAACAGTGTAGTTGCCTCTCTCACGCCCCCTACCGACAACCTGGCCTGCAACCCAGGCATGTGCCCTGACTAGGAATCGAACCAGCAACCCTTGGGTTCACAGGGTGGGGCTCAATCCACTGAGCCACACCAACCAGGGCTGTAGCTTGACATCTTTAAATACATATCGTCAAATTGACCCAAGTGGGTCAAACTGAGGCACTATTGACAATCAAGCTAATAAGTATTGAGCCATTTTTAACCATCTAGTATACCTTCTATAACTTATGACAGCTTCTTTTTGTAAGCAACACCATCTTAATTTTCTAAATGTATACTTCTATTTTCAATGTCTAAGGATTATGAATATAAAGGGCCAATAAAATATTTTAAATAAGCAAATGATTTATTCAAAAAGAAAACACAACAAGATGGTCAGACTTCCACATTATAATCTTATGAACTGATGAAATTTCAAACGCTCTAAGTTTAGGTTGATTTCAACAATCCACCTCAGCTGAGCAGATCGCACTGACTTCTCTGTGATTTATTAATGATCAAAAGTGTATCACTTTTGATTTCGGAAAAAACTCCAGCAGTCTTGGGAGACTGACGCAGGACAAAGTAAGTTTAAAGTTGCTAACCTCTCTAGCACCTCAGTGCTGTTCGATTAAATCCTAATCTTATCAAATGGCACTAAAGTTCTGTTCTCAACAGCTGAAGCAAAGAAGTTCCCTTCCAATGGGAGGCAATTTGCCAACACATACAAAATACCAACTCTTTTCTCTAACCACTTACTCATGAATTTGCTAGCGAAAATGTTTTCATCTATCTATTTATTCAGCATGCTGCAAGAGCATACATAAGGTTATATATTCATAAGAAGTGTATATATAACATTAATTAAGCCTGATATTTATCTGAAAATTTACATAAGTAAATTATGGGTGGTATTTAGAGTTTAAGTCCTTAACAGGTAGATAACTTACACTGCACACGTGTAGAAACAGGTAAGTCTAAAATAATGCAAACTATGACCTCTGACCCTCCATCAATCTAGCAGATAACCTCACAGTTTCATATTCACGAGGCACCCATATCTCATGAATTCTAGTTCAGCTTTGTAGCATATACAGCTGGCATAATGTACACACCTGTTTTTAAAACTTGTATCACAACCCCACGAAAATAATGTAACATGTCGATATTTTTGTAAGAATAGTCCTCACTGTATTTTATAGTTTAATAAAACCACTTTTAACTAGTCTCGCCTCTCTCCCGGCCCGTATCCCCAGAACGCATCAGCAAACACTGGCAACGAGGAGCAGGCTGTACAGTACGCCGAAGACAATGGACGAGCGCGTTTGCTGCCTTACCGCTCCAAGGGTAATTCATTGATGAAACTGTTCGACAGGCACTGACCTGACTTCCGCCAGTCACACCCGGCTCGATCAGTTTTCTGACTCGTCACCTGTTTGTACCACTCCTCGAGGCACAAGGAAACAAATGACTCTTGTAACAGTAAAACAATGGGCATTGTGTAAAAGACTCGGAAATTTTCTGCCACAAACTTAGGAAAAGGCTTGTCTCAAATTTAGTGTTTCGACCTTACAGATATTTTCCTTATAACCGCCTCACAGTGTCTGCGCCAGAGTGTGCTTATTGCGCCATCTTCAGGGCGGTGGTGGGAAACAGCCCTGCGAAGCGACAGAATTCACTGCCCTTCACGGCTGTCTAAATTATTAATTTAAGAATGCAGAAAGTTTTATGTATGTTTTTATTTTAAAGTTATAAAATGTGTGACTATGATTCTATCATAAAGCAAAATAATACAAACTTCAATGTATGTGGGAATATAGACATGAAAAATTTTACATGAAAATGTATACATATATACATAAATACTGTGCATGCAGACATACATTCTAAGTACTTTACCATTTCCGCAGCACTTACGTATTATCTCATTTTGTATTTACAGCATTCCTGTGATGTAGGAAGAGCAGAAACTAACATAATCCCTGCAGGAATGAGAAAACTAAACTTAGGTGTAAAGACCTAAATAAGTTTGTTCGAAGGTTCAAAGTTATTGAACCACATAGCCAAGATTCGAGCCTACATCTTTGTACTCTAAGAAAAGAAATAGTTCTGCTATCATAGTGATTATTTTTAAAATCAATGAAGAAACTTATATGTAATTTCTGAACGTTCTTTTTCAATAATTTCTTAAATCATCTCTACTGACAGTTGGGATGAGTCCTGGATAGGATCGCCACACTCCAGGGCGTCAGGGTGTCTAGCTCAGTTCCTTCCTCATCCCTGAACTTGACTTAACTAAGACACCTACAGTAAGACAGGACACACCTCACTAATAGAAAATGATAGTAGAATTCTACAAAGCAATTCACAAATAGAAAAGGAATTGTCTACATGATAAACCAGATCATGCAAATACAAATTCGCTGTTCTTCCGGCTCGATGATGTCCTAGAGAGAACCCGCACATGCTAATGTCATTTTGGGTGACCACACACCCTGGTTTGCCTCATACATATATATAGAGCACTTTTTTACAGCGTGTGCTAATTTGGGTAATGCATTAAATGGCCCGCTGAGGATGGTTTGTGAAGTACAGTGGCACAGCTGATCCAACGGTATGAATGACAACCCGAAGACAGAAAGGTAGGTACGTGAAAGCACCAGACAGGCAGAAATCCATCCACTGAACATGCATCCTGGAAGCCCAGTCAGCTTACAATCAGAAAACACATGGTCTGATTCCAGCTTCGTCTTCTATGAAGCCACTGACTTTGTATAGATCTTTGCAGCTCTCCTAGCCTCTATTTCCCTGTACAAGCGAGATGGCACCTCCTCCCCAAGGTTTGTGTAGGACTAAATAAAACCACCTTATGGATTCCACTAGAGCTATGCCCAGCAGCCAGAACTTTATGAATGAACGTTCAGTGCAAATCTGTAGTCTCAGGCACAGAGAGACTGCCCGGACAGGAAAGACATCAAACAGAGAAGTTATTGAGTGAATTTTAAGGGACAGGGCAGGCAGGCATGCCTTCTCTCTGTTTCTCTAACCTAACCAAACTCATCTATTTCTTTAAGATGAACAATTCTCACAAACAAAGCAATGAAATATGGCTTTCCTTGGTGTGGAAGAAAAGACAATAACCCACTGGACGCTAACTGATTTGATGTGGGCCTCACTGTTTCACAGACCTTTCCATCAGAATGCCTCTTCCTACAGACACGGCCCCTCCGCTTATGAGACATGAGCCCGGTTTGAAAGCCCGATGTAAGCTAGGATTGCGCCCCCTAAAAACAAAGCATAAAAGCATGTAAATATTCATACATGTATATGTAACACACATATGCACAACTATACATGCAACCTCAAGATGTGTATGCAAGACTCTGATGCCCATGATAGATTTTTGGTTACGAATTTCTAAACTCAGGCAACAGCGTGCTCTTTGTTGAGCACATAATACATACGTTATTATAGATATTAAGTGACTGAAACAACTGTTCAGTGAGGCAATGCTGAGCCTTCCTACATAGCTGCATAGTGATATTTTTCCACTCTGTGCCACGCTGGCTGGTTCCATTACATTCTAGTCTATACTATCCTGTCTAGTTTAAGATAAATAAGTAAAGCTGGTTTAACCAATTGTATTGATTTTAGACGGTCAAGGTTGGAAGTCCCTGCTGCAGATGTGACAGCTTGGTTTCCGGACTTGTACCACAGGGGGCAGATAGCACCAGCAGCCGGTCAGTACCCTAAAGGAGGCGGCCTGGGAGGGGACAAGGCATACAGCAGGGTGGACAGTGCTAAAGGAGCTGGCACCTTGCTGGCACACAGATCTGGGGGAGATTTGAGGGGGCAGCATCCCCCACAAAGCCACCCTTGGTGCTTAAGTAGATGATACAGTTTGCATTTGCGTGAAAATAAATGGTGGATGAGACCAGACAGCGCTCAATCTCCCTGAAAGAAAGCAATCTTGACACACTGCTTTCAAGGAAAAGTCTTTTCTTAGCCAAAATTCCAAATGAAACGAGTGGAGAATGGAAGTGTATTCAAGGGTAAGTTTCAGCATTTATTCATATTGACTTTGTTTCCAAAAGGATTTGAGAGGACTTCAAGAGGAATTAAGGACCTGTTTTTCAAATTAATTTGGAATTAAGTGCATTAGTGATGAAACACTTAAAATTGTGTAAGAACTGGTTCAATGAAAACACTCTGGGTGCACAAGAAGAGTGGGTAACTGAGTCCAAAGGTCTTTAGGACTCACACCCAAGTTCCAATTCTGAGGAGGGCACGCTGTGACGTCAGAGATATTCACCATCTAAACAAAAGCAAAGTCGTGTGAACTCCGCATTGCAGTTTGTGAGCAAAGAGAGGACTGGAAGGCTACACACATAACCCCTGCAGTTAGATTCCTGTTCGATTCAGAAAAAGAGGCCAGGAAAACACGGATTCTAGAGTGTGCAGAGGAGAAGAGGACACTGACAAGAAACAATTAAGGTGACAAAAAAGGACGCTGTGCTAGACATTCAAAGGGGATCTGAGGTACAAGAAAGCACACACACCGTGGGAGAACAGATCGAGACAGCAGGGCCAGGAGAGCTCGGGGGGCCCCGGGAAGTGGGCCAGGAACAGCAAAGAAGGCTTTTTAGAATAATTTTTAATTAATATTTGAAACTGGAACAGACGCAGAGAAGACAGCCACCTGCGTGACTCAGAGCTCTGCGACGTCCCTTTGTCCTGTCAATGCAGCTGCCCAGATTTTTGCTGGCAAATTATAGCTTGTGGTGAGTTTTATACAGAGGAGGTTACTTTGTTTAAAAAACAACTTTGAATATCCCAATTTAGTCACAAAATGCTAATTAAAACTGTTATCTTAAGGCATCAAATAAAAGCCTGCATTAAAAAGCAATTTGAGAGTGTTTATGAATGTCAGTTTGAGAAAGAACATTAATGCCATTTTCTGATAACCTACGGAGTCCGAACATTATGAACCCAAATCACAGTTTGTTAAAAGCCATGTGCTGCCTAGTTTATCGCCAAGCTTCATGTATGTCAGTGACAGTATCTAGTCACTGGAGAAATGGTTTCAATACACGTACATAGAGGAAACAAGTAAGTTTGTTTCCTATGATTTGGATTGGGAAATTTAATAAGTTTTCACTGACAGCTATACTAAAAATATAAAATACTTCTGAAAAAACAGTAGACTGTTCCTTGAACACCAAATAATTTAGGTTAATAACCTATATCACTAGCTCATATATATTTTATATTAACCTTTCATTTGTTTCATATAAGCAAGTAGGACTGTTTGAAGTAGCCCACAAATTGTCATCTTAAGAACATAAAAGGACACTGTCTCACTGCTCACATCCACAATTCTTAAGAATGTTCCCGGGAGCCTCTATATTAGATGGTGCTGGGGTATCATATATCACAGATAGTAAGTCTAGCAGGGGAACAGAAAGACTTTTCATGGGAGGGTTAGAAGGCATGAGAGAGGAGAGGTCACGCGTGGGCATGTGTATGAGCGCGGATCCAGAGTAAGGACCTACTTAGCAAACACATACCAATCAATCATTATGTGCCTTTTCAAACCATTTCATCCGATCTATTTGGAAGACAGGTTTCTAGCACTTGGAGTTCTGGCAGTTTCCATGAATATATGTCTGTGAAGTCTCTACAGCCAAGCCCGACTTTATCTGCAATGCATCCTTCACTTGCCTGCGCTTCCGACTTCTCCTTACACCCCAGTGTGCAGTTGCAGCCTTGAGACCTAAGCTCAGCCCTGTTCCCATGGTTGATGTCTCAGCAGCCTCCCAGAATCTGAGGATTAGAGCTTCCTCCATACTCTAAGGCATATTCTTGTGTTTCTTGGGTGGTCCTGAACATGTACATGCCATGGAGGAAGTGCACACACATCCAAACGTCAACCCCTTTTCTTCTACGCAAGCAGCTAGGTTATGTGTGCCAGACTGGCTTACAGTCACCCAGGGCCGTGTGACTGAGGACCAGGTATGGGAGGTGGGCAGACACGGTGGAGGCCCTGCCCAGCTTCATCCCTGGGAATCTCCGTCTCTGGGAATCTCCAACGCCTCTGGGCCAGTAGCTAAAGGTGCCTGGCTACTTAGTGCTGGCGTGCAGGGTCCTCCTGCCACTTGCCTCTGCGACACAAATCTATACTCTCCGTGGAGCCACTGACGTTTTGGGTTGTTCGTACCAGCCGCGCACGTAGTGTACTGAGATTTGTGGTTTCCGGGGACGGACGGGATGAGATGCTCCTGTCCGTTGTTTTCACATCCCTCTCCAAGAAGCTGAGAGCCTTGATACTCTGATTTCATAAATAAGTAACAATCCATGCGGAAACAGGGCTCACCGGGCAGGAAGACCCCAGAAAAAGAGCTTGTCTCAGATTTTGAAAGGTGGATCTTATATATATATATTAGTCCAGAATAAGACCTACAAAACATCTTGTTTTTCCAAGTTTCTTCACAAAAACGAAAAGGGATGCCCTGTGGTTTTAAATGAATAGCCTGAAGTGACATAAATGGAGGCAGAACGAGAACGATAACCCTGACCTTTGCACTGGGTCACCCTGGAAGATGGCAGTGACTTCTGGATAGTTTGCTCAACCTGCATTTTCCTAAGAAAGTGAACAGCACGGAAGCCTGCAAAGAACTGAGGAGGAAGAGAATTTCGTAAAAGTTCTTAGAATTTAAAGGGCATCATCAAAATTGCCAGCTGCTTTTTCTACCTCTACTACAAAACATTCCCAAATTACTCTGTAGAACAAATGATGCAGCCAGTGCGTCCCAGCCCTGTGGTTCGCACACGGGTGACCGTCCTGGGGTAGGGGACAAGGGCTGGACGTGTAGAGCTCCAGCTCGTTTTCCATCACCGAGGGGCGGCTTCATCCATTTAGCCAGGCATGCTGTGTCCTGTTCTCTCCCATACAGGCCACGGCAAGAAAAGACGTTGGAATGGGCACCGCCCCGGAGAAAACCCGATGCCTCTGCCCCTTATAGAATGAAACAAAGTATCTTCAAACCACACATCTGATAAGAGGTTAATATCTAAAATATGTAAGGAACTGCAACTCAAAAGCAAAAAATAAGCTAATAACTCAATATAAAAAATGGGCTAAGGAGTTGAACGAACATTTCTTCAAAAAAGGCATACGCAGGGCCAACAGGTACACGAGAAGTGCTGAGCGTCACAGGTCGTTAGGAAAATGCAAACCAAAATCAGGAGGTATCACCTCACACCTGTCAGGACGGCCATTATCAAACATGACGAGTATTGAAGATTCGGAATGTTGGGGTGCTTACACACTACTGTTGGGGATGCCTGATGGTGTAGCCACTATGAAAAACAGTGTGAACGCTTCTCAACACACTAAAAATACAGAGCTGCCCCATGACCCAGCCATCCCATTCTGGGTCCTTATCCCCAGGAACTGCAGTCACGTCTCAGAGAGAGACTCACAGTCCATGTTTATCGCAACACTGTTGACAACAGCCAAGACTTGGGAACCACCTACATGTCCATCAACAGATGAGTGGTCACAGAAGAGGTGGCGTTACAAACAACAGAACACTATTCAACCTTCAAAAGGAAGGAAATCGCACAATGTGCAGCAATGTGGGCAAACCCTGAGGACACCATGCTAAGTGAACTGAGTCACAGAAGGGCAAGGGCCTCATGATTCTGCACAGACTGGGTGGGACGAAAGGAGGCTCCCGGTTGTGAGTACACGAAACACAGAGTTTATTCTTGTGTTATTTATTCATCATTGTATTTTCCATCGAAACAACCGTAAACCTCTTTTTGCCCCATCGTGTATGGGGTATCTAAAATAGTCTCATTCAGAGAATGTGGAAATGAAATGGTGGTGGTCAGGGCCTGGGCAGGGATGGGAAGTTACTAGTAAATGGACCTGAAGTTTAAATTAAGCAAAATGAGGAAGTTCTAGAGGTCAGCTGAACACCGCTGACCAACAGGCAGCGATATATATTGGAGAAGTAAAAATTTAGGAAGATAGGGCTCGTGCTAATTGTTCAGGCCATGACAAAATACATTTTTAAAAAATTAGATCACTTATTATGTTCTACTCTCATTTTTTTAAAGAAATCTAAATTTTATAAAGAATACAAAATAAAACTCCTACTGTCCCAGGTGGGCACAGGGAACCAGGTTCCTGGTGATCAGGACAAAGAACTGAACGGAACACCCAGAGTTTGTAGCAGGGAACATGGGAGCAGGCCAGCTCCAAGCAGAGATGGACCTCAGGGGCTGGAGGGACTGTATTCTTATAGGGTGGATCCTTCCTGGCGAGTTTTGGCAGGCTTTTACCGCGCATGTACAAGTAGTTGTATTACTTTAAAGCTACCGCACATGTGGTCTCCCATGATTTTCCTGATTGGCCGCCAGGGAAGAGGGTCCCACAATGCTACTGAATTGATCCCCTGGGGATCAATTCTCCTGGGGTCCCCCTGTACTAGGTTCACCTTTCCGTTCCCCAGAGAATTATAGCTCCCCATATTAGAGATTGGTGAAAAGGAAATGAGTTATTTATTCAAGTTATACAGACTAAGAGTAATGACTTAATGTTTTCATCAAAATCCCAAAGTCCCTTAAAACACCCACAAACACACACAGTCCTTCCTTCCCCCCTTTGCCCAGTCTGGGGTACCATGTCTCAAGAAAAGAAATAGAAGTCCGTGGCTCAGACAGACCCCGGTCCTCCTCAGTAATCTGTGCTCGGCTGGTAGGCCTCCCTCAGTTCCCACACCATCAGCTGTGTCGCCGGGATCTCCAGCTAAAGCCACGTGGTGGTTCTCTGCTAAAGCTGCTAAAGCTGCATGGTGATTCTTCTCATGGCTGCAGGGGGGGGGGATCCCCATTCTGGCCAAAAGCACGTGGTTCTCTTCACTGCCACAGCCGCACGATTCTCTCTTCAATGGCTGCCGAGTCTGGGTTTTAATCCCCGCACCAGTCCTCCTCTGCAGCCCCATTTCCAATTACTCCCACAATCAGCTACACTTGCCAGCACTCCCATATCCTTCCAGCTTTACTGGGCTGCCATCACGAGTCCGGGCTGGGCAGGCGTGGCCCCATGGCGTGGAGCCCACCTTCTCCAAGCTCTCATTCAGGCGCTGTTACCAGGGGGAGTTGCCTCCCAGTTACATCTAGGGTGGAAGTCACTTCCATCCCCCTGGCTCAAAGCCTGGCCACAGCTATTTAACATATCTATGAAACCAGTCAAAAGTTATAGGTGTGTTAAATGACCAGAGGTTAGCTGGAAAGCTGTTGCTGTTCAAAACAGCTCTCACTGGCCCTGCTCCAAGTGTCCCTTCCCCCAACTCACACCTGTGAGGGGCAGTGAGGACATCCTATATATCTTTCTAATATTTCCTGGACACCTTGAGTTCTGGACCCCATTGCAAATCCTTCTTTTGGGGGCCCCCTGGCTGCACCCTCCTACACTAAAATAGCACAGCAAACAGATTATGAAAAAGCTAGACTTTTTTCCAAAGTTGTCCAAATACTGGGTAAGGGAGCACCATGCTATAACAGTGGCTGGCTTCAACATTCCTTCAGAGGAAGTTCTAAGGTCATCAGTGTGTTCTGATTAGACTTTATGTGGGCGACTTGAGAGTAGTTGGCGGGCATCAGGGAGCTGGGGAGAAATGACTGCCCCTCTCTCCAGTCACCCATGCGTGTTGCATTACAGGTAAAAAAAAAATTGGATTCATCTGTTCTTTTTTCACTGAAAAAGAAGACATGACTTTAGCATTTACAAATGGCCATTAAACAAAATTTTTAAAGCATGTCTGGTATTAGACCTCAGATATTGAGAAACTAAAGTTGCTTAATTTAGACTAATTAGTAAATCAAGTTTTGCTCTACTGAGATAAACTTTCTATCCCCAAGAAGTATAATCTCTCCCTTTATCTCTCTCTCATTCTCTCAAGAAAAGTCTATCAGTAAAGACGAAAAGGAACCTCTTTTAGTTTTATTAATATCACACCTGAATGATTACAGTCACTTTCTTAATTGTGATATTTGATCATTTTTTTTCTC
This sequence comes from Trachops cirrhosus, assembly GCA_028533065.1. Taxonomy (NCBI): domain Eukaryota; kingdom Metazoa; phylum Chordata; class Mammalia; order Chiroptera; family Phyllostomidae; genus Trachops; species Trachops cirrhosus. The sequence continues at coordinate 81,525,251 of CM052548.1, forward strand.
CAAAATAGTCAATAACATCATGAAAAATGGTTGCACAGTTTGGAATATACATCAAAACTTGCTTAGGAACAACTGGGAAATATGTTACTTAAATATATATCATAAAAATGCTGATGCATTCAAATTGGAACCTAATTTAATTGAGTTACTGATTCGAAATAAAATTTTCTATCAGGAAATGCCATTATTCAGAAACTAATTTTATGCCTTCAAGGAACTTCTACCATTTTCTTCCGGGAGATGTGCCCGGCTCTGAAAAGCAGGGAGGGACTGTCACCGCTACTGAGAGCATATTTGTTCAAACAATGTTTTGTTACCTCTGATAAAAGGCTGTAGCTGAAGAGGTTTCTATTAACTTCAAAAAGTGTCACTTTTTCTTAACAAAGACACCAGAACCACCAATTAGTTCTTCCAAATATAGACTCCCGCACTACGAGGGAGTTCTGTGAGTTTAAGCAGGGGGAGGGTCCCCGGCGGGGGTGGGGTGAGGACGCCTACCTGGGAACCCCGCGCAGGCGGGCTTGATTGACATCAGGGGCTTGGAGGCTGAATAACAACCCCGACAGGACAGCAGATCTTGGTCTATGGATTATTTACTCAGCATGCGATCGCTAGCTTTAGCAAAAGAGGGGGAAAAAAACAGAAGTTTGAGGTTTAGCGGGAGTTCAGAAGAGAAAGTGGGACAGAGAGCGCTTCCTGCTGTCAGGAAAGCAAAGGCCTGGCGTCTGCGGGCTGGGGAAGATCTGAAGTCTTTTGAAGGGCAAATAGCTCTCGGCAATTCTGCGTGTGATGCCCTGTGGAAAGTTTGCGAACAATCAATATAGGGCACTTTCCCTACAATGGATGTGTTCTCTGAGTCAAAGCTACTTGGCTGGCCTGCCTATTTGGGGAAGGGATTTGGAGCAACCCTACCTGCTGTAATACCCTATAATTATACCCTATAATTGCTGTTACCAGCCACAGAAACAATGGGGCAGAGAGATGGTCATTTCACTGATCACAGTTTTTAAAAGAAAGGCGGGACAAAACTAGGGGTGTTGGAAAGGGGAGGGAGGAGGGGAGGAATGGGTGGGTGGGCTGGAATGGGAATAAAGGATAGAAACTGTACTGAATAAACTAAAATAAAAATTAAAGAAAGATAAATAAAAGAAAGGCGGGAAATGAAGGGAGCTCGTTCTTCCAGAAACCTTTGTCAGAGAAACAAAAACTTGAAATGCATCTGATAGGAAAGAATTCACTCAGATCACGTCTGAAATGCAGATCATGATTTTGTAAGAGTGGCTAATAAAACTGTTTAGCATATAAATATGCTGTTAATTGAACTTGAGAATTTAAGAAGCATTTCAAATTATGTGTCCATCCCAACTACTAAATCATCACTTTTTAGTCTACTCTTGTTATAAATTATAGTCGTAAGACTCCAATAACCCCCAACTCTCTCACAAAGCCGAACCAAACATCGCACAGAGCAGTTAATGCAGAGATTTCAAATGAGACACATTCCTCAACATTTGTGTTTTTGAACTTTTCACCCACGGTCCCAGCGCTGTGTTTTCATAGTGCAGGAGTAGGGAAATACCCACTACGTCATGCTAGGGGTGTTGTTTAATGCTCGCAGCACATACTTCCCTGGGTCCCTTGGATGCTGCCATTCTAAAGGCCATGCACTCCCCCAGATGTGTGATGCTAGAATGTTCTACATTCACTGTGCTCTGAAATAGAACAACGGAAAAAGAAAAGGGTGAAACATTTAAACAAACCAAAAACTCTAAGTCTAACCATAGAACTCATTACACATTTATTTTTTTATTTTTTCCAACAAAAGAGAAATGAGCGCTGTACGTGCACCAGCCGGGGATGCGGTGCCGTTCTCAAGCACAACATAAAATGCTCCAACTGGGGACTCACACACACACACATTAGAAAAGTGTCTTGGATGTTCTCCAGAAATATTAGGGTCTAGGTTAAGTGACACTTATAAAAGATGAAGAACAGGTCTCAAAGTATAAGTGCCACCGGTATGAAATACATCCAGTGTGGTTATGCATGTGAACATTTTATTAAGTAAATACTATAAGTGCAATTGCCACCATAAAGTTCCCATTATGCTCTACCATTATTTTTAAACCAACATGTGCTCACTTTTTTTAGAATGTGTATTCACATTTGTTTTCCAAGTCAATGTCTTGGTACTGATAAATTCATTAAACAAGGAGGCATTAGACTGTGATACCACGATATGCTAAGTAAGCAGACCAAAATCTAGGCCTGAAACAGCCTCAGGGTTAGGAAATCAAACTGCTAAACATGGCCGACCACAGCCAAGCAGGCTTTAAGCTACAGCCAATCAAAAATTTCCTTACTTTCCTAACCATTTCCAGTTTGGCACTGTCTAATCACAATCAGTTCTCTGCTCAAATAAACTGGAATTTTTTTTTATTGAATTTATTGGTTGACCTTGCTTAATAAAATTATGTAGGTTTCAGGCATGCAATTCTACAACACATCATCTGTACATTATACTGTGGGTTCACCACCCCAAGTCAAGTCTCCTTCCGTCACCGTTTACCACCCCCTGCCACCCTCTCCTGACTTACTTCCCTGTCCCTCTGGTCATCACCAAGCTGTCATCTGTGTCTATCAGCTGTTTGGGTTTCCGGTTTGTTTCTTTCTTATTTTTTGTTTTTGCTTCATCCTTTCACCTTTTTCATCCATGCCCCGGTTTACCTTTTAAAATCTGGTGTTACAACAGAGAACCCAAAGAGACCCCCCACAACTTCTGCATTAGGGGCTTTCAGGCCTCATTTGAGCTTCCTTTTTCTGGATCCGGCCCAGAAACCAGCCGGGATCAGACTGGGTCTGACTTGGAAACTGGACTGGGTCTGGGGCCACTGTGGGTTCAGCCTAAGCTGGACTGTGTGTCCGGTGTAAGACCTCAGGAGAGTCAATTTGGCTTTAAGGCTGAACGAGTAGGTTAACCTTCCCAAAGATGACCCTGAATCACAGCGGCCACCGTGGAGCACTTTCAACCTGGATGAACGCATCCATTTATGAAATGTCCTAGAGAAAAGGGGTCTCGGCTAGGCACTCACCATAAAGGCTGGAGGGACAGTTATTTTCCCTCCTCCACAGCTTCTGGTGACCAGGATGAGAGCCACTGGGACACCCTACTCACTCCGGAGCTTCTAGGTGGGACTCCGAAGACACTAGCAGAAGCCAGCAGAGTGGGGAATTCCTACCAAGCTCTTCCAGACATCCCTCGATGGTGCCCGGTCGAGAGAAGAAGGTAAAATTTCAGGCACTTTCCTCTTCAGATTCACATTGCTAGCAAAAACCACCTGTAAGAATGAGATCTTTCATTGTTCCCCATGAATTAGCTTTTCGGTACCCACTGGTGGTCCATGCTTTCTCTGTCGGGGACAGCAACTGCTTTCCTGTCTCATTTTCGACCTGAGAACTCGTCTTGGTGACTGTCAAGTTGGGGGCCCCCACATATGTCTGGACAGAAATGGGGGTTGCACTACTTTGGAGCTACATATGGCCAAACTGAAATGTGGGTTGTACGTTATTTATAGCTAGGATTCTATGGGCTGCTGTCTGTTCTCAGGGAAATTGTCTGAGTCTTTCTTCCCTTTGGTTTTCTTTGGGAAAAGCTGTGGATCTTGGGAGGGTAGTGTCTTCAGCACTGTTTTTGAGGCTGGCTCCTGTGGCCAGAGGTTTGTTCAATCCTGCCAGGAAAATTTACTGTTTGTTCCGACCGCAACTTCACAAGATATTTGAAAGAATTTATTTTTAAAGTAGTTCAGAAGTTGGCCAAATTGGAAGCTGATATTCAGAGCCTCATGGTCTTCTTCCCTAAGTTAAAATAAAACTATATATCAGTCTGGCTCATTAATTGTACAACATCTACCATATTAATGTAACATATTAATAATAGAGAAAACTGGGGTGGGGTACACAGGAACTCTCTGTACTATCTTCACAATTTCTCTGTAAATATAAAACTCCTAAAATTAAAGCTTTATTTTAAAAGTAAATGCAGCTTTAAAATTTATTTTAATAGTCATATAATATATTTCTTATTATCTCATATTTTCTTGATTAAAACAGGAATTTACAATATCTTTTCAGGATATATTTATTTTTCTATTTATTATAGGCCCATCCTATAGTATCAAAGTAACTAAAATATCATCTCCATTGAACTTAAAGTGCAATTTTATAATTCTAAAGATTTTACCATTTTAAAATATCTAGAGGTGATTTAAAAGTCATTATTAGTTATTTAGATCAAGAACTATTTCAAATAAACTGGATTCTTATTCACATGTTAAATTTTGCACCAATATTTAATTCAGGTAATATAGGATGAGGAAGATCAGGAAGTATAAATACAACCTAAATGACAATCTTGTGCCCAATAACTAATTATATCACGATGCATTAGTGTTAGTTCTAGCCCTGCTTTGCTTCAAAAGCAAACAGAAAGCCTCATAGCACACACTCTCTGAGGGGTTGACATCTCTGTATTAGTTTGCATTAAATGGTTCTGTACATTTTATACGTATACACTTTTCCCTTCTAACATACATTAATTTTATTTACAAATATTACCATAGAACTTACTCTGCTGGGTGTTTATTGATTTTCTATTTCCTCTCTGAAGCACCTGGCTCACTTTACTTGCTGATGTTTTCATTGATTTTCTGTTTCCTTTTGGACAGGGGAAGAGAGCTTGCAAAGAGGCCGCACTACTCAGCTGGAATAAGATGTTAAGTTGTGAGGTGTTCCCAGGGAATTTCACCGTGAAACTTATTACTGCTATTTCCATAGAAAGTAGTGGTCTTTTCCTCCATATCGTACAGCATTGTTCTGATGCTTTATTTTGTATTTAAGTGTGTTATCCTACAGATTAACTTTGCAAGAAAAATGTGATCCTTGAGTGATTTAAATGTATCACCATATTAATTTCCATCCCAGTGAACTCTCAAGTCTCATAAGATATATGTAAAATCTTGAAAGTTGTGACAATATAAATAATATCAGAACTGTGAATTGCCCATATACCACCTCTGAAAGTAAATAACTATTGCAATAATTCAAGAAATTATCATTATCACCCTAATTGGGAAGAAGAAGTTCACAATTTACTAGAATGTGGATTTCTGGCTTACTGGAATGACATCATCTACCTGAGTGAGAAGAAAAATTGGGCTTCTAAGTTTTCTAAGAAAGTACAAGCCTGTGTGCTGCCTACCCAGAACCACCCATGCAAATGCCATCCAGCACTAGTCAAATGTACGAGAGATCCCTGATTTTCTGAACTTTCTGGTAAGGGACGTAATAGCTTATCCTTCCCCTAGACCCGCTCGGTCCAATTCAATAGCCACGAGATACTCACAGCTACTGAACATTTAAAATGTCCCTACTCTGAATACAGATGCTACAGAAGTGTAAAATGCATACTTAATTATCAATGAAAAGAAAATAATATCCAGTGTCTGGTAGAAGTAACACCAATGACTGTGGTAGGTAGGATACATGACTGTGTCACACCAGATGGACAGCAATTTGAAGATTTTACCTAAAGTACCATATGAGGTGCTTGAGTGTGATATTGTTGTGTTACAGAATTACATGCTTATGATTTTGTATTCAAAGACTTTTATGTAATAAAAAAGCAGTGTTATTTGTGCCAGACTCTGTATTATGCCAATAATTACACATTTACTGTATGTTGGAATAGTGTTTCGGATACACTGGGATAAACAGAAGACAATTTTACCTGTTTGTTTTTTTGTTGTTGTTTTTGTTGTTTTAGTGGGCCCACGAGGAAATAAGAATTAGCTAAGTGAGATGCACTCTCCAGGGTCCAGCACAAGTAACACTACATTTCTAGTAGACGGCGTTGTTCTGGAGTCTCTAAGCTCCATTCCCATGACAGACCTCAGGAGAGAAAGGGCTCTTATGAATGAGCCGTACTAAGCTTTTCTCAGATTAGGCGATCTCAGATCTGTCCAGCAATGTTCCTAAACACTCCCAATGGTGTCCACTCTCTGTGACTTCTCTGGCTGTCCTTTTTCTTAACATAACATAGAAACAGTGAATCCAGATGTTGTATTAGTAACAAAAAATATAAAATGTAAACATCAAATGATAATGATACTCACATTCATGGGCAGAAAATATGCATACTTGTGGTATGTGACTCAGTGTGGGTGTGTATTGCATGTATGTTTCTAGTCAGTTCTCAAACATTTGCCTGAGGGCCTGTGTTCTACTGTAGGAAAGAACCCTGTGTGTATGATGCATATCTAGAAAACAAGAAACAAGATTCGTGCCCTGTAAAAGAATAGTCAAAAGTAAAGATTCCAAGTGGAGACCTGTTTTGCCAGCTTTTCAGAGGGTGGTAAGAGCAACAGATAGCCACAGCCAGTCATTTAGAAATGGGGTAGGGAAGCAGGAGGGTAATTTAGAAGAGGCAGCTGTGGCCCAGCAGCGGATGGCCAGCCCACCTACAGGCAGCTTCAGTGTAGAAGAGCAGGAATCAGCTGACCACAGGAAGGCAGCAGAGAGGGGACTCACCCAGCTGAAGACCACACTGGCATCTCATGGGGTTGTGTTTGTTTGTTTTGTTTTCCAGGGAAGGGAGATCTGTTTGTTTCTCCAATTATGATAGAGGATTTCAAGCTATGCCCCGTAACCCAATCACTGTGATGGCAGGATGAACTTGGCAACAGGAAAACTACGTAAAACATGCAGGGTCATACCGAGAAGGGAATGCTAGTTTATTTCACTGTGTTATGTACCTGTTGCCAGTTTTAAGTTTTGGAATCTAAATTCAACCTTGAATTTCTTGCCACTAAAAGGCAAATGGGATTAAGATATTCTCTGAAGTTTGCATGGCAGTACCCACATTTGCTGTGGGTCTCAGGTCGAAGATCCAAGACGTGGTCTTCAACACCTTGCAGGCTAAGGCAAACATAACATGCCCTGTAATATCACTTCCTACCAACAGCAGGTTTTGTGGTATAGCTGTTACAGAACAATGCTCTATCATGAGTCTTACTGGGTTAGAGTGCTGAACAATTTTTAAAGGCCTGAACAGTGTATGTGTGAAAACTTGTATCAGTGAAAAAAGAAGAAACGTGCTCCCTTCTGATTCCCTCTTCATGGTAAACCCACTCAAGCTCACTTTAGTCTAATGACTTTTGAACTACACAGTGGTTTACTTTGTGATTCCACCCCCCCTCCTTCCCCAGTGATCTCTTATGGTTTTTTTTTTTAACCATTAGTTACTTCTCCAAAAAGAGTTGTGTGGACCTGCCAGAGCAGCACTACAAGGTGATTCTCTGCTGGCAGTGATTCGGCCAGCTGGTCAACCGGAGAGACCTGGTCTGGAGGATCTGACCAGGAAACCAGAACAAGGGGCGTAAAGGGGGACCTTACTGCCAGTCAGAAGAATAAGTGTTTTAGAGTCTTCTTAAATTTAAGGGAAATGATTCCGCTCTATAAACACCTCCATTTTTACACACTGGGAAACTGATACGAAAAAGTTAGAATTATAATTTTGCTAATGGTATAGGCTTCCAAGAAGGTCAGTAACAGGAGGCGAAATGACAGTGTTGTGTTTGGGCTGTGAGTTGAATGTCCTGTCTTATCTCAATGGAAAATGTTTTACCTTAGTGGAATTCAAGCATTCCCTAATGAAATGAGAAAGATGCGTTTGCTTTTTAGTCTTCCAACCTTTTATATATTTTTTACCTTGAAAATGTGCCTATAAAATATTCAAAAATGTGAATTAAGCCTGAAAAGTGGTACACAGACTTGAATAGTCAAAAAAATGCCTTTACATTTTTGTCCAAATCCTTAATATCCCTGCACCTCAGTTTTCCTTACTTAAAATAATGATAATAAGTAAAGCTTTGTGAAAATAAATAGTAAATGGAGGCCTGGTTTGAGGCATGTATAACTTCATGTGAGCACTTTTAACAAAGAAATTCATCTGGTAACTTGAATGAACAGTCTTAAAACACTGGAGATAAAGAAAAGAATCCAGTAGTAGTTTGCTTACCTACAACCAGCACACATTCAAATGAAAAAAAAAAAGACCTCCAATTTAATTCCCAAGTCTATTTTGTATATGAAAAAGTAACCTTCACTTAGACTATTTTAAATGATGTTTGGCCAATGGCTTTACAAATGATTCCTTTAAGATCTGTAGAGATCACACAAGTAGAAAACCCCCCACTTTCCTTTTACCCCACAGCACTCAGCAGTTCATTCCGATATGCACTCACACCTAACCAAAGCAGTAAGAATATGTATCTGAAACCAGGTGTCCATCACAGCAGCTACAAATCTCCGAAAGGCAGCCTGACAGTTTTCTAAACATCAAAAATAATCTTCCATCAAAGTGCCTCAAAGCGTACAGACAGGAAGTGCCTTCCGTTAGCCTCCAAACCTGCGGCGAGGTGGAGAGACTGAGTCTGTGCTCTGCCTGGATCATCTCAGGTTTAAGAATCTCTAAGCCACGTGGGTGGGCTGATGTGCCCTCACTCAGCCGTCCCCTCCTGACACTGGAGTCACACCACACGGGGACAGGGAGAAGTCCTGTCAGTCTCACCGCTGCAGAAAATATCACCTTCTTTCTTACCCATCCTCTCTTAGAAGCAGAGCGTATTACCTCAGTGAAAATACCATGGGGATAAAATGTGCTTTAACACATCTCCCCTTAACATATTGGAAAATGACACGCAAAAGGATTAGATTAGAACCAAGAGGCCAAGATCCCAGAGTTCATGGGAAAGCCAGGCTTCCTCATGCCTAATTCACAGTATTTGTCTGAAGCCTAATGTGACCTGAACCAGGAGTTAGTGGCATGACCTAGCTGACGTGAAGATGCAAAGAACATGTGCTCCTCTAGCCTGGATATCACGGATGGGTCACAACACACACCAACCAGATCCAGGTTCCTGTCAACTGCTGCTTGAAGCTCCGCCCCTTACACTTTTAAGTCGTCACAGTGTAAACGCACGTCGTACAGGACCAGTGAGGGGATGCGATCTGGGGTCCTACCGACCTGCTCAGCATCATCCTCTTGCCTGTGTCAGGGCAGTTAAAAACCAAATGATGAAGGATGAAAACAGGTTGGACTGTTTGGGTGTGCTGCCTCCTGGGCGCGAACTAAAACACAGATGTGTTGAGTTCCATCACAACGTCTAGACAGAGCCTTCGTTTCAGGCTCCACTGGGTTCACGTTAGTGTTCCGCTCTCCCTGGGGAGCCAAATCAGGAAGAAGCAGGGGTGTTCCTGAGTACAGGCAAAATAAAGGCCTCTGTGTACAGTTGCAGCCAAACTGTACGTGGAGATCTTTTTGTTGTACAGATACCAAAAATCACTAGAACCACTTTATATTTTCTGTATTTTCCTCAAAACTATTAGTTTTAGTGACATGTAATGAAGTCTAACAACCTGACCCCTCCCCTCAAATCATTGTTCTAGATGGTGTAATTAAAAAACAAAATTAAGATTGGACGTGGGATCAAGTGAATTGGGTTCCAGGTCTGACTCAGGCAAGGTCCATGCCCAGTCAGCCTCTTTGTTCTTACCTGCCAAGCAATGGTGCAAAACTAGATAAGCTCGAAGATCACTTTCCTACTACAGTACATAATTGTAACCCAATGATGAATGTAATACATTTATTCATTTATTTGACAATTACGAGTAAAAACTCTCTCACGTCTTTGACACAGTCACAGTAGATTAATGAGGAAGGCCCTTCAAGGTAAAGGCCCCCATGCTGTGGGGAAAGCAAACACCACACTCAGAAATTGAAATGCTGGCTACTTACTGTCTCCCTGGGTTTTGATCTCCAAATGAAATAGCAAAAAGATCCTTGTCTATTAAGAAATAACTACCTACAGTACTTGCTCCTGTGGCCTTTATTAATGTATCACTACAGGGGATATATTAAGATCTGAATTATTTTGACATTTACAATAAGGTTTGTGCTTATAAACACAAGACCACACCATATTAAAACTTATTAGCATATTACAACAGATTAGAGGCCCGCAACGGGCAAAGGCAGTCAGTTCTGCAACCCCCTTGGGGGGAAAAATCTGAGGGCAACAACAGCAATAATCTCAAATCACAAAAATGCCTTTGAAACTGTGTCCTTGGTTTTATAGCACTAATTTAGGAGGAAAACATGGATAATAAAAAGAAAAATATTCCATTGAAGTCATTGTTGGGCCATTCATCAGGACTGGAATACATAGCAAGTTTGCCTCATTAATTTACCAGGATCGTTCAAGATCCCCTGAGTTACCCGAACTAGAGAGGCATGGGGCCCCAGGAAATGTGAAAATACCTAAGAACATGTATTTTCTCCCTGACAAGGGAAGTCCTAATACATTACTTCTTGGGTTCATAAAAAACGTAAACACAATAAAGAGATGAATAAGTTCACCTTTTAGTATACTAGCAACACTTATTCAAAGCCACGGGATCCTAAATTCCAGTGCTAAGATGGGTTTAGTTAGGTTGCTAGATTTTTACTTATTAAATCTTAATGATGTAAGTGACATCAAATAACAGATTAAATGTAAATACCTTCAAATAATAGCTACAATTTATTCGTGACCACATGCCAAGCACGGTTCTAAGCATTCATATGTTTAAAGTCCTTTCGGTCTCATGGCATCCTTATGAAAAGATGCGATTCTTACTTCCGTTTCTCCGGTGAAGAAACTAGACACAAAGAAATCCATGAACTTGCCCAAGGATATACAACCAATAGGTGACACAGTGGATGTCCGTAGCCAAAAAGTCTGGCCACAGAGCAATGGATCTACTCCCATGAAGTAGTCTGCTGCCTGTCCAGTCTTCCTCAAACAGACTGCCATGCAAATTAGCTCTGGCTCCTCCCACAGCCCCAAAGGAAGGGTCAGCTCCAAACAGCATCCGTGGTGCAAAGAAAGAATGCGGTCAAACCTGCTCTTCTGAGACGTGGTAGGAGAGTATGGGATGAGCTGCCATAACACCGCCCCACGGCCGGCCGGGGGCTTGAACAACGAAAACTTATTTTCTCATAGTGCTGTAGGCTCTGAGCTCAAGGCGTTGGCAGGTTTGTTCTCTTCTAAGGCTCCCCTCCTTGGCATATAGGTAACCATCTTCTCTCTGGTTCTCCGTGTAGCCTTTCTTCTAGGTGTCTCTCTCTTAATCTCCTCTTTTTATAAGGACACTAGTCCTGTTGGACTACAGTGCACCTTAATGACCCCATGACCTCACTTAACCTTAAATACAGTCCCACTGTGAAGTACTGGGAGTTAGGGCTTCAACATACAAAAATGTGGGAGAACACAATTCAGTTCATAATGACTTTGTGTTCATTTTCATGAAAAAAAAAAAGCTGCCACAAAGGTTGAATTCTGTGAACATGCTACAATTAGAACAAAGCTAACGTAAGTAGTTACTATAGTACTTATGAAGCCCTCACACTGTGCACAGTTCTATACGAAGCCCTCCTGAAAGGACCGTGAACTTCAGCATGTATTCACGTGGCCGCTCCTTGCCCAGGCACATAACAGTCTGCTTGGTGCCATGAGAAATGGGAAGAAATGGGAACAGCCCCAACCTCTAGGCTGGAGAAAAACATTTTGTTGGAAAGAAAAGACAGGCATAAGACACTAACACAAAAGCACAAAGCATTAAAATAGATGACAAAATTTTTTATAATTACAAATAGGTGAGGAAAAGACAAACAGTGTGAACTCTGAGAGACAATAGGAGTTCTGAAGAAGCTACCAGAGACTGAGAAGGCTTCGGGGGAATCAAACTTGACTTATCGCTTTAAACGGGACAACATTAAAAGGATAAAGAGAAAAGGAGACATTTCAGGGAAGGAAAGTCCAGAGGGCTGATAAAAAATAGTGAGAAAAGGTTTCCTAAAATTAAGAGTTCTATAGGAAGTTGATAGAAGTTGGGTGGAAAGGTAGATTGGAAAGAGTATGTATTTCATTTATAGTCACCCAGTCTTGTGAGGTGAGTACCGCTATAATCATCATCAGTATAGAAGAGAAAAGCAAGGCCACGAAGGTCAGTGAATTACCAACAGTCGTGGCATAATAAGTAGGTAATAAACCACAGACTTGGAATTTGGGTGACCTGCACCTTCCTTTCAACAAATCTACAGCAAACTTTGGTTATTAGGGCAAATATATCCTTAAGACATTTTCACATTTATTTCCACCCAAACCAAAACTAAAATCTAATAATTTTTGGAAGGTGTCCACTTTAAGCTCTAGAACATAAAGATTCCATGATTAAGTTCACAACTCAAATGGTGCAGAGATTCTCTCGGAGAGCAGGTACTGGGCACTGTTTTCAGGGGCAGCTTTAACTGGACTAGGGATGTGATGGAATTTCTGGGGTGTCAAGAATCCTACCTTTGTCTCCCCAAAAGCAGCTCCTAAATGCTTCTGGGCGGGAAGGAGCACCTTCCACTCTAGTGCCCTTCCTGCCGAGTGTCTGTCTCCTTCATCGCCACCCTGTCTGAGTATTTTTGCAATAAATCAATGAACAAAGCAACTATGTCAATTACTTACTAAATCACTTCAACATTAGTAATTTAAATGGACCTAGGAGAATACCTTACTGATGGACATTCAGCCAGCGTCCGTGAGACGCAAGAGAAAGATTGTGGGGCCTGAAACCATGCACACCTTGTACAGACTTCAACTCCGATTCTTATTAACTGTTTGATGTCGGGGAAATAAGCTTTCTGTGCCGCAGTATTCCAGTGTGAAAATGGAAGGAATATTTAGCTCACTGAGTTGTCACAAATATCACGTAATATGCAGAACAACCTCAGCGCTCCATATACAGCAGCTGCGCAAGAGATAGTAATTCTTCTTTCTGCATTCGTGCGATCTCTAGTTGATAAGAAAGAAAGAAGAGATACACTGAGCGTCTGAAAGAGTGAGGACAAAATATAAACAACCTCATCAAGGGAAGGCAGGGCGGTGGTGTGCTGGTAAACTGGATTCAAAACATAAAAAGCCCTGAATTGCGGTGTTTGTCAGTTTCTGTGTAGATGCACCAGAGTGACTAATTTCAAGCTACCAATGGTTTACCTTCCAGTTCTCAAACTCCCTAAATACTTAACAACTCTGCTCTCATAACTGCACTGGCTGGCTCTGCCCCAGAGGAAATGAATAATTGTTTCTTCCTCCGGTGATATGAGGCTCTTCTGTCCCTGTTTCCTGTCTTGTCTTCAAAACACTGGTGTAGGGAGTAGCTAGGCTGAATTTAGAATAAGCCAAAGTAAACGCTGATAGTTGAGAGGCAATACCAACAGCCGAGAAACTGTAAAATGTATATTGGTAAATGTAAAATGTATACACTGTATAGAGATATATACATTGGTAAATGTAGAGACAAATTATAAAACACTTAATTACCAAGTCCCAGAGGGACACTTTCAGCACCTTGGATAGTGCTTGGCACGGAATTTTGCCATCTATGATTACTGATTTAACGTGTTGATTAGATATTTTCCTTTCGTTGCCATTGAAATCACAGTCAATGTTGCATCATTGTGTTTTTGGGTGAGCAGAAGTTTCCAGTGTAACTGACACAGCGATAGCTTCTGGACACCCGGCACATCAGCCTGAACACTGGACAATGACACCAATTGTGCAGAGTTCTGTCAACATTCGGGTCTAGAGCCTCCTTGTGGTGTTGGATGGCAAAGGATTAAAATGTACGGGCTCAGAAAGCTAAATGGCCTGGGTTTATTTACCTCTTGGTTCTTCCACCTACAACCTGCGTCATATAGTCTTAGATCCTGTGTCTCTGTTTTCTTACCTTTAAGATGAAAATGATAATAATGCTTACTCACAAGGTTGTTTTCAGAATAACACAATATAGCTTTTGTAAGCTTTTTAGAACAGTGCTGACACAGGAGAAGCTAAGAATAAATGTTACCTATGATTATTTGTAATATATGACCAATAAATGTTCGTTCTCCCATCCTTCCATTCCTTCTTGCTGATGCTGGTCTTTATGGCCTTCGGGTCCTTTGTACTCTGGGCCCAGTGGCCAGTTCACCCCGCCTTCCCTGCTGCACATCAACACGACCCAATTCCTCAACTCAGAGTGTCCTCTCCGCAGAGGTTCACGCTCAACGCCCAGCTCTGAGCCTGCCAAAATCACCTTTCCTGCCTCTCCCCTCCTCTCAGTCGGACCTACCCTTACTGGAAGCATCTTCAGTCAGCTCTCTCGGCCTTCCCCTCTTCCTAACTCCTCTAGCAAGAATACTTACGCCACGTAATTAATCGCTGAACTGTATATTCCCATGTATTTTTCTTCCTGCTTGAGAAAGAGAACTATGTCAGATATTTCTAGAATTGTACAGAAAACATAGTACTTCTCCCCATCGCTGTGCATTGATCGAATTATTATTCAGAATTAACTTTAATGTTATGGTATCAATAGAGACTTTATCAAAAGACTTTTTTTGTTTGCAACTGATACCATCTGCACTAAAATGTCAGCCATGGAAGAGAGTAGGATACATAATATTCAACTGCCTAAAATCATTAAATCACTCATGGTAATAATGTGCCATTTGAATGCTAACTACTTGTCAGGTTTTATTTTTGAAGTCTAATATCATAGAATCAAGTTCATTGTATTACAATAAAAATTTATTTTAGAGAAGGTGGAAATTTTACATCACCAAAGGCAGTGAGGATATGTGCCACATTTGCTCTGATTCAAATCACAACATTAAGAAAAAGAAAAAGAAACAAAGAAACACCCTTAACAGCATGTAATGCGCAGATTTCTTTTCGGTCTGGTGGTGATGAATGGAGTGTGGTTGCCCAGGCCCCTAAAGTAGTCAGAATATCACTGGGGATATCCTGAGATAGAAGGAAAAAACAATTAAGAAGAACTAATGTGCTTCCAAAGAGCTCTGCTCCGCTCTGGAAAGGAAGCTCGTGTTGATGTCCAAGAGCCTGGGGAAATCCTCCCTTGCCCGGCGGGCGCATGTGCAGCTGCGCTGGGAGACGCCCAGCGAGGTTTGTCAGTTTATCTGCAGGCTGAAAGTTAGCTGTGAGTATTTTTAACTCTATTTGGTCCCGTGAGACCAGTCTTCTGTCTGCATTTGCCTTACCAAAGAAATCTTGTGACTGCAAAATTAAGGCGATCTCGACCTGCAAATGTCACGAGTAATATAAGAAACGTCAATGATTTCAACATTTAAAAAGTCAAATTAAGGTCTACCAGGACTCCTCCACCCATGATTCCCTGAATGAGCTATCAGGAATGTAGGATTTCCTTTTTCTGGAATGTGCTGCAATTCTTCTCTATGCAATCCTGTCCTTCCAGGAAAGCGCTGACCTGCAGCAGGGACTAAAGAAATGTGTATCTCTGTATCCTAAGCTTTAAAACACACAACAGCAGGTACTGAAAACAATCGCAATGGCACTGCATTTATTTGCACACGTGCAAAGTAACCAAAAATATATAATTTTACAAAATTAAACACCCAAACTCATACAGGATTTTTAAAGATTGGCTTGGGTTTTAGAAACTTATAAATTGTAATAAGCAAAACTGATCCATGGGGATCATCCTGAGCGGAATGCCTCAGGAAATCTGATCTGGGTCGCGGCATCGTGGGTAAGGATAGGTACAGCTGACCTGGTGTGAAAACAGGTGTCCTAAGGGCAGGACCTTGAGGACTTTGTCTCCCTGATGTCCTCAGAGACAAGCAAAACACCTGGCTCCCAATAAATGTTTACTAAAACAATTAAAGTACAAAGGGGTTAGAGGCACTGGCCACCCACACACACGGAGTTGAAAATCTCTGTATAACTTTGACTTCCCCAAAACTTCACTACTAACAACCTCCTGCTGACCAGAAGCCTGACCGATAGAATAGACAGTTGATTAACACATACTGTGTATGTTATATGTATTATATACTAGAGTCTTAAAATAAAGTCAGCTAGAGAAAAGAAAATGCCATTAAGAAAATCGTGAGAAAGAGACAATACATTTACAGTATTTATTTAACTAAAACGCCGCATCTAAGTGGATTCTCACAGTTCAAGCCTGTGTTGTTCAAGCAACAGCTGGAGTTAAGACAAAAAGAAGCATTTCCTGAGTGGGAAGGTGGGAAATTGTCCCTTAGGACCAGGCTAAGTGTCCCGCTAAGAGAGGGATGGGATGGAGAGAAAAGAGAGGTGACTGGAACACTGGTCTCTCTTCTGTCCCTTCATTTCTCATTTTCCTCTCCATTCTTCTGCTTTCCAACCTTCTTCTTTATTGTAATGTCCCTCATCTGCTCCTTCTCTGGTATCTCACTGCTTCCCTTCATTGATTTTCTTTCTACCTTTAGTCACCACTACTGCCAACTCCATTCTCTTTAACTTACTATTAATTATGATTTGGTACAGTGTCGTGCAGCAAAGTGGTGATATGTTGTTTTTAATTGGCATATTCTGTCACTCTCAATAGAGTTCAATAGAGATACACAAAAGTATCAGGCAAGGCATGCAGACAATAGAATAAAGAAATAAAACAGTTTTTAGCCAGTTACGTAAAGAAGGACTATTCTTCCTGGCATGAGGGAGTAATAGAGAGGAAGTGAGAAGATCTTACTTCTCAGGCAGAACCAGTTTCCAGAAATAAGCCTGGTCCCTTTTGGTACCACCACACTTGCAAAGCGCTGTGGAAGGGACAATTGTGACAGGTGCACTACTTTAGCAGTGGCAAAGTTGTAGCGATCCCACGTGCTTCTCTGAAATGTAAGCAAAGTAAGGACCACATTGTGGGTGAAATAACAATTCCCCCAAGCGAAACTCTGAAATTAGGCTCTACCTTTAAAACAGTTTGCTGAATGGATTTAATAGTTTGGAAAAATATGAATTCCCAACAATAAAACATTCAACATGGAAACTTTCCATTGAAATATGAGATAAATACAGAAAAGAGGACCCATCTTGTGTTTACAGATGGATGACTTCATTAATGATGAATTTGGCTCATAAATCATTATCAGAATGCTGGAAGTAGCCCCTTTTCCCACTCAGTTACAGCCCATCACAGCCCACGGGTGACCACTATACCAACAGCAAGCGTGACAGTCTCCTTTTGCCTCAATTTGTACTTCACACAGTCAATATAGTATGTATCATTCATTTTGCTGTTGATAATGTTTCATAGCTTTAAGTAATTTTCACTTGTGCAGATTATTTTCATTGGAAGCAACATGAACAGAGTAGAAAATCTCTATGACTAAATAATTCAAATGCAAATCCACCAATGATAAAATTAACTTCGATATTTTTAAAACAAGTATGTCAGTGAATATGCTCTGTAGTTAAAAATTATAACAATTTATGGAATTCTCTGCAGCTGAAAGAAAGAAGGAGCTCATACCCTTTGCAACAGCGTGGAGGGAGCTGGAAAGCATTATGCTAAGTGAAATAAACCAGGCAGTGAAAGACAAATACCATATGATCTCGCCTTGAACAGGAACCTAAACAACAAAACAAAGAAACAAGTAAAATATAACAAAAGACACTGAAATGGAGGACAGGTAGTCAGGGACCAGAGGGGAGAGGGGAGGGAATTTCAGGGGAGAAGGGAAGGGTTTACAGGAACAAATATAGAGGACACATGGACAAAACTAGGGGGGTTGGAAAGGGGAGGGAAGAGGGGAGAATTGGTGGGTGGGCTGGAATGGGAATAAAGGATAGAAACTGTACTGAAAAACTAAAATTAAAAAATTAAAAAAAATTATAACAATTTTATGTGATCCTAAGAAATCTAATAAACTGAGGGAAAAGAGAATTATTTCACTTATCAATAATATAAATTTATAAACACACACCAACTTAAATGTTTAATTTAAGTTGTCACACTATGAAATTAATTTAAGTGATGTTTACTTTAAAATAATGATTTGAAAATTATTAAAAAATATATATATATAAAGTTCTACACTGTTTTCCAAAATTCTGTAACATAAGAAAAGGGTAGATGAAACCTCAGTGTGATAACAGATGAGGAGGTAAGGTCCTGGGAGATTTAGATGATCCAATTACTTGATTCAGCTTCTAAAAAAGCCAAGACAATCAATCCCAGGCCATAGTAAGAGAGTAAAATACCCAAGAAAAAGAATCCTCGGGTACTCTGAAACCGCCGTCCCCTTTCTGGTATGTCACGTGCTCTCGCTGTGCCGTCAAGGGGGCGTCTGTAAACAGGCTGCCTGGAGGGGAGCGGTTCATTCCATCAGACGGGCAGGAGGGCTTTCGGTGATGAATGGCGGAGGAAGCAGAGCATTGAGGGGTAGAGGAGAGTGTTGGCAGGACATGACAGCTGTCTCCAAGCATTTCAAGAATTGTCATGTGAAGAGTATAAAGGATCTAATCTAAACTTTTCTTGAGGACAGAACTTGCAAAAATTAAGTAACAAGGGAAAGATTTTGTTAAATATTTTAAAAATCACAACTAATAATTCTAGCTGTCCAGCGGCAGAATTGGCTGACTCAGAAGACACTTTCCTATTAGAGGAAAACGTAACCTCCAGGAAAACAGTTTTCTCTAAATTTAAGGAAGTTCTACCTAACAATTAAAATTTTCAACAACAGAATTTGCTGACTCAAAAAGGCAGTGGGTTGCACAGTTACCATATATTCTCAGAGAGAGAAAACCATGGCTAGGGGTGATTCTGCCTACGTGGGGCAAGAGAACAGAAGCCTAAGCTCTCTGAGTTTTACGTTTTGATGATTTTATATGTCCTAGTCATTGAATAAGTTTTTAGGTTACCTATATCTTAAGAAGGTTGATATTGTGTACTTCAATGATGCACTATGTTTTAAACCTTGGATACCAGGTATTTTCTTAAATAACCGAACCTATTGAAACATTCTGCACTAGCGATTAGGGGGCTGCCAAAGGTCACCCCTTGTACCAGCAGGACGGTGCCCCTAGGGATGCAGGAACCAGTGGGTCCCGGTCTGAGTGGCTTTGAAGAATAGAGTTTATTACTCTGTCACTGCATGCGCATCGCACGTTGTGTGGGCCTGATCTCCAGTCTTCCTCACCCCGGACCCAGGTTCGCAGAGCAGCCCTCTGCAATATCGCCCGTTGCTATGTCACAGCGGGCAGGGCCGTCAATCACGCACACACCCAAGGCTTCCCCGCAGCGGGCCCACACACAGGGGCTGCCATTTCATCGGTTAAAGGCAGTTTCAGAATTCGGAAGTTTAACACTGGTGGGGGGGCTCTCCTTGACACTTCCCCTATTTTGCCCTGTCGCTTAATGCCAGACCCACTCCCCAGTAAGACAACGCCCACTTACAGGGGCCTCTGGGGGACCCACCGTCCGGCAAGGACTCCGCTGCAGCCTCGCCCACACCCGGAGCAGCTCAGCGTTCGGAGGGCACCAGCGAGAGACCACCGCTCACGGGGAGGAAGACACTGACCATCGGACCCTGGCATCTCTGAGCCCGCTTTCTTTCAGCCTCCTAATGAGAGATTTTAGTTATGGATTTGGTGTTGCTCAGTGGTTAGAAATGAACTCTTCCCTCAGACATTAGGATGGTTACGTACTAACTTCATGCTAATATCCAGAAACCTTAAAGAAATGGTTTGATCGGCCTCGCCAGATGCACGAAGCTGAACAAGGTCACGCACACACACGATAAAGGCCTCATTGCTGCAGGACTGAGACGTTACATCAGCTTTCATATGTTAGGACCCTTCTCCCTGCCCTCCTTCTGTTACTGGGCTTTTCTGTCTGGAGGTATAAAATCAAATGTAAAATCCCCCCGAGGATGCCTGTCTGTCTGTCTGTCTGTCTCTCGCTGATGTTCCACTTCTGCAGACATCAGGTGAGAGGATGGAGCTGTGTGCCGAGCTGTCCTGTTAAAACAGCGAGACACCCGCCACACCGGGGTGTTTTCTTTCAGGGACATCCCAGGCACGGAGGCACGGTGGCTGTTTCATGTCGAGTTTTAATTGTCTCAGAAACCTTTCCTGCGTGCCTCCCGCACCTGCCTACTCTCCTCTGCCTTTCTTCTCTCCCTGTCTACACCACGCCACGCTGAACACGCCCAATCTGGGCTGATCTCGGCGTCTCCCGTGCTCTTTCCACTCACTCCTGCTCGCCTAGGGAGGTGTTCCTCTCCAGGGTTTAAATGATCTGTCATTTCAGATAGAACTGCTCTCAGCCTTGTCCCGGCAGATGCTCATGAAGCCGTGCCCAGAGCTAAGAAGCGGTTCAGACAGGTATATTTAACAAATGGGCGTGAAGTGTCCCCACGTGTCAAGGAGGAGACAGGGACAGGGATTTAACCATGAGCAATCACAGCTTGGACCTCAGAGAAGTGACAGCCCCAAGACATGCAGTCATAATGGAGCGTCTCCTAAGTGAAAGCGGGTTTCTCGTCCTCAGCGCTCCGTGTCCCTCAGGGACTCAGATGCAGTCGGTCCCGCATGGAAGCGGTTTTGCTCTGGCTCTCAAATGCCCATCACAGGACTCACGCTGACCGGCCCACTGGAGATTCTCAGTGGGGGCCTGGGGACGAATCTAGCTTCCGGAGATCTTTGCCAGGAAACTCAGATCTGTAAGTCTGGAATGAGTCCCTGGGAACCTGTCCTTTTCCCAAAGCTCCCCAGTGAATCTTCTACACCAGCAATTATCGACCGGTGAGCCACGAGCATGTTTAAAACATGCAGCACCTGACTATTTGGTCAGGGGCACTGACCTCTTTTCCCTGAGGTTGTCAAAGAAAAATGTGACAGCAGCCAACGCAACAGCAGCTGTGCAGTGGGAAAGAACCAAATTGTATCTATTTTTGTCAGATCAGCAAAAAGTATGTTTTTTTGGTGTGATGCAGAATTCTAGTAAGTAGTTTGTGTGTGCGAACGGGTTAGAAAGGTTGGACATCGCTGCTCTGCACGACCAAGTTTGGAGGCGCTGCATTGGAGCTGATAGTGAGCTGGCCTCCCCTCATGCATAAACATTCACACAAGAAAAACATCGGGCAATGAAGAATGTTTTAACAAAAGCAATAAGAGCAGGTCAGTGTACCCTATCAACCAACATATCAGGTGATCTAGGTCTAACTGAAAATAAAATGTTCTGTGCAACTCATGGATATGGCGACAATAGTGTTTCTTAACATGAAATGGTAAAAATGGAGCAACACCTTACCTAAGGTGGGGCGACGACTACCAACTAAAATTAATGATTAGCAAAGTAACATTACATGGGTAGTTTCATAAAGCAAATCTGAGAGGATGCCACAAAACAAGTGGAATTGAATATATTTCATCATAAATCTATACCAAACCAAAAAAAAATGGGAGTTGTTAAAGGATAATTCATCTTTCCTCAGTTAGGATGCTCATCTAGAAAGGAATGTACCCTGAATAAAATGGACCAAAATGGATCAAAAAGAAAAACAAGAAGTAATCAAGTTTGAGAGAGAGGCATTTGGGAGCGCTAAAAAGATTATAAAGGGAAGTTAAGAAAGTGATAAATCCATCAATGTACACCAGTAGCAGGTGAGGAAAGGGAGATGAAAGTACATGCTAAGGCATTTTTCAAGCACCAGAGGAACCGCTATGAAAATTTATTGACCAAAGAGACAGAATGTGTATCTCATACATAACCGCACAGCTATGTGCTGTGCCCTGGCTGGCTCCCGGAGCGGAATGTGGGCATGCAACTAGCCAAGTGGGGTTTGGGAGAGGACCATTTAAATTCTATCGGATGTTCAGACCCCGGCCCTGGGAACAGAGCATCCATCCACAAAGAAAAGAATCGCAAACATCCCATACGAACCAGCTGAGAGTGCAGAACGGGAGGGCATCAGCCAAGGGAGGAGCGCGGTAATCGCCATCAGCTCATAAATAGACTAGCAAACTAGGACTGTCTACAGAGCCCCAAGAACGCCACACAACTGTGGAAGCAGTGTTTGCGTTGACATCAACAGAGCTATACGGTATCATGTGTGGTTCTCACATTAACAATGCAGATATTAATTCATCAGAAATCAGAAACAGTCAGTGAAAAGACAAAATGTAATGCACAATTTATAAAATTCAATGCAGCCAGCAACTGAGGGTCTAGTGAGACGCACGGCCCCAATCTGTGGCACCGATCTTGAAGCAGAACATAATATTCCAGGACATACTGAACGCTCTCCAAGTATCAGAACACGGATTAGTGTTGTAAGCAAGTCTGAGAATTAAGTCCAGCTTTGGAAAATTAGGGACAGTCTGGGTCATCTCATTAGCGGACTGGTCACAGTCTATTGCGTGACATTTGACACTAACTGTTTATAAGCACAGGCCTGCTTCTTCTATTATTAATTTCTACCTGAGGGCAAATGCCAAGAGAACTTACTTTAGTTTGCGCCTCCTGCTGCCATTTCAACTGTCAGGAGCAGCAGGAGTCAAAAATGAAAGGCGCCACCTTTATGAAACTGACAGCTTTGTGCGCTGCCCAGTCTCACAGAAAAGGATCGTCACCTGGGCCTCCCATTGCCATTTTGACAATGGGACACATTCTCCCACATCCAAAGGCAACAGTAATTTAAAAATGGCAAGTACAGGCACATCTGCAAGTGGCCGGTGGGAACCTCTTTACCCCAGTGACTAAACTAATGCGGGGCAGAGAGTAGCCCCGAGTCCGTTCCTCCGAGGGGGGGGCAGGGGGAAGAGCCTGAAAAGTAGGTGCTTCTGTCCGACCTTTAATATAACAGAGAGAGTATGATCTGCAATGTGAGAGAGCCCACAATAAGCCAAGATGATTTTCGTTAACTTGAAAAGAATAGAGAGAAACGGTATTAATTAGCTCTGTAATTAGTACAAGAAAGTAATTAAGAAAAGACAGCTCCGAAGGCGTCAAGATGCTGAAATAGACTGGACAGCTGCTTCAAGGTTAATGATTAAAAGCCAGAATATTTTTTTTAATTTATGGTCAAACATCAGAAAAGGACCCTGGAATCGTTTCTTTCCTCAGAGTGCAGTTGATAGGAAAGAGGCAAAGAAGCAGAAAAGCTGAGGTCGCAAGGCTAGTTTTTGGAGACACGGACGTTGTGGGTAAGTTGCTAACTGAAAGGAAAAACAGGGCAGATGTACCCTCTTTTCCCTTCACAGAGCTGGTGTTGCAAAATATGAGCACGGCAAAGAGATACAAATCACTGCAATCGCGGGCCTCATTGTATAATGAAAACACATCGAGTGCAGGCCTGTCCCCCTCTTCCTGCGCAGACGGGCAGTGAAGGCCTGGGTCCCGAGCAGGACCGCGTCGCTTTGCCACTGGACTGCAGCGGACGTGGTCTGGATAGCGGAGGGCCAGGAGCCACGTCAGCTTCCCCAGACGTGTGTCCTTCCCCTGGAATGCGCAGGCCCAAACCCACGTGGGAACCGCAAACGGGAGCGCAGATGTGGGGCAGATAGGGCATTCTCTAGTGAAGTTTAAGGGAAGCCCAGTTAGATGAGATCAAGTGGAAAGGTGGCAAAGGCCGCCTCCTCCCCCATCCAAATGTAGCAGGGACTCAGGTTGGGAAAGGAAGCCTCGGTCAGCAACCATGGTGACAGCGGCTACCCTCTGTCCCAGGCAGCGTCTTCCCACCTGCGTCTGAGCTAGTAGGGCTGCACCGCCATTGAGCTAGTAGGGCTGCGCCGCCATGCAGAGAGCTCACCAGGGCGTCTGGATACCCATCCGCCGGGTCTAGGGCGAGTGGGTGCCCCATGAGGGCTGAGCAGCGGCATCACACAGTAACTCAAGCTGAGTCCCTTGATCGCAGGGGGACGTAGGCTACCTGGACAGTTCCCTGGGTGCTCTTCCCCCACCACCTTCTCTTCCCGAAGGAGGAACCTCTAACCACCTTCGGTCTGAGCAGCCAAGGAATTCAGGGCTAAGGGTGACTTGAGGGCACAGGCTGCGCTCTGGGCCTCTCAGACTTCTGCGCCCGCAAGGAGCCTGGTGTCTGGCTTTGTAGCACCGGAAAAGACAGCTGCTCTCCCAACAGCGTCTGCCTGCAAGGCGCTGATCAGCCCAGAGGGCTAGCTTAACTCTCCTTTTCCACCACGTTCAGAGGCAGACTAGCAGACCTGAAATCGTTTATGGCCTTTGAGTAAGAAATACCAGTAACAGGTCTTTCAAAAATCTCCCATGTGCTAGTGGAATAACTTTTATTCTAACGGGTGGATAAGGCAAACCTCGGAGGACGGGACAAGTGAGCGACGCAGTGCCCTTGGCGTGGAAGCACACAGTGGGTGGTTTACTTTAACGGACCCCCACGAACAAAGGTTGATAGGAAGGAACAATACATGAGGTCCAAGGAGAATGCATCTCTTCATAGGGGACGTTGCTACAAATAGTCACTAGTAAATTAATTTTGGTTTTACTTCATTTTTGCACCGAGCACCTGAAATTGAAGTAAATCAAACTGGTAAAGATCCGACCCCTCATGCCCACCCTGTGTCCCCAAGTGTCCGGCTGCCCTCAGCCCGGATTCCGGGTTTGGCTCCCGCCAGAGTGAGCAGCGAGTACTCCTGCACAAGACCATGTGTGCCTCTGTTTCAACCCCTCCTGCCTCTGACCGGCCTGCTTTGTGGGCTGCCCTTTCACGGCCCACACACTGCATGTGGTCTCGGGCTTTTGAGAAATTACACAGCTTTGACCTTCTGCTGCTTTTGACCTCTGACTTCTTGACCCAACCTCTTCTCGCCCCGGTGCCGAGTGTAATCTGAACTTGGAGCTCGCCCTCTGGGTCCCGGTTTCCGGGTCAGCTGTTGCCCATGGATCAGTCTTGACAGCTCAGGGGATGCTCAGTGTTAGCTGATGATTAGACGCTCGGGGTGGGCGTATTTGTGCCGTGATCCCTAAGATACTTAAATACACACTTCATAGGGCATACGACCAGGTTTCACAAGGAGGGGGACCTGATCAGTCACGACCACATCCTGCGTTACACACCTCCTACTTCACAGCCCGCAATCAGTTCTGCACTCCCTCCTGGCTAGTGGCTCCATCCACCCTCTGCTTGGGAGTTTCTAAAAACAAATGTGTTCATTTCTTACCTTTTTACTGCTACTACCCATGTAGCAAATCACCCCTTTTATTTTTGCTCTCTGTCTCCTGTTTGCTGGGTTTCATTGCCTGAAATCTAGCTAACAGGAATTTATCTGTGTTAGCAGTCACCTGGAAGTATAAAGAGCCTGCTATATTCAAGTCTACTAGAGAGATACACTGACAGAAGACAGGGAAGGGAGCAGCGAGAGCAATGAATTGCTCATAAGCAAGTAATTCTAACTAAAGGACGTTCTCCTCTACGGAGACTAGGAGAAGGGGGATGCCCAGCCTGAGAGGAGGTGAGCCAGGTGGGGACGCCTCAGGAGCGTCCTCGAGAACTGAGAACCGAACAAGGCGGGAGGGTGGACCCCACCACTCAGTTTCACGAGAACAATATTATGCAGTAAAGAAGACACTGGTAATTGCATTGGAGAGTTGGGCTTGATCTTACTAGATTTTAGTTTTACTTGGGTTACTAGATATACCTCTCGTAATAAGCCCCTCTGAGGTTTGGCAGTAGATGACAATCATAATGGCAGAATGATGAGGTTATGAATATAAAATGAGATTACTTAGTCAAAGAGGATAGTACTGGGCTCAGCAGAAGCAAAATAGAAGTTTGTTCATTACCCTATCTATTTAATGGACTAATAGAATTCTTTATTTTTAATCCTCACCCAAGGATATGTTTATTGATTTTAGAGAGAAAAAGAGATATAGACAAACATCACTGTGAGAGAGAAACATCATTATGAGAGAGAAACATTGATTGGTACACCTGGGATTGAACCCACAACCTGGGCACGTGCCTTGACTGGGGATTGAACCCACAACCTTTCAGTGTATGGGATAGTGCTCCAACCAACTGAGCCACATGGTCAAGGCAACTAATAGAACTCTTTTGCCATAGGTGTTTTTGGGAGGATTGAATGAGCTAATACACACAAAAAGAGCTTTGGAGAATGTCAGCCACTCTACTGATAGTCATTAGTATTGTTACTAGCAGGGAAATTCAGTCCCATCAGCTGACAAGGATCCGTGTCTCCAAACTGAGCACGGAGGTGGCACACAAGGGTCAGTGTTGTAGAAATCAAGACCCCTGACTTTGACTGTAGCTGTGGCACTTGTCTACCTCTGTGACCACTTCATAATGAAGCTCTGACCCAACCTTTCATCAAGTGGAAGTGATCCTGTTACCTGCTCCACAGCAGTTCTGGTCTTTAAGCGAAGTCATGGAGATGCAAGTCCTTTCGACATGGCAGGGCGGCGGCAGGTCCGAGAAGAGCTGGAGCTGAGTTGCGTTCTCAGCTCTGAAGCCAATGCAGTGTCTGCCTTCTCTGATCTCCGTTCTCCAGCCCTGCAGAGGCAGCACCTCAGGGCCTTGTGAGGACGGAGGGAGGCCGTCTACCTGTGCTTCTCAGACCCCTCAGCTGAGACCCTCTAAGACCAGAGGAGACTGACCGGCATGTGCACAGCGCTCACGTGGGTGAGTGGACGGGGCCGCTACAAGCATAATATTTTTTCAAGCTTTTTAATTAAATGTTATATTTTATACAAACAGTGCATTGTCCTGCAGAATAGGAGTGTTTATTTTTATCTTAAAAATCTCCCCCCGCAATCTTGCAATAATATAAACTTTTCAGGAAGAATCATTTTCCAGTGACACTGCCTGGGATATGTATCCAGTTGGAGAAACAGATTAGAGCAGTTACATCATCGTCTTCCTCCCGCCACGTGGCAGCTGTACCGCCCCATCCGAGGATGCTCCCACCGCTAACCACCTGCAGCTCCTCCTCCCGCCCACTCGCAGGCAGCAGGTCACCCACGCCGGCTCTGGGCAACACACACAGTTCCTCCCACTATCAGCTGACAGCGGGTTCTCTGGTAACCCCACCTCCCTCCAGGAACGTGCATTCATGCTTCATTCTGAACATTTAAGATTATTTACAACACTCCAAATTGTTTTAAACTCAAATATCGCAGTGGTTAGCTTGCAGATTATTTTCAACAGTGGCCACGTTTAGATGGCCCTATCCCAAATTATCTAAGAATGTAAAAAACTGACTTGCCATCTTAAGTAAGTGCAGAAATGACTGTCATCTTGGGTGTTCAGAAACACCCAATGCTTAGACACCTCGGGTTTTTATCTGCATGTAGGCTCCAGATGTAGTGTGTAAGTTTAGGCTATTTTTAAGTTGCAAAGGAAATCTATAAAAATGCTTGGTTAATATTGTCACCCTGCATGTTGTGACCCAGCTGTTTATGTCTGAGCTGTAGCGTGAACTCTGTGTACACGTGGAAGGCACTTTCACGTCTCATTCAGCTCTGCACCCTGCCCACCCCTGGGCGAGCAGCCTCGCCCATCGAAAGAGGTTGGAAAAGGTTTATTCAGTGCATGAGTTATGGACCTTCCCGTAAATGCCCTTTGAGATTTAATGGCTAATTGTCTCCCACAAAACATTTTATGGACACTGTAATTTAACCTGTGATTGTAACCTTCATGACACTTATTTTGGAATCAAACCGAGTTTTTTTTTTCTGACATTTTATAATTTATTGGAATTCTTTATGTCTGGGTCATCTGCATTAAAAAGGCTATATATTACAATTAGTAGAATCCTGTCTAATAAAAATAAATTCTCAAAGGCCGTACAAGAATATTCTGGTTTTCCATTTAAAAATCAGTAAATTCTTTTAACTAAACACATTTTAAAAATCAGTTACCTTATGTCAGTCACTAGATCTAGCATTTTTCCACAGGGTTCAAGTGGATTCATGGGCCACTGACTGGCTTTTCATGGTTCTGTTGTTTATATGCTAACAATGTCACTCCTTAGTAGCAAGCTCTAGTAATTTCTGTATCTGGGTTCTATTCGCCTTGACTGATGAAATCTGGGTTCATCATTTAAATATCAAATAGCGATGTTATGATGTACACCTGATACGGTTTTTTCTCATTACTCTTTAAAACTCAAGTAATGTCTTCATCTTTGTTCCTTTCTTTGCTGACTGAACCTAATTTTCTAGTTATTTTGATAGGGATAAGTTTGACTTAAATTGTTGATAATAACTCTTAGAAGGATGCTATCTAATAAATAAAGGAAAAATACCTGGTATCTCTCTTTTGAGAATATTATACCTTCTAAGCAGAAAATGTCATTTATTTTTTACAATATCCTATTAAACTATTTCATGCTATCTAATAACTTCTATTTTTTAAAAAGAAAGATATGAATCAGTAGGCACATTAGATTATAACATACCATAGTTCAAGTTAATATTTTCCCCACCTTCCAAAGATGAAGAGTCAATTTTTTAGATCTACTAAAAGCAAAATGACAAAGTTATACTAAATGACAATTTTCTAGAGATGAAGTAGCAACGCGCCATCTGGACATAAAACCTCCAACGTACTGCTTACAAGTTACTTCTGTAGTTGCGTATCTGCCCTCTTTCCTTCCCACTGATACTGAAGTGCAATTATCACTTTATCAATTTATAAAAGAATACTACTCCATTCCTTTTATTTACATGACCAGTGGGTTTCCCAAGTATTAGTGTCCTGGCTACTATGTCCAGAGTTGTAAACACTTTCCAAGTCCCACCCGAAAGGAGGTCATTCGGTCCCAGACCTCGGCGGAGGCCATGGATAGGCACTTGATGAAGGGGGATCTGATTCTCTGCACAGCGATTCTACAAAGTGAGTTTGGATCAGAAATATATTCAGAGGGTATATTATACCAAATTTGAAAAGGTGCAAAGATCTGAGGAGAAAGAGAATAATCTGAGGGTAAGCAAAACGTAAGGCTGTGATGAAAGCACATTGTCCACTTTTGCTTCACTGGTGCATTTGTTTACAGAATCAGTTATCTTACGGGTTAATGCAAATGTGCACCTTGAAGGGGTTTATTTTGTTTTGAACAAAAATGTGGGACACAGGACATGAGTTACAATGTGGCGGACAAACATGGCAGAATATGCAGGAAAGGAGGGTCTCTGGAGCAGGAAGATCACAGGACCAGGTCTGAGGAAGGACTCCGGGCACCATGTGTCTGACTGAACAGGACAGATGAGAATGAGCAACATGCTCGCCCTTCACCTGCCTCCAGTGTGAAGGCCAGTCACAGGAATGGTCCGAGTAACTAAAAGGGCAAAGAGGGAGGAGCAGAGAAGGTTAAAGGCATCCAGACACCTGCCGGGCAAAGCAAAACAAGTTTGAACGCAGCCTGGGACAAAAGGGGTCCCACAGACCATTCACAGACCTGTGATGTGGGAAAATTCAGAAGGCGGAGGTCCTGGCAGGAATTTCGGCAGCGTTGTGCAGGGCCTGGTGGATACAAAGCTGAGAGTCGGAGAGGGAGAGCCATGTTAGAGACTCAGTCTGAGCAAGGCCTTCAAAGACTGGGGTCCGAAGGGTGTTCATCTTGGGCTGTGAGTGAAAACGGAGTCTTATAAACTGAGCAACTGAGGAGAGCCTGATAGATCATTGAAACTGATGCTGAAATAACTGAAGATACAGAAGCAATGGAGACCGTAATCCAAGGGTCGTTGCATTTACGGCACAAGGTGGAAACTGGTGAGTTAATCCTACTAAAGACTCACTTGGGGCTTGTTGAAAAGCAGCATTCTCATACATACATTCTATATAAGTTGTATCTTGAAGCAGTCGGCTCCAAGGATAGAGACTTTTGCAAAGCCCACCAAGTGACATCAGGCCAGGGACGTGCTCTGTGAGATCCTAGTCCCCAGACAGCCTAGCCGTATTTACCAATTATGGTTGCCAACTACCACAATAGGCCAAATTACCGAAACGAACTTCCAGGTTACAGGTACCACCTCTTATACCCTGCCAGCGCCATGTTGCTGTGGCACCCGAGGATGATACCATAATGAGTAGCCAACGGGCATGTGCGGTCCCCCTGTAGCTGTGTCCTAACGACCACCATGTGGCCATGGGCCATCGTTTGTCCTCTGCACCACATGGCCTGGGGGACTGAGTGCGGCAGGACCAGATGAGATCTAGCACTGCAGGTTTAAAGCAAACAGGAAGGCCTGGGAGGGGACACTGAGTTATAGGAGCCCTGATGGAGTTTGATCCCGGCAAGAAGGAATTCTCGATGAGCTTCTGCTCACAGAATTTAGGGAAGCCATTAAATCTTGAGCCCTGCAAGAGTAAAAACATTTTTCTATATTACCCTAACTAAGTAGGTAGCCATCCTCAGGTAAAATAGACAGGCTCTGTAAAAGTGTCTTATGCATCAATTAATGTCTTTATTCAGAACTAACGGTGTGTTTGCAGGGCTG
This sequence comes from Trachops cirrhosus, assembly GCA_028533065.1. Lineage (NCBI taxonomy): Eukaryota > Metazoa > Chordata > Mammalia > Chiroptera > Phyllostomidae > Trachops > Trachops cirrhosus. The sequence continues at coordinate 81,555,671 of CM052548.1, forward strand.
TGCCCTGTCTCCCGCTCCATCCTGATCATCGCTCCTGTCAGTGTCTTTAAAAGGAGACAGAAGACACAATAAGGTCTACGATCACAGGAAACAGGACCAGCTTTAAAAATGCCCTGAGCCAGAGTCAAAATGCAACAATCAAAACAAAACCCTAAAGGCAAAAAGAATGAGCTTGATCACATAGCCTATGTCACTGGGGATAAAAATAACACATCAGTACCATAGGCAGCATGTGTGGTTCCACCAGGCCACAGCCACCCTTCCAAGGGGTCCCCCGCCTACAACCCTGCCTACGGCTGAGCTCCGTGCCGGCTAGCACACCAGTTTGACACAGGGGCGTCAACGGTGGCACTGGATTCACGGAACCTACCCACAGATCATTCAATGAGTTATGGGGGAAACAGGCAAATATGAGAATCAGAGTGTAGCTCTTTCTGGAATATGCCAAAATCACATGATAATTTTCAAAACCAGCTGAAACCAAAGAAAAGCTAGAAGAACCATGCAAAAGAAGAAATTAAATTCTTTCAAAAGGAGCAGTAAGTAGGAAAAGATGAAGAGCCGCAGAAACAACTAAAGGCCGCCGAGCGCCGGTCACTGATGGAGGAGCGAGGTGGGGAAGAGATCGCTGATTCGCCGCAGCGTTGGACAACTGGACAGTTGCCATGCTGCCAGCATCCCCTGCCCTGTCCCCAGCCAGCTCTCAGTGCACAGGACACCCGAGTGATCATCGAGAACCACACAAGCTTGGGTACACTAGTTAAAGAGCAGTTACAAAAGCTGATCAGTGAAGGTAGGCAAAAGCAGCGCTGTAGACAAGTCTAGTAGCGTTGCTGAAGGGGAGAGGCGGAGGGACAGGACAAAAGGTGGCTGGAGGGAAGCTAATCTCCTTGGCCCCCACAGTAACCGGGAAAGTCCGAGCAATATTTTAATTTCCACACAAGACAATAAACAGATGGTACGGCTCCATCCAGCTCCTTGCTGGACCTTTTGTCTTTGTGGCAGAGTAATTATGTCGGCATCCTCAAATGGGAGCTCTCTTCAGGAGGAGAGAGGCAAAGAGGGCTATGGAGGTGAAAAGGGGTGTGTACTTAAACACCTCTGCAAAATGCACAGAGGACTGTTCTTCCCACAAGTTCACAGTGCACGGAACCTTTAGACTGCAGCCTCGGGATTACTTACACTGCAGGAGAGAATAGCTACCTTGGGTGTATTTAGCCATGTTAGAGGGACTATAATAAAATAGCAGAATGACTTATTTTAAATTTAATTCTAATCAAAACCATTTACATAAAAACTGTTTTGGTAATTAGAGTGTTTATATGAACAGAGAGAAATATCCAGAAAAATTTAAGTGAACAAAATGTGATTAACTCACTTGAAATGTGGCCAGATGAGTAGTCTGTCCCCACGAACCTTATGGCAGGGCTTTTCAGTGCCAATGTCCAGGGCTTGTTTTGAAATTAAACCTCAGAAAAGTAACTCAACGGCAAACCTTCTGCTCAATGAATATCTAAGAGAACTAATTTTAAGTTTTATTAGTTTGCAATATAACATCAGGCAAGTGTTGGCCACCATGTGTTACCTTTTTGGTGAAGCCACTACAATAGAGACTTTAAGAAAGCTTCTCACCTCCAAACCGCACTTTGCATTTTGAGGAGTCATACTGTGCTCCCTCCATACCTCTGCTCCCGAGAGGGAACGTACCCAACACACATAGTAGGAGTTGAGGGAAGCCTTCTTTAATGTGCATAGGGTCATCTCGAGCAGACATCAGTGTGAAGTCACGGATTAACTGGTGATATCCCAGACATAAGAAAACAGCCCCCTTAACTTTTGCAAGGGCTTTATTTTAAGTATGCTATTGCCACTGTCATTAATATATACAGATTTTTAAAAAGCAAGTTCTAGGCATCTTGATGAAAAGGTATCAATAAAAAATGTTTTTCAATCACAAGTTAATATTTACTTTTTTTTGCAATGAACTCCTTTTGTGTTTTGAAAGATTTTTGTCCTTGAGTAAACAGGTGGCATATTCATACCAGAATCCATAAAACACAAACTCTTCAAATCAAGTTGCGTTTGTCTCGCTGATAACAAAAACTAAGTTCCTTTTGCTTCCATTGTGGCTGGTGTCTGTACCTCGGGGTAGGAGATTTTTTCCCCAGCACCAGAAGAGGAAGAAAGGAAGCTGATACACAGTCGGAATGCTGTCTTTCCTGTCTGAAAGCTCAGACAAACAAAGGGAACATTGTCATTGTTTTATGATTTTTAACTCTGCTGGGAAGCTTCTCTAGTAAGTTTCAACCGCAGGGGATGCATTTGATGAAAATCTTAAAAGCAATGGAGTGATATAAACTGTTGACTTTTATCCTTCCCCTTCATGAGTTGCTTATTCTTTGAAGGATCTTTACCTGGGAAGCTTTCAACTTCCCTTGTCATGTGAAGCCTCCGTACCCAGAGATAAAACAAAATGAACTTTTCAAGGACACGGTGGTCCGGAAAGAGGAAAGTTATTTAGGAACTAAACACAAACTTCAAAAATCTAATCGGTTCCCCCACCAAATTTAAGTTTCGTGAGCAAGCTATTTACTTCCTCACTTATATCTGCAGGGATTGTATGTGAAGCTTTACGAAAACGAAAACCCGCCAACAGGCCATATGCAAGTCCGCAGCATTTTCTTCCTCGGGTTAGTCCCCTGCGCACCACACGCTGGTTCACGTGCAAGGCAACGGATTCCGAGGGCCAGTGGAGGTGCCGCAAACTTTCTGAAGATGTCTTCAATTTAACTGTGCATATCATAGTATAACTTCTGTTTTATCTTAAAGAACATAAATTATATACATTTCCTCTACCTAGAAAGGATTTCCTCTTTTCAAAACTTTTATGTTAAGGCTAGCATTACCCAACTTCCCCATGTAGTATAAAATCAACTGAAAATTAATCTCTTCAGTCGACAGTTTGAGTTTGTTAGTAAGAAGCTGCTAAAATTGAACAAGACCGGCCTCTTCATACACCTGGAATTACGTGTACATGTGTTAATTATTCACACATAAAATACATAGGAGAGACTGAGAAACTATGGGCTGTTCAATTCCTAAAGGCAGATAAAACTATTAACCTCTGAAGAACAATAAAAAAATCAATGGAAACGTAGAGCAAAAAGTAAGCCATGACTCGGGCTCGTTTGTACATTTATTCAATCTGTTTCCACTTCATTTCAACCCGTCCCTCAGAGTTGACTAGTGCATCATTTTTTACCAAGTCTTAACCCTTTGGTCTGAAAATAAGAAGCTTCAATGACCTGTTAACTGACTTAGAGCCATTCTTTATCCCTCCCTAGAGCAGAGATGGAAACAAGAATTACACACTCCAGAGTGTTAATTTATACTATTGTATCATTTTTTCCCTGCCCCCACATACCTATACTATTATATCATTTAATATCACTGACAGATTCGAGGAGTTCATGGGCAATGTCTGAACCTAGTTCCCATGTGCTGCCTCTGTTTTCGCAAGACCTTTGGAAAACAAGGCAAATATTTCTGAGCCACAGTGAAAAACATCATAGATGTCAAAAGAGGTCAGTAGGCGAGTAACTGAAAAGACAAATACCAACAGAGTCGAGGCCGGAGTGTGGAACCGCAATGTTGAACACAGATTTTAGAGAAGACGAAACAGGGACTTTCAGGAGCAGGTTGAATTCCAGAGTCTGGTGACGTGTCCAGCCAGGCCTGTGAGTGGACAGAGCTGGACCCCAGCGTTCTGGGGTCCCGGTCCAGCATGTGTTCTGTCACCCCACTCTGCCGTTCATGTTTCCGTACAGAAAAAGACATCTATTCTTGCAGGGATTTGCATAAATCACTTTTTAAAAAGAGTGAGGTAGAGATTATCGACCTTAAATGAAAAGTAAGTTTTCATTAATTAGATATTTGCTCTTCATATTATCATACGGAGTAGACCAAAGTAGGTTTACAGTTATGAGGACCTAAGACACAGAGTTTAGTCTTATATTATTCATTAGTTGTTATGTTACTTTCCATACAGACTATTGTAAACCTACTTTTCCTCCACCCTGATTTACCAATCCGAGTTTTTATCAAATTTCACATTCAAATAAACTCAACTTGTGCATGGATATTTTATATCTCATTGGTTTTCACTCTTCTTTCCTTCCTCTTTCTTTTCTTCCCCTCTCTGTTTATTTTTAAGATTATACATGTTCTCCACCTTAGCGGTTTTCTCTGTTGTGCCGAATACGATGGCACGAACCACTGGTGGGCATACGGATACAGACTTCGTGGGACAGGATTCCATAAACACGTCTCCCCCTCTGTCGTTCCCATTCACCGCAGAGTGAGGGAGCACTCGCCTCCGTGTGCGAACTGGGAAGGTCAGCGCGCGATCAGCCGAGTGCTCACCGTACACGCACTGAGCCTGCGCTTCTGTCTCCTGCGCTACACTAGTTTCACCTTTAGGTGATATCTTGTAGCATCGCCGACCTTCCTGTTACTCCTGTTAAAACCTAAAAGATATGTTTGCCTCCTTCTTCCTTATCCCCCAGAATTAGTTGATCATGAATTCTTTCTCATTTTTCTCATGAGTAATTTTCAAATTCATTTCTTCTTTTCCATCAGCCCCTACTTTTTCCTACCCTTTCTATTGCTCACCTGGATGATGGCAATATACCTCGAACTGGTCCTTTTTGTTCCCAAAGCCCCACCTCCACACTGTTGCTAGATGAATTATCTACATTAAAAATCATCTGAAAAGCATTCAATAGTACTAAAGAATATGTGTAAGCTCCTTATCATACACAGTCCTCAGGGCTCTATCGGTCCCTGGGCTGGGTCTCCCAGGCTTTCTGCCCCGGCCCCACGTGCACCGAGTCCACTCCGGAAATTCCAAACTGCCCATCATTCCCTCCTGCTGAACTTCACCTGGTTACCTTCACAACACGTTTTACAACTCAGTTCTGTCATCACTTCCTCTAAGAACCCTTCACTGGCTTCTCGCTTTGGAGCTACGTAACCTGTCTTCTGAGCTATTAGATAGCTCTAACATTACTCTAGTAAAATAAAAAGCCCTATATTAGAACAATCTGTTTATACACACGTCTGTTTCTCTTACAAGTTCGCAAGCTCCTTTCATAGAGTAAACGGTCTGCTTAAACGTGGTAGGTATGCATTTAAGATGTGTCTCATTCTGTAAACAGTTCACTAATTAATAAGGAATCCTGAAAAAAATAAAAGCATGACTTGCGATGAAGATTTCTGAGAGGAAGTTCATTTTCACACAAGAAAACAGCAGGAAAGACTTCACAGCGGCAGCAGCACCTGATTGGGACGTCATGAGATGTGTGAAGCCCAAACAAGCAGTGTCCATGACAGGACACGCCAGAAAAAGACGTCAAACATGAAAGCGAGAGACTTGTCGGCCGCGTAATGGAGTCCAGCTGGGCGAAAACGAAGCCCCTGTTTGGTGTGAAGAACAATGGAAGTCAGGACTAGAGCAACAGAAGAAGGGTTTTTAGTGGGGAACTGGCGATATTGACCTATCATCAATAAAATGATAAAAGTTATCATTGATTTTACATGTATTGCATGTTGTGTACTCTTCTGACCACTTTAAACGTGCTCATGACTAATCTACTAGTAGGAACTATAATAGCTGTTTTACAAGTAAGGAACCGAAGGAACATAGAGGTTAGGCTAGTCACCCGAGATCATACAGCTCGTTAGTACAAAACCAGGCTTCAAAACTGGACAGTCTGGCTGGGACCCTCACACTCTTAAAAATTTGGAGGATTTAAAACCAGAGGAAGGGAAATAAAATCTTAAGATTGGTTTATTTTTACCCAACTTGAGTACCAGCTCCAAGTTCTGATTTGTTATTTGATCGGGTGGTTGAAACCATGGCCCAGGATGACGGAGTGGAGAGGGCAGCATCTTTTTCTTTTGAGTAATATAAAAGAAATACAAAGAATAGGGAGAATAAATACTTCTGCTAAATTTTTTAACGAGTGACCGACCAAACCACCCTTTGTGTCTTCTAAGAGCTCAGAAGCTGGTCCCTTCATTAAGGCACTGAGAAATACATTGGTGCTGTAAAGTGTCAGCATTCTTGAAAAGCGTTCACATCGTCTGTGGATAAAGCTAGGAGGAAGCTGCAGGAGCAGACAACTCGCATTCCCACCATTTCTACTCATACTGCGTTTGCCCCTCTCTCTCCCTCAGAGTCTTCTGAGAAGTATCAGGTTGCGTAAAAGTCTGTTTAGTTTTTTCCATAAAAAAGCATATTGTTCATTTTCACCAGTTGGATGTTTTGAGTATGCCATCTATCTCCCACTCTTGGCTTCCAGTGGGTAGAGGCCAGGGGTGCTGCTAAACATCTTCCAATGCAGAAGACAGCAAAGAATGATTTGGCCAAAATGTCAATAGTGCCAAGAAACTTTGCAAACCACTTTTGACACGTTTGGTCAGTCACAGTACCTTCTCCATACACTGCACAGATCTTTTTTATGTTTCAGTTGGTTTTGCCTTTCTTGAAATAATAAAGCAAAATATGCCAAAAATGTTACATATCTTCTTCCATCTTCAGTTTTAAAATGGCTGCACGCAAATTCATCAACTTTGTTAAGTTCTTTTAAATGCACACTGAAATGACAGCTGTCACAATACAATCTCACAAAATTGTTTCCAATGAAGCTAATGACAACTAAGCGCTACTAGAGCCATCATACAAAAAATACTAAAGGCACTTTGACCAGCCCAACACTCTACCAGATGACTGAGGAAGAAAACATTTGAGCTTGATTTACATTTACGTGCTGAGCTAGAATGGTGCAGAGGTGGATGCGGCATTTCAGGACCATTAGGGAAGCCCTGGGGGGCCACAGGGAAGTAGATCTTCCCAGGAGGCACCGATGCAGTGCAGCCAGGAAACTGTCCTCTGGGGTGTGATATGTGTTTGAAACCGTCATCCAGTTTGTGAGGCTAAGTCTCCCGAAGGTCAGACACTCGGTCTGAGAGCCACGGTCTAGAACGGCATCTCTCACTCCTACGCCTACTATCCTCCTGGTAACATCTTTGCTCCCTGTCCCAGGGGCTTCGGTGTCTTGATTTGTTAGAGGTTTCGGTACTGCGGCATAGACTGATCATTTCCCCAAGACCAATCACCCCTTTCTTCATGGTGATAACGGCACACCCCGAGGATTTGTTTAGCATGCGGCTATCCAGCTGGAGACTGCAAGTCCCAGTTTTCCACTGTACCTTACATAGTCATGTGATTAAGTTCCAGCCAATGAGGTGTGAGCAGAATGATGCAGGCACCTTCCAGACCAAATCCCTTAAAAAGGCAAAACTGGAACTTCATTTCCTTCCTCTTCACACTCATGGGGACCAGAATTCACAGGAAGCAAGTGAGCCTCCCTGGCCAGCAGACGAGACCGAGACATCGCAGAGCAACGAGACAGGACAAGATGGTTGGGACCCTGGAGAAACCTGATTAGGCAGAGATGTTTTATGCCCTGTGCCACCTGGCAGCTCGGAACTCTCGTGAGAGGAAAATAGCTGTCTCGCCTGAGCCACTCTGTTTTCGGATTTCTTCGTGATAGCAGGTCAGCCTGTGCTGGGACTGAGGCGACCCGGAAGGGAGAAATGCTCGCAGCTGAGAAAACAAAAAGGCCCCTGCAGGAGCATGCCAGATCCGGTCATTCGGTGTCCATGTGTCACAGCATCAACACCGGGAAGAGGGGGCTTACTGTGTTTCCTGGGCGATTCGTGCAGCGTAAGGGGAAATAGAGGACTGCGACTTTGGGAGGAAAGAAGAGAATCTGAGTGAAAAACTGGGGATCCTGTGGCTTACCTCCCCATCCTATGACCTATGGCAGAGTTGAGTCACCCACAGAGAATTAATAGTGATTTGCTTATTGTCCTCTGAGAGGAAAGCCCATTTGAAATGGGCGGCATGATGGTTAACAGCGACAAGAGAAATGATGACCTTCTCTGAACAAACCTTCACTTACTGCATCGGTTTAAAAAAATAACGAATCAATGCCTTAGACTAAGTCTCTCTACTTTGCTCTCAGAAGGAATACAGAAATTTCGTTTGTTTGCTGTCACCGTTCAGCAATATTAGGAGACTGTGCTTTATCACTCACATTCCTGCAGAACGAGAGTTCTCTGCTTCTCTAATTACAATTCGGGACAACTCTGTCCCTTTCTCAAATGCAGAATTGAAGAATGTTGCAGCTGGGATGGACCTTGTAAGAGAATGTTAAGTTCTTTACTCCTCATTTAAATTAAGGTTTTAAAAGAGGTCAGGCACAATATAAGCACAGAAATTCTAACTGAAAACAGCCATAAAAGAAAAGGATTGTTTTCTCTTTCAAATACACTTCAGAAGCAGTTCCCATAAAGCGTGTGGTTCAAGGAGAATTTTGTAAGTTCACACAAGTTAATTAGCAGTAAAATTTCAATTCAGTGTGTTTGATGGAACTGGTCTGAGCAAAACAGAACGCGGGTGACCCTTGAACAACACAGGTTTGAACCGTGTGGATCCACTGATACATGGATTTTTTCTCAACAAATATCTGTATTGTTTTCCATCAATATTTGGGAGTCTGCAGATGCAGAGGGTCAGCGGCGTGCCTTGATCTACGTCATTCTGTACAGGGGACTTGAGCATCCATGGATTTTGGTTTCTGCGAGGTGTCCTGGAACCAACCCCCCATGGATGCCAAGGGACAGCTACGTTTCCAGGAAGTCAAAAGTTACACGTGGATTTTCAACAGCAGGAGGGGGGCCAGCAGCCCTAACCCCTGGGTTGTTCAAGGCTCAACTATACATCTGGATACTTCAGAGCCCAAAAAAGTCATAGCATCTGTTGTCTTAGAACAGCATTTCCCTCTTTTTATTCTGAAAGATGCAGGTTGATTATCCTCACTAAGCTCCAAATGCACTTTTCTTTACATCATTTTGTGATTCATCCTTATGGATTAGTTTTCCAACATAATGTGGTTTCTCATAAGGGTAAAGATACTCTATGAAACATACTTTTGGGGACTTGAGGACAAAGAAGCCATTGTGTTTGAGCCTCTCTGAGAACTCTCCCAAAAGTCATGATCTTAACTAAATTCTCTAAGAAAAAAACAAAACAAAGCAGTAACAGCCAGCCCCACAGGACCACAAAGGTCAGGAAGGCAGCCTCACACTTCCACATCCCCACATCCCTGATCGCATAGCAATGGCCCCCAGCCCGTGCCGGCCTCAGCACCGTGGGTGGGAGCGCCCTTCCTTGTTCCATGCAGAGTGAACACTCCTGTCCTGCTGAAGCCTGTGTGCTGTCTGGTACCTGGCCCAGCCCGCTGCTGTGTCCGTCATCTGTGGGGAGGAGGCAGGCACGCTCTGCGGTGGCGTGAGAGGGAGGCAGGAAGGAGAGCCCCGTTGGCCTGGGGGACGGATGTCCACTGTTGAAGCTGACCTTGCTCTGCCCCCTCTCTGTGTGAACAAGGCGTTGTTCCACCCAGTGCCTGACCGGGTGTGTTTTCCTTGTTGACTCTGACATAGGACACGGTGGCCAGAAGTGTTTGGACTTCAATTTCTGGTGCTCAGTGTGGCGATGGTCTTTGCAGTCTTTCACATATTTGGAGCTCCCCTCTGGGACTGACGATCGAGGTACGGCACTCGGTGCCCCTGGGGGTTGAAAACCTGTGCCCTGCACTCTGCTCCACTGGAAAGAGAGTCAGGGAACAGAAACCGGGTCGGCCTCCCGTACTAAAAGACACCTGTGCAGGATCCTTACATCAAGCAGAGGTCTTGGTATCTTCCAAAGACAGACGATGGGCCAATATAAAACATAATTAACCACCTAGCATCTGAAACAAAGTTTCAGATGAAACTGAATGAAGGCCAAATGAAGTATACTCAAAGATTGCCATGTCTCTGGAGCCTGTAAGAGGCTTCAGGTTCTCTATCCATGGAAGTATATTATATTTAGCTTTCATAGGCTTAAAATAAAACATCCATCATCTTGGTGATTGGCTACCTCTAAGAAGGTGCCCATTGAAATCCTCCTCTAGGTGTTTACAGCCTGGGGTAAATTCCCTCCCCTGGAGAGTGACCTGGACTAAGGACTGCCTTTTAATAGTAAAAGTGATGGAGCATCATTTCCACAAAAAGTGGTGGCTGCCATCTTGGCTCTTTCTCACTCCCTCCATCCTTCACTCTACAGGGAAGCCAGTGACCGTGGTATAAAATGATGTGTGCAGAGGCCCAGGTAGCACCAAACTTACATCTGCACCAAACTTACATCTCCACCCAACAGGCAGTGAGGACCTGAAGCCACTCAGCAACCACGTGGGGGAGCTCGAGAGCCAATCCTTCCGTCAAGGCTGAGGTTCACCCTCTGCTATCAGCTTAGTTGCAGCCTCGTGACACCCAGAGCCAGACACACGTAGTTAATCCATGACCAGGTGCCTGAACCACCAGAAACTATGGAAGGATAAATGTTTGTGTTAAGCTGCTGGGCCTGGGGGTAATTTGTTATTCAACAATAGATGCCTAACACAATCTTGAAATGTCTAACGTTAGATCTGTCCTAGGGATAAGCAAGGCATTTTATTCATTTTTAAACAGCTATTTGAATCCAGACACTACTGAAAGTACTTTACAAATAGTAATTCAATTATTTTTAGAGGACAGACATCAGAATGATTAGATCACTTTTACAATGTCCAGCCACTTGAGTGGTAAAACTTAGAGACCAAGCCTTGGACTACGATGCTATGCTGCCTCTACACGTCAATAAATGTTTGCTACTTTCCTTGTTTGTTAGACAGAAAGTTCCCCTGAAGAAAGCTCCTGCAACCGAAATACTCCAGTCAAATAGGAGGTTAGTTTAGGAGTTCCTTGAGCCAAGGATATTGCCTGTCTGCCCAGCCCTGCCGTGGTGCCTGCCACACGACGTGTGCTCGGTAACTATCGGCTGGAAACACAGACGTGGGGATGTGACGGCAGCAAGGCTGTGCAGAGAGGAGTCCATTCTGGGTGAGATGCAGTACGTTATGGCAGGTCGCCCCTACAACCATTTCGACCTAGTGTGTAGAACGAAGTCCAGCCCTGGGTTTACTGTGTGCATTCCTTTTCCAGCCCCTTCTTGAGCTTCTATTCTGTACCGGTTGGAAGAAACAGGTCTTCAGCTGGTCAGTGACAAAGTAATTTATGAGCACTGGCAGTGCTTTGGGAACAGGGAGAGCTCACCTGGTGTTGTAAGCCTTTGCTCTACTGTAGGGCTAACATTTGTGCTCCATCACGTCTTCTGTATTCTTTTTAAAGCTGAGAGCACTGGTTCTGGATGAGCCTCAGGAGATCGTTCCACAGTGAACACGCAGAACCGCTCTCAAGCCGTGGACACTGCACAGACATGCTTAAATCCGCAGTTCGTCTCTGGGGCAAGCACCCCCCCAACTTCTAAGTGCTCCTTTTCTAAAAGTTAATATGTATAACTGTGGCTATGATGTGACACAAAAGAAATGAAAGAATTCAACAGTGAAAAAAGTTCAGGGAGAAAATAGAGTGAAGCAAGACGCTAAGAAGCCTGTGAGCTTAAAGCAGTTCAGGGGAAAGGATGCCCTGTTGCTCTGATCTGGGTCACTAGGTTAACTGCCTTCCGTGGTCTGCTAAGGATTTGGTCCACAGAGTTAGAGGAACTCATTCGTGGTTTCCAAAGAACAGCTGCAGATAGGCGCTCTTTCTCTCCGGAAGAAAGAGCGATCTCACGGAACAGAGCAGAGTCCGGGCAACCACTCCATTCCACCTTTGTCAGGACACACAGGCATGTCGACTTCCAGCCCCCTCACTAGAAAGAGCTCAGAGATTAGTTCAGAAATTGGCCTCAAATCCTCTGAAAAGGAATAATCTGATGCTCAGTCTTTCTAACATTAAAGAAACTCTGTAGGAAAACGTAGAAATGGGTAGTGTATTAGTCCCAACATAATTACTAGCATATCTTGCGACTGTTCAGAAACATGCAGATTATTTTCCTTATCGTGAACTTACAGAGAGAAATATTTCAAAGGGGTCTTAATCAAGTATATTTTCACTTTCTATATTTACTGCTATATTTTTGCACATATTCAAGGACTTAGTTTATTATCTGACTTTTACTAAGATACGATTCAGAGGTCACACATATACATTGTTTTAAACTGGTAATAAGCCCCAAAAGGAGAGGAATAAATAGCAAAAAAGGGGGGTGGAAGGTCTGCTGTTAACAGAAATTCTGTGATTCCAAAGTCAATCCTGAAGTTAGCTGCCAAATGCTTTGCTTCTCGTTGATCAAAGCTTCCCTCCCTACAGCACACGGTCCGTGTTATAAGTGACTAATATTTGCAAACACACGTAGAGTTTCTGAAGAGCTTTCCTGTTTCTTCCACCCTCACAGAAGCATTGGGAGGTGTGAACTACAACATCTACCTGACAGATGAGGAAAGAAGCTCGCCAAGTATTTGCCCCGGACTTCCACCTTTCCACACTTCCAATCTCACTTGTGTTTCTCTTTCCACGCTGCCTGTTGCCCGACCGCTGAGGACCGTCCGTGCTCAGGAGGAATAAAACGGAGGGAGGCCGTCCCTGAGAGCACATCCGTTTCTTAAAACGGGTATTACCGGTCTTTAATTTAGAGAAAAGTGCTGTCCCATGTCAGATATGACCAACAGGTAACAAGGGAAAGTAAGCACAGGGACTGTGATACCTATGGCCGATGTGTGTCTGGATAACAGAAGAAGCACCCTTAAAAGAAATAAGAAAACGCCAGTAGATAAAGAAACCAAGCAATGCACTGCATTCAGAAATAACTGGCCCATTGCTGATTCAATTCCAGATATTGAAAAGAGTGAAAATGCATGTTTGTGATTTATTTTCAAATAAGATTGACACAAATATGATGATTTGAGAATTTGTAGTAAAAATAATACCTGTGGAGAGTGACAACATATTTTTATAAGGTATCCTCTTCAATAGAACTACATTTATAAAGAATAAAACGGGAATGTTTGTTTTCCTCTTTCACCAACAAGAAACCTGTGGGAGTTAAGGCTCTGATGTTACTGTGTGAGGCAGAGCATGCATATCAATGAGTATGCTTTTAAACAACTATGTCTATTTTAAATAGGAGTCTTAAATATTAGAATGCTAAGATCTAAATCCTAATATTAGAATGCTAAAGGACTTTTTAAAAATCCTGGCCAAGCCACAGAGAATACACGTAAGACCACAGTAGTACTGAAAGAAAGTAAATTAAACAAGCCACTTCAGTCTTGACCTAAGTTCAATGACAAGTCTGATATTCTGAATCTATCCAGGAGAAAATACATTCTACAACTACTTGAAAAAGCTATGGGGCATAGTGATTTATAATAGTAGTTCTGGACAAATGAAAACCCAACATTTTTGCACTTGAACAAAATTGAGCTTGGACAATAGGGAACCTGAAACTCATTTGGATTCATGCAGTGTTTCAAAAACACATCCCTGGGACCTCTGACGATCAATCTCGGACCTAACTGGCAGCCAGATCCAAAACCTCCAAGCAGAGGTATATGTGGATCGGACTCCGCAGGTCTCCGAGGACAGTCTCCGGGGTTGCGCACTTGTATTGTACAAGCTATCTTTTCTTTCTCTAGTGGGACGCCTGAAAGAGACCTGTGGGCAGAGAATTACCATAATCCAAGTAGGATATCATCAAAGCATGAATTAAAGTTTCACTGCCCATCTGTGGCATTACATTCTAACTCCGTTTCTAAACTGATTTTACACAGGCTTCCCCAGTAGACCGAACGCCATTCAGGAAGAGCAGCCATCAATTAACGCTCACGCCTTGTGCGCAGCTAAGACAATGGCAGTCACTGCAGCTTCGTAACAGGAGGAGATGACCATCTGCAGGCTCTGAGCTTTCGGATCTTTACTGTGAATTTCTTCACATTATCTGAGTTGTCTTTCGGGGTGTCTGAGGCTTGTTCTTCCAAGCTAATGAGGAAAAACACTCACTAACAGGTCAACTTCACGATTCCATTCTTTTTCTTTTCTTGGTCCATAATACCTATACCCTCCTGGAATATTCAGGCACAGGTTGAGCCACATAACTAATGATAGAAAGAAAAGTAAAAATGATAGAAAGAAAAGAACCTGTAATTTCTGTCCCTTTCCAAGGAGAGGCTACAACAGAATATAACAGAAACAAAGCTGGATAAGGAGCAATGCAGACTGGTAGCAGGCGGTCTGATCCTCTGGAGGCACAGCGTTCTAAGCCCTGACGCGGCGCAGAAGGATGTGCCAACGTTCCTCGGTGGGATTCGGGAAATCCCGTTCGCATTACCGTTTAGCCTGAGCACCTGGTTTGAATACAATAGATGGTTTTCATTTTTGTGTTAGAAAATCATGTGGTATTTTGGGATCTGACCCAACCATGCAGAAAATTTATGCTTTTCCCATAAAAGGAAACTGCTAGGCATGTTTTCATGACCAATGCAGGATCTACTTCTCTAAAATTTAAAAACATTTCATCCCCTAAATTACGCTACACGATGTGGCATAATGCTTTCTTTCAGCTTTTGTCTTCCTCGTCAGAAAACCTTTATAATCTCATCACAGTATCAGAGCAGCAGTAACTAGTTCACAAAGTTACAAGCCATCACAGTGACCACCACCTGGGCTGTGGTGAGCCCGATGTACAAAAAGATTATTTTATAAAAAGATGAATTTGATAATAATAGATATACTGATATTGACATCCAAAGTCTTTGCTCCCGAGTGTTACTCCTCTGGGCTCCTTCTCAGAAATCCTCCAGCTGAAGTTGGATATAGGCATTATTTTCATGTTTCTGTAGCCAAGTAATCTATGACTTTACCTACGAGGCAGAGCACGTGGGAGATGTAAGCAATTACCCAGTTGGGCAAGTGATAGCAAACCCACCTGGACCTATCAGAAGTGCTGTGTTCTTCCGTACGGGGTCCCCCCGCCCCCCACCGAAGGCCTGGACTCCTCTCCCCGCTCCTCTTTGGCAGAGAGCGCCCCAGGGTGTGGACGCTCTGTGGTGCCCTCTGGCTAACACCCGGTGCCCCTGCCCAGGGGGTTGGGCCCCCCCCCCCGCACAGCTCAGGGAAGCGCATCAATCACCGCATTTCCAAGGGCTCGTGCTGAATGCAGCTTTCTTCTCGTGTCAGAACTGCTCTGAGATTTTATTGTAGTGTTTTATGCTCACTAGAGTTTAATCTGTACAGATTTTAAACAAGAAAACATACCATGTGAACCTCATTTCATGCTATCTGCAGTAATGGTTTTATTTTAACATGGGGACTCATTCCCTTTACACATCCTGAAAAAGTATAATGTCATATATAATTTTCTAAAAACATCTCATATGTTGACGCCTCCACGCTATCTGTGCTGTCATTCTCTCTACGTGAATCACTCTTCCCCAATCGTTACGCATGATAGGTCTTTCAATAGCCAGTTCACCAGCTAACCCTTCAGTGATGACCTCCGACTTACTGAATCTCCTCCTACTGCAGACTTGCATATCGGGACTGCACCTGCAGCAAGGATTACTTATTATATTTATTTAGATGGTTATTTTCAAGCTAAGTATATCAACCAGGGGTAATAATAAATTCTCCACCACCAGTAGAACACTAAATATGCACCCACTGAGGAACAGTGCCCTGCAGTTAAGGGCAAGTTTACATCTTAGTGTATATTTCTAATTAAATGCTGTTTATTAAAACTTGCTAATTTTTCAGAAAAAAATAACATCTCTCTTGAATGCATTATAAGCATGGGAAGTGGTATTTTGTATTTAAAATCAGTATTAATCATCCAAAGTTCTATGAAAACTCTCTGACTATCAGAAACTAATGCCCAACTGATTCCTTTTTCTGATAACCCCCTTTCCCTGAGCACTGCCAGTTCCACTGGTGCCTCATCACAATAAAGCGTGGGTCAGGAGGCAAGCCTAGGAAATACCTTCCACTTTTCTTTCCATTCTTGCCATCCCTCCTTGAGAGTCAAAGGTCATCAGAATAAGAGAATATTCATCTCACATGCCTCTTAATTAGGGGCGTTTTGAAGCTTTCTTGTCCAATTCATTCTTTTTCACGTATGAAGTTTTTGCTCTATGCATACCCTTTTTCTAATCCCTAGGTAAAGCAGTGAGTTTTATATTAAGATGCCTGCTTTTTAAAAAAATCAGAATCATTTATTTTCCAAATCCAGAGTGATCACCTTATTTAAATGAAATCCTTGTTTCTTTTCATTGGTTTATTCTTGCAATCAGCATTTGGGTTTTCTCAATTAATTTTTAAACAGTTTAATTTCATTTCCAAGCAAGAAAGTTTTATTGCTGTTTGACTTTACCTGTCTTCTCGATCATCTCCAGGATCCAAAAGGCTGAATCGTGGTCACATGGCCTCTGCCCTGTGACTGCCGACTTTGACCTGGGAATAAGGAAGCACCAAGGATCTGACCCGAGCTCTCGGCTCCATGCCAGTGACCACAGTGAACTCTGCATAGTCTATATTGCATAAACTATCTAAACTGCTTAAATTTATTAATAATAACTCCCAATTTAAGATACATTTGTTTGCTCATTCTTGAGGTCTTCATGGAGGCCTCTGGTGACCATTGAAAACACTGCGCAGTACTTCAGGTGAGGGGCCCGTAAGCCTTCTCTGCACAGGCTGGGCAGTAAGTGCGCAGGCGTGGTGGGCATCCAGTCTGGGTCGCCGATGCCCAGCCCCTCCGTTGTAGCTGCAGACAGCACACAAACAGAGGAGTGTGGCTCTGGTCCAACAAACCTCGGCTTACAGACACGGAAGTTTTAATTTCACACAATTTCCACATGTTTCAAAACGTGTCTTCTGATTTTTTTCAACTAGTTAGAAATGCAAAAACTACTCTTAGCCTATGAACTGTTTGAAAACAGATGATTGACTAGATTTGGCTCACAAGCTAGAGTTTGCAACCCCAGGTTTTGGAAAATAAGAGAAATTAGATTTAGTATCTGTTACTACTAGGAGAGAAAAGATATGTAGACAGTAGGCTAAAAGGTAATGTAAGAAATGCCCAAGTTATTAGGAAAGGTTAAAGGAAGCATGAACAAAAGTGTATCAAGTATCGTTTCATTCATAACTCTGATGGTTAACTTTAATGGGATATTTCTAGTGAAGTAAAAATGTGCATGTAATGTTGAATTTGATGAACTAAAAGCAGTACCACAAATTAGTGCCTCCAAAGAATTCTGAAGTGTGTCTGTTCATTAGAAGCAGGACACTATCTGACAGGAAGAGGTGGAAATAACCTGGGAGGCCCAAGTCCAAGGACAGGAAGAAGCAGATGGAGCTGGGCACCAAAGTGAAGGTGCAATGTGGCAGGAAACGAGCCCCCGGCGTTCTGCTCTCAACCGTTGTGAACATCACAGGAGCGCCAGAGAAACGAACGGAAGGCAAACGACATGCAAGCCAGTGGAAAGCATTTACGCAAAAATAACCAACTCTCAATAGTGTTCATAGGTGGGGTAACTTAATAAACAGTAATGTCTCACCCAGAGCCTCCTCCGAACTGTTAAATACGTCAGTTTCAGTAAAAGAGACGGCTCAGTTATGCGAAGACGTACGGCAGAGAGGCGGGTCACACAGCACAGAACGAGCTGGATGCCCGCCTCTGCTGAAGGAAACCGCACTGAGAAGCGGACGAATTCCTGAAGGTAACGACCAAGTCAAAAGTCAGGCCCACCCCCATGTCCTTCCGAGATAACCTCTTACTGCTGAAACTCAGCTGAGCTGTGCAGACACCATTAGTGAGTAATTTGTTCAGACAAAATTGTTTGCTCTATTGCAATATCCTCAGATAGGACTGATCCAGGATGATTTTCATTTACTATAAATTTTGCCCTTTTGTGATTTCAAACAGGCATATGGTTGGATAGAATAAATATAAAGGGCTCTACCTTAGCAAAGGTCAAGATCAGACTTTTTATAGATCTATGTTTTGATTCTCTCACCATTTATAGTGAATATTTTTCTTTTAGTTTTCCTCTCCCCAAGCCCATACCCACAGTACCAAGGTCAGAAATCCTTCTCCATGTCAACTCAACCCTACACCTTCGAATACAGCCTGGGTAGCTGACAATGGTAGCCGGTGTCCTTCGCCATTCCCCAAACGTGTAATGCCCTTCAGTTGTACTCCAGGGGACCCTGTCTCATTCTTCTCCAGTTGGGGTAAACTTCTGCATAATAAGAACAAAAAGACCTAACAAAGGAAGTTAACTGTCCAATTAGATACCATCAAAGCCTAATTGGGGGAAGAGAGTAAACACAGTGACCTAATTCTTAAGAGGTCAATTGGGAGAAAAACATCATGTATTCCTCTAAATGCAACCATCTACAAAATCTAATACGTTGGCTCTGCAAAAGTACTTCCTTTTAAAATAGCTCTCTGTAGAATAAAAAGGTTTTAAAAAATGCTGTAGATCAAACGGATTTCTTTTTTGGCTCTGTATGTCACCAGTTATTTTGCTACATTCTATGACTCTGCCAGGCTGGGTTAGGTATCAACATCAGGGAAAGTCTTGCACTCACTGATCCTTCCAGGGGAAGTGGGCTGTTACTATAAAGTATTTACTTGTGGGATCTGCCTCCTTAAAGGCGATTCCGTCCAGATCCCCAATACACACTAAATACCCCTAATACAAAGTCCTGCGCTCAAGGGAGATAAGGAGAGGAAATGGTGAGTTGTCACAAGGAGTCAGGTCCAGGACCCTAAGGGGCTCTACGGCGTTTCAGCATCTGACCCTTCACCCTACTCAGGTAGAGGTCACGATCGCTTGCAGAGGCCCGGAGAGGGGTTTTCCAAGGTCAGCCAGCTACTTACTGACAGTGTGGAGTCAGATGGCTCCAAAGTCCACGTTTTCCAACACACACACACACACACACACACACACACAACCACTGTTTAATTTATTAAAATGAAGGGTGAAGAAAAGATAGACTTTATATAAAAAAAGGGAAGAATAGTTTTCCTTTGCAAAAATTTTCTTCACTTAAAACCCCACCCATGTTTCCAGGCCCAAATCCAACGCCTCCCCCTCCATTCTCTTCCTGTTTCTTGAGTCACTAGCCAGAAGTCCTCTCTCCCTCCTAATACTCTCCAAATGTTTTGTTTTCCAATCTCACACATCAGCGACATATCATATTCACAGCACGGTGCTAAGCGCCACGGGTCCTTTGTTAGACTCCCAGACTTTTCATGCTTGTTTCTGTAGTTTAATGGTCATCGCGCTAACTAACCAAATGTCCAGGACAGTTCTCTGGCTGGAGCTCAGCGTGAATAAGGGCCCAAGATTACTGGCAATGTCTCTGCACATCCTAATTTACTGTCTTTAATCCCCTTTCAGCGTCCAAAAAAAAGGAACAAATCCTTCCATTAGTATCTGGAAGGATTTGTTCAAAATAATAATGATAGATCTCATAAATATGTGTTTCTATGCTTCTAAATTTGTTCCTTAGTCCATCATATTTATACATGCAAACTGCTGGATAGATTTGTGGGTCAGAGAATGAGGGGAGCCTGGAGTCCCACTCGGTGGGGAGAAGCCCGGTTCAGCAGCGGGGATGGAGCATAAACAGAGGCACCGGCCAGGCTGTCTCGGCTCGGGGTTGTGGGGGCGCCTCACCAGCCCCGCAGCTTCCCTGGGTGGCCAGGGACACCAAATCATAGCTAACACAAACCTTAAGCACGTTTCATTGTCACCACATGAAGTTAGAAATGCAGAAGAATCTACTATTTCAGTTAATCTTACACATTTTATAACTCTCACTTGCCATTTTCTTTCCTTAATCTTCTCATAGTTAATGATGCACAAGAATAGTATTCTGTACACAAACTAAATTTGCAAGAATCTCACTAAAAACCAGCTGGATGAGCTGGAAAGCTGGGCATCATTAAGTTAAAGCATGTGTCTCAGATGGAGAAGGACAGACACCACAGGTCAATAAACACAGCCCAGCCCCTATCCTGGCCGGGGGCCGGGGGGCTGGGGGCCGGGGGCTGGATTTCGTAATGAATAGCGAGGGGTAAAGTCCTCGTAGCAGGGAGAAGAGGAAGGCAACCCCGGAGGTAAGGCAGGTGTGTGGGGTAGAGCTCGGGCTAGACTGGAAAAAGCCAGTGACTGTGGCAAAACTCTCCCTTAGGATGAGCAGGGAGAAACCACCCAATGTGGGGGCTGTGTAGGTGTCTTCTAGAGGTGCCTGTAAGCGGGGGTTTCCTTTTCTCTCTGCACCGTTCATGTAGACTTCACACATCTCTGGTACCAGGAACCAAACCAAAAATGGAAACTTGCAGACCTAGTCCCTGGGTTGTGAAAAGGCTTAGAATTCTGAACATTGTCTGATTCAGATTGTGTTCTGTTTTCTTATAGGAACACTATAAGTGAATAAAAAACTGAAGAATTATAAAAATGGATAGTAGAGATTTGCAACATAACTTTTTAAAAAAATATTCGATCATCACAAACTAAAACAAATAGGATATATATTAAACTCTTCAATTCATAGAACTTCCCTCAAATGGTGCAATAGTAATAATTAAATAAAATATACAAAATAATTTAATAAATTTAGTAACTATATTTCATATGCTATTTAATGTTTATAGTGGAGAAAAATGGAGATTGGGACAAAAGTAGGTTTACAGTTGTATCCACTTTCAAACACAATAGTTAATAAATAAGTAAAGTCTACCAAAGAACACCTACGGGCATGTTAGTAGCAGCTAGCCCCAAGCTAGAAACAATGCAATCACCTGATATTACAATGGATAAATAAATTGCAGAACAGTGTGTTAAACACCAGTGAAAAGGAAAACAACAACTGGCCCCATGCAATGATGTGAATGAGTCTTGCAGACGTAGTGTTGGACAAAAGAAGAAGCCAGACGCCGAGGCAAACTACCAGCGTGGTTTCACTCCTACCATGTCCGAGACCAGCAGACTGTTCCACAGGCATGAAGGTCACGACAAGGCGCATTTGGGGAAGGAGGTGGGAATTGATAAAAGACGGCTGTTAGAAGTGTTCCACACCTTGATCTAGGTGGTGGTGACTTGGATGCATTTTTATTTGTAAAAATCATCAAGGTATATACCTCATATTTGAGCAATTATACACGTATATATATATATGGCATACTTAAACACCTTTACATAATATATAGATAGCTATAGATACAGAGATAGCATAATTTATATACATCAATAAAAGTAAATAAATTGAAAAGAATCATAATGGCCATAATCTGGGAGTAGCCAAGTTCTCAGAAGAAAAAATACTTAAAGGCAAGTGCCAAAGTGTTCTATCTCCATGTACAGATTTTTCTGAAGCCAGCTCATCACAGGCAGATATGAGCAACCAAATCCAAGAATATATATATGTGCAGTAAAAATAAGGTCCAGGAAGGATGCTCACACCATCTAGTTTTGATTCATCAGCACCGGTTACGCAGAGAGGATGCCCGGACCACGCAGGAGAACTCCAGGGGTCAGGACGGAGCTGCATGTCCTGCCCAAACACCTCCTCTGCCTTGCACGAAGATGATAGAAGAATCCACGGAAGAAGATGTAGTTCACACCCAGAAATGAAGACTGTCTACGGTTTGCTCATGTAGTTCTAGGTAACAAATAATGCAGTCTATGCCCTGGGTCCAAACGGGTGCAGACTGACTCCACTGGGCTTAGTCTGCACCACTCGGCTGTGCTTCTTGGGCAGCGAAATTAAGTATTTGAGGCCCCTTATTCATAGACCTTAGCCTTTGCTTGCCCTTGCAAAATATATATATTTTATATATATATAAATATATAATATATATATTTATGTATATATTTATATATATTTTATATATATATATATATATAGAGAGAGAGAGAGAGAGAGCACTCTCCATATATTAAAGCATGAGTCTCTATCAACCAGTTTACATGAAAGGTGTGCTCCTCTAACCAGGCTCTGGCTACGACTGCAGGGCACAGCAGCTCTGTGTCTCTTACCTGAGTCCTGGATGCCTGTGGTTTCTCAGAGGGCTGGCCCTTCTCCGGTGGTTTCTCAGAGGGCCGGCCCTTCTCTGGTGGTAGCGCGGTGGGAGGCTGGGGCTTGTAAGTCACTGCAATGGGACGAGCTGCCCCCCTTCCAGTGGTCAGACTCGGGTGTGTCATGACATTTCCCATTTCTTGCCATGAAACAGTCTCTTCTATTCTGAGAACAGCCACTCAGAGAGTCAACATTTCATCTGGGCATGGCCCCGTATGGGGTATGTCATGCCTATGTCCATGCAATGAGGGCTTAAGGTCATCTACTTCTTTCCCCAGTTTTCTGAAATTATCACATTTTGTTCACGTCAGATAACTCAGAATATTTATAACCAACAGACCAAAGAGGATACTTTCTGTTCTAATATCGAATAATCTCATTGTACAGAAACAGCTCATGTTTAAATAACCTAAAGGTTTTTAGGCTGCTTCTTAATCAGATTTTCTTTCAATTTATTCTCAATAGTTACTGAACTCGAAATGTCACCAAACCTGTTAAATGGGAGGAAATCTTACAGTGACTTAGAATGAATTATTGAAGTGATGAGAACTTTTAAAAGAAGCTTATTAAGATCCAACTGGTTATATACATATGAAGTTAGACTCTGATAACGCATAGATTCAAACGCGTTGGCCACAGTGGTACAAAGTCATATCTTTGCATTTAAAAAATAAGTAAACAAAACCAATGAGTGATCCTTTGTGCTCCTCAGAGCCCCATTTAACCAGTGTAGGTTCCAAAGCTGAAGTCCAGAAAATGCAGGAAGTTCAAATAATAGTAATATGATAGAGGGTCAGTAACAAATAGATCAGCACTTCTAAGATTAACGAATGCTTCACAAAATTTATCATTTGCATAAATGTCAAGAAAATAAACACACTTTGAAAAGAAAATAAAGTGTCCTTACTGAATAATTTCACCACACAGGCTCACATTCGCTTTTTTGTGTGTTTAAATCAGCAATTGCCGCCCCAGGAAGAAAGATCCATCGAGAGATAAAAGGTTAGTTTTTCCAGTCAGAAGCCACAAGATAGAATAAAGGGAATTTATTTTGAAGAAAGATAAAACCATTTTATCTAGGTATTGGTTAAATTATTTGACAGCTAACTTATATTAGTATAAGACATAACTCTATTCTGCTCAGTAATTAATATATCCTAGAGCCATTTACTTTAGATAAAATCATCTACAGAGCATTCATTAATGAAAATATTACACTAAGTTATATTAAAAGTCTGCTCCTTTAAAGAGTAACACAGATTAAGTCTATAATTCCATATAGTTATTTATATACAGAAATGCCTGAAGACACTGGAGGAGCCTAATTTTTCAGGGTATTTTCCTTCCTCGGGACTCCAGGATTAACCATACGTACAAGGCAGTATTGTAAGGTCCTTCCTTCAAAAGCACTTAGGATTGAGGAAGGAGGTGTTGGAGCATAGCAGTGACTATTGGGAAACTTGACTGCTTCCTCCTGCTCTGCTCACCTCCAGCCTCAGTGACTCTGGAAACCAGGCTAACTAGCACCGCCTCTGCTGCGTTCGCCTTTTCGGGTTACCTGAGCTTTCCTCCCGCCGCTCAGAAAGGTAGTAAAGCCAGCCCGCTGTACTGCACACTGTCCCTGTAACAAATAATTTGAAGGTTAAAAAGTTTCATTCTCTGTAACTATTTTATTTCATACAAAAATGTGAAATGACCAAATAAATTTTGGTTGGGTTTTATTCTGGCCAATGCTATCATTGGAAGGGTAGAGCCCATCAGTGGCACCTCTGGTTAAAATGTATTCCTGAGGAATATCCCAAAGGAGTAATTTCTGGGGAATAATATGCAGCCTTCAATTTACTTTATCACAGCTGGATATGAAGTTAAATCCCCGGCTGGAATTTAACTACCCAGAACCAAGCACCAGCTGGCTGAGCTGCACCTCAACCCAACAGCTGTGTCCTGATATGCACAGCTGGTCTTCACATTCCAATGACAATATTTAAATGATACCATAATGTCATGTAGAAAAATGTGTTTGGGTAGCACAGGTCTCAAAAACTAGATTACACAGTTGCTTTTAGTAGTATGTGCACAACGTCAACAGCTAATTCACATTCCTTCGATTTATGCAGATGGGCACAGGAGTTTCCTGTCACAAGGACACATCCTGGCGTCGGTCCTATTCTACCGCTCTGTCCGCAGCGGCTCCCCTGGGCACTTGCCACGTGAGATTTTCCTTCACACACAAACCCGCACACCACAGTTTCCAATGTGAAGCTGGAGACATTTAAAATGTTGAGATAATTAATAGCTATTGCATTCTGCCAAAATGCAGGAATGAAAATGTACTTGGTGGAAAGCACCTGCTATACAAATTCTTCAACAATTTGGGGATGTTGTTATTCATTTCCTAGTTGAGTCACAAATATCATCAGATTAACAAACATAACCAAGTCAATACCAAAATTCAGCACTTAAAAATAAAACCCTCCATGAAGGGCAACTGGCAGGGAAAATGCATTTGAGTGCGTTTCAGACAAACAAAACAGTTGGCATATTTCAAATGAGAGACGGACGAACAATGTGTGAGGCTCTGACTAGTGAAATGCACGATGGCGAGTGTCCCACTCTCACGAGCTGACACAGGTCCCAGTGCTGCTGCCCCAACTCTGATGGATGTATGCGCTGCCCCAGGGCTCAGAGAAAAGCTGTCCCTCATGTACGTCTCAGGTAGTTGTAGACATAAGAAAGAGCATGTGTGGTGGTAAGGGAACCTGGATTTATATCTCACTGCTACTTGTAATAACTGAGTTCAGCCATGTCACTTAACTTCTGTAAACTTCCACGCCTTCACCAGCAGACAGGCGGCCATGGATGAGATTCCACGTGTGAATACTTTCAGCAAGCTGCTGTGGAACAGAAGGAGGTGGTGGGACTATGGTTCTCATTGTTTCTCTTGGGGTCTCACTCAGGAGTACTCTTCTTCCTCACCAGGGCTTGAGTGAGCTCAAGTATAACATCCAGGGACGGCAGACAGAGGCCTGATCGTCGCTGTCACAGTTAAGACAGGCGAAGTCAGAGGACGTGCCTCGCCGTGAGAGCCCAGGGCTCCCCGACATTAGGCCCAGCCGGGTGTGACGAAGCAGGGGCAGGGAGCTGAGTTCCTGTGACAGCTCAGGCTCCAGAGGAAAAGGGCAGAGGTTAGCACGTCTGGCTTAGTCTTCCCAAATTTACAGATAAGTCACTCAGAGTAAAGGAGTAGAGAGTCCAGAGGTTCCATCTGGAATACCCTCCCACGTGAAGGGAAATGGGAGTGAGGAACGAGGAACTCTCCCGACGGTTCTTAGCTCTCATTCTGCCCCAGCAGTGACTCACACATCAGTGTGTGCGGGCTGGGGATCTGATTCTTCTCTTTGCAAGAAGACAGATGCCGTCCCTCAGGAGGGACAGTCCACGGTCGTGACGCTGACCTCTCAACACCAGGAAACGCCCTGTGAGTCCTCCTGAGACCACGCAGAGCAAGATCCGTTCTACCTTCGGAACACTCAGAGACGTGTCAGAGTACTACATTGGTTAATTCAGCTCCACGGTCACTCTGTACCCAAAGCCAAATATCCCTTGTCCTGGTTCTCATCCTAACTTATGTCTGGTCACGCCACCCAATACAGCTCGCTAAGCCTTGGTGCCAAACCTAACTCCTTTGTCTGTCTTATATCTCATAACCAAACCAGGAGCAAGTCTACAGGTTCTCCTTCAAAACCGGCCTAGCATCCCACCATTTCTCATCGCCTGCACCCTGCGCATCCCGTCCGAGCAATCCAGTAGGCAGCTTACGTCCGTCCGTGGCTTCTGCTGCTTGTTAACACGCTGTGTACTTCCCTGGTGGTTTACGTAAGTTCCGTCAGAGTAGGAATTGGTCCGTTTTGTTCACCACTGTATGTATCTATACCGCATAAAAACATGACACAAGCAACCAATGAATATTTTTGAAAGGAAGAAAACTGGAGAGGAGAGAAGGAAGGGCTGGAGAAGGGAAAGAAGGAGAAGGAGAGAGAGAGACAGAAAAAGAGAGAAGAAAGGAAAAGAGATGAGGAAACAAAGAAAGAAAAAAAAGACAACAATTTTGGGGGGTTCTAAAGCTAAAACACCCCAGACTGGAAATTTGCCCCTCTTCAATTTGAGAATTGAATGTGCCTTCGAAGCCTAAACTGTAACAGTCAGCAGGATGCGAAAAGGCTTGTTATTGGTTATTACAATCTCCTTAATTTCCAACTCTGAGCCTTTGCCCTTGACACGCACTAAAACGGGCACTCTGCCCTCACTAGACGTTCCAGCCGCTCAGAACCTTCCACCCAGTTTGTCTCCATGGAACACACGCGCACGCAAACACACGGTGTCCAGTCTATCAGCCATACCAGTGAGTTTCCCGTCAGCCAGGCAGACTCCCTCCCCAGCGGTAGGTAATTCTCACGTTTCACATTATACTTTAGGTGCTTTAAAATGGTATTAGAAAAAGGCAAAAGACTGTGTTTAATTATCATTCAACAATGCCAGGATATCTGATTTCAAATGGACCTTCAGCTCCACAATCTTTATTGTTCATTTATTGTCCATCTTCATGAGACGTCCTAAAATGAATCTTCTAAAATCCCTCACAAATTCCTAGTCATCAGTTCCATTTCCAACAAGCTGTAATCTTGGCAGGTGATTTTCACTGCTCCTAGCACATCAAGATTATCAGGCATTAAGTCTTCCCTTTTCCTTTAATCTCTTATTCTCAAAAATAGCCATCTTTTTATCCCAGAGGCAAAATTGCCCTTTTCCTTTCTGTCTCCCATTGAGTACCACAGTCTTAATTCTGATGTTAAATACGGCTTCTTGATCTTTGAGATATAAATAAGATTGGCTCAAACTCCAAATTTACACTCTAATGAAGTTCAAAGTCCCTCAAAAAGTTTCTAGAAATTCACGATGGTCTTGAATGTTCAAGGTCGCCTCAGTATCTGACCTCTTTCTGTATGTGCTGTTTCTGTTGTGTACCACACTGACCCAGAGGTGACATCCAGACCCTTCTGGATCTCATCAGAAGGAAATAAAAGAGAAAAGAACTAAGAAAAAATGTGAGTGTTGCAGGCTTTCATGAAAAGGCCAAAGGACATCCTTCCAACCGAGGAGAAGGAAGTGGTGTGCCTCTGGGAGTACCTGGGAGGCTTTTGCTCTCCTCGCTCTCCTGTTAAAGGCAGAGGTGTGGCTGACAGCAGACCTGTCTCCCTCCCAGGGCTGCACTGTGGGCCTCTGTCTGGAGGCACCGTTCTAGGGCCCTGAGGCAACAGGTAGGTGCTGAACACCTGCCACTTTCTACTTCTCGTCTTGGGCAAACTTGTAAATCCCACTGGCTTTAAGCCACCACTAAATTTTCTTTCATTCAATACAGAAAACACTTAAAGCTGATACAAAATTTCAAAATCACGGTCATCGTAACCCTAAATAGTAGAAAACAATAATTTTGGTTCATTTACAAATGAATGTTATTAAAAATTCCGCTGCATGAGCAGTTAGGGGTTTTCTGCAGTGCTCCAAAATATTCAGCTGTTGACTTGAGTAGTGATTACCTGGGTGTTCATTTTATGCAAAATTCTTTAAGGTGCATCTTTATGTTTTATATCCTTTTCTATATTTAAAATAATATAAAGAATATCAGCAACATGCAAAGAGATTAATGATATCTTAAATAAAAAGCAGTTTAGAGGGGGTGGAGGGGATAAGGGGATAGGAGAAGGGGCAAACAGAAACACGAACAGAGGACTCATGGGCATGGACTATGGGGGGTTGACTGTGGGAGTCGGGGGGCTGGGGTGGGGGTGAGCAATGTGGGGAAAGGTGGGACAACTGTGACTGAACAATAAATAAATAAATACATACATACATAAAATAAAAAGCAGTTTACACAACAGTGTGAATAACGTCAAGATTTTTCACCAGATAGATATGTACCAAAATGTTAAGAGGTAGGTGATCTTCAGTAAGGACTAGAGCACTTAGACATTGTTGAAGAACACAGACATGTTTCTAAAAAATAAAAAAAATGAATACTAAGTACATGTAAAGTCATCTCTTTTAAGTCATAATGTGAACCATTTGGAAATAATAGACTAGTGGAGGAGTTATACATAGGATAGATTTGTTCATTAGAATATTTTTCCTTTTAAATCATGACCAATAATTATTATTTTAAATGGTGAGAGTATTTGCTGTAAGTCATTGTTACTTTGGAATTTCACTTTTACTGTGAAATGCTTCCATTGAAATCACCTGTGACACTAGTTAACCATGTCAGAGTGATTTTTAAAGTGGTAGGAAGACATCCTGGCATTTGTCCTGTTGCCTTCGGCCTTTATTGTCGGAATGGATCACGTTCGTGAAGACCTTACATAACACTACAAACAACAGTCATAAAAATCAGGGCCCACCAAGTAGAATGACCTCCTGGATCCTCATTACGATAACTGTAGTGTAACAGTGGCCCACTATTCGAATTACAAATTAAGAATATGTTGTATGTAAGTTATTTTGAAAAGAAATCATTGAATAGGTCAATATTCTACTATCCAATCCTGATCCTACAAGTCACCAAGAAGACTTTTAAAGGTTAAAAAGCACCCCCCAAAAAAAGTTGGTGATTTGAATCTGCTATTGATTTCACAAATGGTTTCAGGGACATGAATCAGAAAAAAAATATTCCAGAAAGGATACATACTTTCTTTTCTCATTTAGAGAATAATAAGATAATACTTATTTCTGTATAATGACTCTAATTACAACCAGACCGTATGATCGGGTAGTAACATCAAGTGTTCCTGAATTAATGACAAGTGGATTTAAATTAGAAATATGGTACCACGACGCTCTAACATTAGTAACAATCATTACTTACAGTTTGCGAAACTGACAAGAGCAAATGTCAATCAAATAAATAGCTTGTATTTAGATAACCCAGGTAGTAGTTCAGCGGGGAGTTTTTGAGGGAAAAAAATTATTTCAATGCCAAGTCACGTTCACAGCTTTGAACAAGTAGCAAAACACGGGCATGTTTCTCAAATGGATTTCACAGCATCAGCGCAAAAGCCGGAGGGGATGGCTTAGATTTTTAAGCTTCAGATTTGAAATACCGAGATACCCTGCAACTACAGCGTTAAATCCTCTGTGGAACCACAGCTTCGAATGCTATCAGGAGAGACTCAGCTCTTCATCCTTCTGAGACTGATAAACGGAAAGCCGTGAAGTTTAGAGAAAATGAAGGGGAGCCTGCGGCTGCCTGCACCTCTGCCTCACCCCACACGGAACGGCTCTAATTGTAACATCATTTAAACTTCCATTTGAGACTGCTCCTTGCAAAGACTTGAGGATGCTGTTTTTATGACATTCAGAGATCGCACAACCCTGCCATGGCATCTTACAAACATTTAAACCGCATTTCAGACAGCTCAAAGTAGGCAGAAAACATTACTTTTAACTCCTGTTTAAGACAGTTAAGGAAACTCTATAACTGTTGACTTTGAAAATACGTATGAGTGTCTGGTCAAGTCTTCATTACTCCTGTGGAAATTTGTTGCTCTCTGTGTTTCTGGATCGCCTCCTCCCTGACATCTACTGACGGGTGCTTGGAAAATTCCAATCGAACAGCAGAATTTTATTCAGTTTGCATAGTCTTTAGCGTTCTCTCACATCTCCTAACTCATTCACGGGAGTTTATAAGGGAAGGAAGGACACTTGCTCCCCCGTCCTTCCAGAGGAGGAGAGAGTGGCTCCGGAAGATGTCCTTGCCCCACGTTATAAAACCCAGGCCTTGAGAATCCAATCCCCCTGAAGTATTGCTACGTCTGAGTAGGTTCTAATTAGGGACATCAACATTTTACTAAAGAAAAGCGTGTAATGCATTCTAACATTAAGTAAAAATAACTCATAACTAATTCCTTTGATTTATCACTAATGCTACAGATCTCTGTTATTATGTGTAATTAATGATTTAGGATATTGAAAATGTGGAGAAAATGCTGGGAAAACTGGATCTTTTTTTTTTCAGGTGTACTACCTAACAGATTAACAGATGCCTTTTCATTTGGATTTTTCTCAATATTAAGCATATAGATCCAATTATATGGAGGCCCAAATAAAAACCTGAAAATAACATCAGGTGACTTCAGGGCTAAAACTCAAACTAGTCTTTAAGTTTTAACCAAGGAAAACTAATCCTTAAGGAGCTCACATATCCAGACTAATTTCACATCTTTAAGACAGCAGCAGAAAGGACTTCAAGTTTAGGCAAACTGGACAGTGACCCACTGGGTATTTTAGTAGGTTCATGCATTTGAATGAACCAAGGAAGTCTGATTCATTCAAGATGGCGTATTAATTATTTTAAATACAAATACCCTTGAGAAAGCTGATGTATTGAGACCTTTTCTCAAACATCCCTACGCTTTAGCTGTTTTCCCACAACCAGTACATGAGTTGAACTTCTCTGATGGGAAATTTTATTTCAAGTAAAGAGAGGAACTTTGGAGGAAAGGGTGGGCTTATCAGTGTGAAAAACAGAAACCTTATTTAAAATGAAGTCAAGAGAGTAGAGCAGAGATTTTCAACCTCTCCCATCTCATGGCACACCTAACTAATTTCCAAAATTCTGCAGCACGCCAAAAAGTATATTTTTTGCCAATCTGACAAATAAAAATAGATGGAATTTTTATTCATTCACATTGGACGGCTATTGTGTTTGTTGATGTCATTTTTTATTTGACAGTCTAAGGGAAAACAGGTCAGTGTCCCTGACTAAACAGTCAGGTGATGCAAGTTTTAAACATTTTTTCAAAGCACTGGTTGAAAATCGCTGAGCTAAAGGAAAGAATACTCATCCATGTCACCAACACACACGACTGACCCCAGGAAGAAGAGATGTACCTTGCATCTCTGACAGGCAGTGATGCTACATTTATAATTACTACCTCCGAAGGAAGCAGAGATTCCTCCTTGCCCAGTAACAGCTCAGCCGATGGGGGAACCACCATAACTCAGCCAAAGAAACCACTGTACTTCCAACTTTCACTTTCTTCCTAGCCCCTGTCCAAGTCCATAAAATAGTGGTTCTTCTCCTTTGCTTTTTTCTGGACTTGAAAATTACATTTTTGTTGTTGTTGTTGTTCCCGCATAAACAGCCATTTGTTAAGGTCAATAGTAGGACTACAAAGTTCAGGCTCTTTTAGCCAGAAGCAGCTCAAATGCCTTAAGTCTCAGGGAGATGCTCCAAAGGGCAGAGGGTGCCGGAGCAATTTTTTATGTGCTGTTTTGCACAGCTTTTGCTGAAGGCTGTCCGGAATCCTTCAAGAGTGTCAAGAATACTAGGGCTCAGATCAGGTGCTAATGAAGAGGAATTCAAAGTACAGTGGATGTATTTTGCTTCCTTACCCTGTTTTGCCCCCCTTTTAAAATTTCCCATGGCATTAGTTTATCCCGATTATCCCAGCATAAATGAATTATTCCTCCTCCAAAATCCCATTGTGGAAATTTATAACACTTCTCCAAACTTTTTAATAGCACTTCCCTGCCTAGGCTAGCCTAGCTTATGCTATTTAAATGGTGTATTTAATTTCATAATTCAGAGGTTTTGTAAACCTCTCACATCCTACCAACTTAATATTTATTTGTCCAGGTAGATTTATACATACCCTTCAACATTATTTGATTCCATGGGTTTCCTTGGCAACATCGGTGGGCATTCCAGAGCCCCCAAAGGATGATCCGTTCACACTTGCCCAACTGCCCAGACCACCCAACTATCACAAAGTCTACCTCTGTCATGCATGTAAAATCTTTACCCCAACTTTTATCTGTGAATATGAATAAAGAAAACTTCATTCAAAG
The DNA here is from genome assembly GCA_028533065.1 of Trachops cirrhosus. NCBI lineage: Eukaryota > Metazoa > Chordata > Mammalia > Chiroptera > Phyllostomidae > Trachops > Trachops cirrhosus. Next base: position 81,587,708 of record CM052548.1, read on the forward strand.
TACAGTCAGAAGCCATGCAAGGGTATCCAAACTTTTGGCATCTCTGGGCCACACTGAAAGATTTACCTTGGGCCACATATTAAATACACAAACACTAATGAAAACTGATGAACGTCCCCCCCAAAAAAAAGGTTTTAAGCAAATTGACCATTTTGTGTTGGGCCATATTCATTGCCATCCTGGGCCACATGTAGCCTGCAGGCGTGGGTTGGACACCCCTGCAAGGGAAATTGCTCAGGAAGGTACCATGGCTGCACCTTGTAAGGTGCAGGTGTGAAAAGAAAGCTTTCCTCTCTGCCCTGCACCAGTGAGTAAGCTTCCGGTGCTACGTGGAATTCTCCTGTTCTTTGCTCCAGCTTTTGTTCAAACGACCTCTCTCAACTTCCCCTTTTCCTCTATAGAAGAATGCTTTTTCTTTTCTTTTTCTGGGCTTGCATGTGGTTCACCAGTCTCCTACTCCTCAATGCAAACTCGATGTGGCTGGCTGAGTCTCTCACCCTTTCCTTTAAAAAGGTTGACATAGTCAAATGTTTATTTAGCACTTCGTGGTGCCAGGCTCAAGGAGAAGCACAAGCGATGGGGAACGGAGGAAGCAGGGAGGGACGCTTCCAGAAGCTGTGCAGAGGGTTATCCTGCACTCCCCCAGACTTTCTCCTTCTCTTTCAGGCAGGAGTTTGTAAGGAGAGGATGTCCTACAAGCTCTTGGAGTGGGAAGACCTAAAATGAATGGGTTGTAGACAAGCAGATTCATGTGCACTCAATGACCACCCCAGACCCGAGGCCGGGAATCCCGGAGTATTCCCTGCATGTGCCAAACGTTTCACCTGCAACTCTCAATTAAATGGATACGTTGAGACCAAATTTTAAACCTTCCTAGGGTAGTAAACCTTCCCAGGGATGCATAATGTCATACGAGTTTTCCCACGTGAAGCTCAATTTGCCTCTAACAATTAGAAAAGAATACAGAAACGGGCAGGGCCCTCGGGACTAAAACCTCCCGGGACCAGTCCCAGAGGAAGCCGGGTCTCGCGAGAGTTGCCGCCGCACAGACCGCCCGGGAAAGAAGCGGGTTTCGGGGCCGGGTGGGCGGGGCACCGAGGTCACGTGGTCCGCGAGCGCAGCCGGATGCGACCCCTCCGGCGCTGGGCGGGTCCTGCAGCCATGGTGCGGAAGTCGAATCTTCTGCTCCTTCTGCAGCTCTTGCTCTGCCCAGCTCTCGCGCGCAGCTCCAGCCCTCTCCCGCTGGTTCTCAACACTTGGCCTTTTAAGAATGCAACCGAAGCAGGTGCGGGGCGGTGGCCGCGGGCGGGGACTGTGCTGCGAGAGTTTGCCTGCGGGGAGTTGCGGGGAGAGCAGGCCTGCGCCTGGCCCTCCAGGCTTTACGTACGCTCACCTTGTGCCGCCCTGCGCGCACCGCTCGTCGTTTGTCTCCTGCAATTGACCCTTACCCCAAGCTCTGCGCCTCTGCTGAGTTTTCTGTCCCCCGTCATTTAGGGTTACTCCTTGTGTACAAGCCCGGCACCAATATACCCTCCGCCCCGCTGCTTAGCCTATCCCAGGGGAGTCCACGCCTGACAACAGTCTATTCATGGTGTGTCTCCTTTCTACCTCTTCATTCTAACCCCTCCGCCCTCCCCAATAATACCCCGTTCTCCAGCTTGGCAGAAGACTAATAATTTCCCTCCAAAAGCACGTTAGTTTTGCACTTACTCCCCCACACACACACTCACACGAATTGATATGCTGTGTTTACTACCTGGAATGCGAGCTTCCAATCTCGGCTGCTACATTAGCATCACCTGCTGAGCTTGTCAAAAGTATCTGCCTGGGCTCCACCTCCAGAGATTTTGCTTTAACTGCTAGAACCAAGGCATCTAGTTTTTTGTTTGTTTTGTTTTGTCTTAAACTCCCAAAGTGATTTTGATTTGCAGCCAAGATCGAAAGCCAGTTAGGCTAAAGTGCCTTTGTTGATGTACTTGCCTTTATACCCATTCTGAAGTATAGGTGCCCATCTTCTGTGCCTCGCTATCATCCTGTACATAACATTTTCTTGTCAATTTCTTACTGTGTGTTTCATTCATTTCAAAACATTAATACTCCAAAAGTAATCTCAAACCCCTTCAGAGGCTAATTTAACTTTCTGGGGATAGAATTGGCTCCTGAATTTCGTGGAGCTCAGTCTGTATGTTATAAGCAATGAATACATTCAAGCAAATGGGGAAGCAGACCGTAAGAAACAAAGTCCCAGCAATAATGAGACAGAAAGTTCGCCAGCCCAGGCAGGGGACAAGTCTGTGTATGGGGCTTTAGCTTCTTGAAATACACTTTCCCCTGCTCTGGCTAGGTAGCTCAGTTTAGGTTAGAGTGTCCTTCTGATATACCAAGGTTGCTGATTATGAGTTTATCTCCGGCGGCCAGGCACATACAAGAATCAACCAATGAATTCAGTTGTGATTCACTGAATGAATAAATGGAAAAACCAACTGATGTTTCTCCCTCTCTAAGGTTAAAATAAAATAATTTGTTCTCTTTAAAAAAATAGACTTTCAAGCCAGTATGGCCAGTAGTAATACTTAAATTACTTACTAAAACAGTACCTACCCTTTAAGGAATTTTCTGTTTATTAGTAAAGAAATTGACCATCAGAAACTTTCTGTTTTTTCCTCTCCAATGTGTGGGCTCCACAGAACAGAGGAGAGTGCTGAGCTGGCCTCTGCAGCCAATGGCTGCTTTTGAATCCTGGCTCTGCTACAGACTCTCTGTGTGACGCTGGATACCTTAAAACCTTGCTGGGTCTGTTTCCTCCTATTTAAAATGATGAAAATAATTCTACAGTCCTTACCTGGAAAGCTATTGTGAGATCAAGTGAATCAATCCATGCGAAGCCCACACTGGAATTATTTGCTCTGTGGTTCTGTTATTAAAACATGTTGTGGCAGACGCTATGGCAATAGAAGTATTAGTGATATACACATATGTTTAATGATCTACTGATGCAGCCACTAATCAGGATGTAATTTAATGACTTCAATGTAACTGTCTTTCAGCAGCTTCAATTGTAACCTTGAAGGACAAAGTCTTTTACCCACACACATTAGAAATATATATTAATAAGTGAAAAAAAGAAACCCTCACTTTTCGTCGGCAGCCAAAGTCTTAGAATTCTTCACAGTAGTTAGCTGTATTATATAATTTTGTCCATACCACTGTCTGTATCACTCTGACTCCTTTGTAGCATCTAATACAGTGATTTAAAAACTCCATTTAAAAAGGACTCATGGACATGGACGACAGTGAGGTGATTGCTGGGGAAATGAGGTTATGAGAGGGCTAAATGGTAATGGAAAAATATAATAAATACTACATTAAAACAATTTAAAAATTAAAAATTCCATTTAACTTAAAGTAAATGTGAAAAAATGTAAACACAGGAGTTCTCGAAACATTCCTGGCTCGTTGCTTTCGGCACTGAAAAGATACACAAATATAAACAAGTACTGTCGGGCTTTGACAACAGCGTGGCGGACGTTGGCGTCCGGAGGCTCCGCGCTGGACGCCGTGGAGACGGGCTGCGCCCAGTGCGAGAAGGAGCAGTGCGACGGCACCGTGGGCTTCGGGGGCAGCCCCGACGAGGCTGGGGAAACCACGCTGGACGCCATGATCATGGACGGGTGAGCACGCGCTCCGGGCCGGTGTCTGCGCCTTCGCGTCTTGGGCAGTTGCGTTATCGGTATCTGCCTCTGCTGAGAGCACGACTGGGGGATGTAGAAGCCTTGTCGCGGGTCAAAACCCCTGGCTTACTGCGTGGCCTTTCCAATCACAGTTGCTTTTCCTCTCAATTAAAAAAATCACCTGAAGGATGGTCGTCTCTTAGCACAGGAGACCCCAAACTACAGAAAATGTGTCTCTGATCCAGTGCAGGGTCCTTGACCCGCCATCCACAAACACTGTTGTTTGCCCACCCGGGAGCCTTAAAACCCCTTTGAACAGCCGTGTGAAAGACACGCCCGAAGACAGGGAGGGCATGCTAAATTGGCTGACTTCTTCCTTCATGTGGGTGATTGTGGGAGTTTCTATGAACTTCATAGATGTGCTGTGACGTCTACGTGAAGTTGGTGTTTATCCTACAGAACACAAAGGCTTGGAGTAAAACAGTATTTTTAAATCTATGAATCTGTGAAAACGCCTTAAATCTTACTGCGTTTTTTTTTCTTGCAGCACTACGATGAATGTCGGCGCAGTAGGAGATCTCAGACGCATTAAAAACGCCATCGGCGTGGCCCGGAAAGTCCTGGAGCACACCACACACACTCTTCTAGCTGGAGAGTCAGGTGCACCTCCCCGCACTGAAGGATCTGGTCTTCTGTGTTCCCTGTGGGAACGGGACTCGGTGTAAAATAGTGTAAAAAAGCCAACCAAAGCTCAAATTCCAGCTCTTCTATTTAATATCCATTTCACTTTCGACAAGTTAACTTCTCAATTCTCACTTTCTTCATCTTTAAAGCAGGATTTTAAAAACTTAGTCTGTTATCTATAGATGGGGACTTGCTGGACCGACAGGGGATTTAGCATCATTTCTCTCCCTGTGTGACCTTTTGAGAGGCGTAAGGCCACGGAGCGCTGTGAGCATAAGAAGATGGGGCCAGGAGGAGTTTTGCTATGGCATTCCAAGTTCACACCAAAAATCATACCGTGACCTATAATTGGAAGTAACTTTCAACATGTGTTAGCTAACCACTGCAAGAGGAGGTCTTCAGTTCCGTTGAAAGGCAGAATTGAAAGCCTCCTGACATTCATGGAATCCAGCTGTCCCTTCAGGGCCTCAGCTTTTTACACGCTGGGCGTGGCTCGCTAGTTGGGGCCCTGAGACCTCACTGGCGAGAGGTGTGCCTTTCCCCGGGGAAGAAGGGAGATTGTGGAGGGGAGGAAGTAAGGACAGCTGTCATAACACACACAGGTCTCAAGCAAATCACTTTTGGGGAGGACAGAGGGAAGCTGAGATGTACCGACCGGTGCCTTAAAACTTTTCCTGTCCAGATGCTCCTTGTGCACTCGGGGATGGTGGTACCCTGCCCACTGCAGGGACCGCTGAACTCCAGCACTTCCTGTGCGTGCATTTTGCTAGAAGGCAATTGTTAACTAATTTACGTTTTTCTTCCCAATCGCCAGCCACCAAGTTTGCTGAAAGTATGGGGTTTGTCAATGAGGATTTGTCTACCAACACTTCTCGAGCGCTTCATTCAGATTGGCTTGCTCGGAATTGCCAGCCAAATTGTTGGAGGGTATGTATACGTAAGTTTAAAAAGCAAATTGTTTGAAAATATTAAGTGACCTCCCTTCTGCCTTCTGTTGTCTACTCAAAGCCTGGTGAGCACCCTGTCACACGTGAAAACCAGCGATGACTCTGGGCCTGGGTGTCCCTGAAAGCCCCCTCGCTGCATGTAAGGCATGTCCCCGGGGACAGTGGCTGGTTCCTGGTCATAGTTTTGGGACCTGGAAGGTTCCGTTACGGGGAGAGGGGGTGGCTTCAGTCAGAGCTGCTCTGCTTGTATTTCTTTAGAACGAAAGCTTCCAAGTCTGAAACATCAAAGTTTGGAGACCATTGGTCTAAAACACTTCCTAGATTTTTATCTATGCGAAGTGTACCCAGTCTCTAGTCCTTGTCTAACTGGAGGTTGTATATGATTAGGCACCTGGAACGTCACTCGTGGGACACCCTTATCCTTAAATCAGTGGGACTTTGAGCACAGGTCAGCTTGTGTTTGCCATTCAGAGTTTTACTGGGGACTGTTGTAGTCTCTCATCTGTTCTGTCACCAAACCCCAGTTACATTTGAGTAACTGCAGATTCTCTGGGGTCAGTACGTGCAAGAGGCTGCTGTGTAAAACCAGGTCGGGGAAGCACCTGGTGACAAGGAAGGAGCAGTGGTTTCTTGCTTTAATGTTGATACATATGTTCAACCTGAGTTTATGGACTGGGATGATTTTCTTGAGTCTTTGATTCCTAAAAGAATCTGGGAGTAGAACTTAGAATAGGCGCACATGAATCTAGCTATGAAAAAAAGGTGGTTTTAAAATAGATTTTGCTTCAGATTTCATAATTCTTCTTTGGCCAGGGAACAAATTAGGAGATTTGAAGGTCAGGTTGCATACCTAATTCCGTTGAGGATTAATATCTAACAAAAGACCTTCATTTATGTCTGCCCTTAGGCAGAGAATTTTAAGCATATAAAGAGAAAAACCGGGGATCTTTTCCAGACTAAGTAGGTTTCTGTTCCACATTATGTACATCTGAGACTAGACTAGGTATTTAGTAAAATTATATCCATCTGTTCACATGAGACTTAGTTAATCGTTGGCTCTTAATTCTTATCTTTCACTTACCAGATGTCCTTTTGGTTTCTTCCTAATGTTTTGTGATTGCATGTAACTACTTCCCACTTTCTAAAATCACCCTTTCTAAAAAATAAAACGTAAATCTCGTTTACAGAACGTTATACCAGATGCTTCAAAATACTGTGGACCTTACAAACCACCTAGTATCTTAAAGCAAGATGGTTCTACCTATAAGGAAACAGGAGATAATTATGGTCATGATACTATTGGTAATTTGCCTTTTATACAGTTTTTGTGGTTAAAGTTAAGCCATTTGTAATTGCCCTTCTGTAGGTCTTAATGTTTTCCCTATTCATGTGCCAGAAGGTGATTCTGACTGTTTTAACTGGCAAGCAAGACCTTATAGCTGTATATACCCCCATACGACTCTGCACTCACACACACACTTAGCATTTTCGTAGCATCTGTGTCCATTTTAGCAGGTTATCTTATACAGGACCCCTAATATCTGATGATTATTTATTCACTTGTGGA
>CM052548.1:81604880-81633158 GCA_028533065.1 Trachops cirrhosus
CTGGGTAAGCGTATTTCATCCCTTGACATTTATTTTGCTAGTTGATCTTGACCGATTTTAGAGGCTCAGTCCTGGGCGTCCTACGTCGCCCACACGCAGAGGCTGCGCCTTCTAAGTCATGCCTGTCCCGTGATCTATCACGTAACCCTATTACTAATGGCTTGTGAAGAAACCGTTTAAATTTAAGGTCACATTAATGTTTTTTTTTTATTTTTTAAATCCCTATTTCATTAGTTAAATTGTGTGAGATATTCTCCAAAGCACCAAGGAAATGAAAATATGCCGAGATATTTCATCCGGGCACAGCAGATCCCACACTGTTTTTAAATGATCACGTCTCCTGCTTCCCACTGAAGCCACAGCACAGAGGAGGCTGCCCAGGAATGATTTTCTTACAGGACTGCTCCCAGCTCAGACACACGTCACCAGCTCCTCCGTGAACGTTCATCGTGAGACGTTAATTCGGGTCGGAAGGAGACGGTGGCCCCCCAACTGACCCGGTCAAAGTTTGGTCCCCTTGCTTTAACTCAAATGTTTATCATTTGAGAGTATCATGGACAAAAGGTAAACCAGTTATTATAAATGATTATAAACAAAAACATTTAAAAATTCGGTCAAGGATAAATCCTCAGAATGAACTGATAGTGAATTTAGAGTTGGGAGGGGAAACTTGACCTAAAAGCATCCATTGACCACAGCTGTCTCAGAAACCTGCTAGGCTCGAGGGAATCTTGGAGACGGTTCTAGGAGTGTACACCAGGCGGCCCCTTCGCCCACTGCCCAAAGCAAGGCCCTGGGCATCAGCCCAGCTCATCGGAGATGCCAGCAACCAGCATCCCCCCGAAGATAACTTCAGATCCCACCCACTAACTCTCCCTGCTCGCTCCCCACAGGCAAGCCAGGACACACGGGGAGACGACTCTTCACCTTCACTTCACCTAAAAATGCTGGATACACAGCATCCTCTTTCTGAAGGAAGGAGCCCTCCACAAAGAGCTTGGAAAAGGAAATTGTGGAGAGGGGTCTCTCTGGAGGAAGCTACGAGCAGGCTGGGACAGCTGGATTGGGGCACCCAGATCAAGGACTAAACAAAGCAGGAAGGAGTGTAGGCACGGAAGCAGTGTAGACAGGGAAGGAGTGTAGACAGGCAGTGTGGGCAGCTGCCAATCATCACCACGGAATGAGAGATGACATTGTTATTAAATATTCTGTATCTTGGTGACAGCAACTGGGGTCTTCTATCCAGATGAGCTGGTAGCCCCATGACGCGTATCTGCTTGGGCAGTATTTACTAAGGGGAAGTACAAGTCCCGACTTTCAGATACCCATGCTCCTCGGGCCTTTTTGGTTGAAACAAACAAACAAAAAAACCCACCATCCCACATGGCTATTTGAGATGCAGCCACTTTCTTTAGCAGAAATGTCACTAAAAGAACCTCAGATCCCTCTCTTTGGAACAGAAGACACTTACTAAACTGTTGTAAATGGTAGTGTCCCTTTTAGAAAAACCATCTTTCATTGGAAGGAGATTAAAAAAAGAAGAAGAAGAAAAGGGTAACAGTGGTGATGGATAACTGGTAAGATTATGGGCGATTTAAACATTTTTCTTTATACCACCTGAATATCCTGTGCTGAGCATGTACACAGCTGTCGTCGGAAAAGAAGGACTTTCTCCATTTCCTCCCACTCTTACATTACAAGCCGGAGAAGCTAGAAGCACCGGGCTGTGATCATCTCTCAGCGTTTGCTCATGTGATCGCCACCAACTCAACCGCCTTGGCCAGGAAGGATCTTTCTGCCTTCTTGAAACTTCACACAAATACCATCAAGACCAAGGTGAGAAGCATCATACCTGTTAGGAAGTCCAGGGCTGCGACTTTCGAGACTCGGCGATGAGTGGTGGGTAGTTCTCAGCTTCTTACACGCCGGACTAGATAATGTAGACTGAGAGCCCACAGTGGGGCGTGCAATGAGTGTGTTAGGTCGGTGAGTTGCATTGTGGGCTCTCTGCTCGGAAGGGGGAGGCGTGCCACCCAAACAAACGTTAGTGCGAGCCGAGTTCCACAGTTCCCCATCTGGTGTCTGCTGTGGGCTTTTTCTTCTTTCCAAAGGGCTAGATTTATTGCTGAAGTCAGTCAGGACGAGGGTTGTAGTTCCAAATGCAGTTTTCCTGTTGATCTTCACTTCGGTGCTAGGTTTTCCAAAGCTATTACAGGGGTACTTCACTAAGTTGTTAAGGGCAGAATTTTCCTCCTTCTTGAGTATCGGATCTGGAAGGAGAGATAAGTCATTCTGTAGTGCACACATAATACTGACTACCTGAAACATCTTTTCATCTGTTTAAACTATTTAGCTTACTCATTACAGTGAGCTAACGTGCAGAACTAGTAACACAGAGTTAGCTAGAGCAGTTCACCATTCATCGTCTGGTCGGGAAAGGAGGCGTGCAGCACAACGTTTCCCACCACTGGGGCTCAGAGTCGGGTTTAACAGAGATTCATCGTGGCTTCGTCTTCTCTTTGAGCATTTAAAGGTTATTCAGCCCTCTTGTCTGTTACTGCCGGGCACAGTGTTAAAGCAGCAACAGGAGGTGATTTCACTAAAAGCTTTAGACCAGCGGGCAGAGTCCAGCAGCTAGATATCTGGTCAGGAATGTTTCTTGCACTGACCACACAAAGAGAAAAGCTTACAAAAAACAAGCAAAGATGAATTCCAAAGACTTCACATTTATTCAAAATGTTTCCATGAAGCCTTCCGGGATTTTAGAATCCGTACTATAGTACGATCTGGATTATAGTTAAGACAGATGTCCATCCTACTCAGAGAAATAAAACAACGAGAAAATAGCACATGTGCGAAGGCATTTCAGGATGTCGGAGTAAACGTGGAAACCCAGGAGTGTGGCTCCCCGAGGGCTCTCCGTGGAAGGCTGCCGAAGAGGGAGGGACAGACAGAGGGGATGCGGTCCCCTCGGTTCCGTCCCTTCCCGGCCCACAGAACGAAACACAATACGGCAGCCAACACAATGCGGGGCCAGAAGTCAAGAATGAATTGTCTCGTCTCCGACTGGAGAGAGAAATAACACTCTGAGAACACAATAGACGCCGCATCCACAAGATGGTTCTTAATCGCAGGTCCCCTCGCAGGTTTTCCTCTGACACATGGAATTGTGAGCTACAAAGAGTTATTCTGAAGGATTTCAATGAAATCAGTACAATTGTCTGAGCAAAGATTTTAATAACAAGGGGTAGGAAGGATAAAGAAGAGAGAAAAATTCCGCCTTTTTCTATTCCACCTGCAGAGATATTCTTACAGAAATCCTCCCTTTCAATTTATGAAACACTTGGGCTGAATAACAAACCCAAAAGTTGCTGAAATCTGCATAAAGCGAAGCTTTATTGAATAATTCATCAGCAACAGTAGAGAACAGATGTGATCATGTCAGTTTTTTGAGATACAAGAGGCACACACTTCTTTAGCTCAAGCATGTTTTCCTCCCTCTCAACAGAATATTAGCATGGTTTACACGCAGAAGCTGGCAATCCCAGTAAATCTTCCAGAAAGAAAGCGTTTCCCTTAGTTAGGAGGTATCAAAATAGAGCAAGGAATATACCTGACTTGGTAGAATTAAACCTCTTTGAAAAGGAATGAGCCCCAAGCACAGACTCAGTCTTACCGGGAGGCCTGGCAGTCAGGCAAACGTCGCAGGCCTTGGAAGTAGGCTTGTTGATGAGCGTGCAGGCCACGCACGTCCAGTACTCCTCACACCGCCCGGCCACGTGGTCCACAAGGCGGGCCTGTCTGCTGCACGTCTGGCTGGGTGCAGTGTTTCTGACTGGCAGCTGGCTGTACAGAATGTTCACAGCGAACCACTAGCACTGTGGCTATTGCCTTGTTCTCATACATTCTTAGTATCTTAGAAACTAGTGCGGGACCCCATGCATGTATCCAAACGCTACATGTTTATTCTTGCACACAAGTTCGAGCTATCTCAACAAAAGGTTTTCACTTGGGCCTTGCTGATGGCCATTAAAGGCAGAAATACCAAATCAAAGGTTTTAGTCAAAGAGTTGTGGTTGTGTTATTTTTTTAAGCCAACTAAAAATATTGGACCTGATTACTAGGAAGCACGTCTCAAATAAAGTTTTAACTAAGTGGTACTCTCCCCAAAGCAAAGCTACAATATCTTGATTCAGCCGAATCAGGGGAGAGAAGGAGGCACGTGGAAATTCGAGCATGGAGAGGAACGTGAGCAAAGATTCACGTTTCCGTCACGTGCCTCTAGAATGTCTCGACAGCACCTACAAAGCACCATGTCAGTTAGCTGTTCCATAATGGTGGCCAGCATATCTGTGCTCCTGTTATTCTTCTCATCAGGGAAAACCGTTTCATGTTGGATAACTGAGGAGCAGATTAGGAAGGAAACAGCAAAAGCAGCCCTGACCTTTGGCCACCAGGGAAAGTCATGCGTCTCTGCCTGGAACTCTGACCCCAGTTTTCACTGTAACGCACACTGCCGCCTCGGTGAGGCTCTGCGTGATCCCCCTGTTGGACGCATAGCCCAGCTCTACGGGCATCCGTCTCCAGTTACCGTGTATCTGCGCCTGCTCACAATCACTTTACAAACACATTAAAGCCAAAGCCTGGGTATTACCAGCTGAGCGAGAGATCGTCTTCTGAATTCACAAGTGATCCAAAGAATGACCTTTGGCTCATCCTGGTTCTTTGACGATGGCTTTTACTATTTCCTTCCAAGGGCTCAAACACTTCAGTTCTGTCTTCTTCCTAATAGCCCAATGGATACTCAGTTCTGTTTTCTTATGAATGGAATATACCTGATGGTTACACATCTCACCGTATGTCAGCTTGCTGTGGATCTTCTTTCTGACAGCGAGGGCAGAAGTACGTCATTCTGTGATTGTCCCCTAAGCGACACACAGTTACTCGGCTGTGGCACCGACCACAGTCAGGACGCTTGTAAACCTTACAGTGTTTAGAAACAGCGGATCCTGCTTTATGGCACTAAAAACAAACAAATATACAACATTGTAATACCATCCATAAAACAGGGTTGCTAAGGAGCCAAAGATAAGTGCTTGAAAGTCATTTCTGAAAATTCTTTAAAAACTTTCGTACATATGTCCATATAATCTCTTCTGTCACCTGAGAAAAGCCGACTGACAAGACTCAGCAACATTCGTCAAATAAGACTTGCGTGAAATAATTAAGTCAGTATTTTATTACTTGCTAGTATTCAAAATTGTTCTCTGAAAAGCTTTACCTTCTTATCTACATGGGATATGAGTTCTACAATTTAAAATGTAGAACTTGCATGCTTTTAAGGTGTTTTAAAAAAATTAAGCATAATGATGTAGTTAAAAGAAAAAGACTAGGTCAGCTTTAAATCGGATTATTTTTAGAACACTGGAGCTGCGCTTTGTTTCCACAGCCAACAGAAAACTGAACAAGATTGTCTTCTTTGTTGCCCTGACCAAGGAAACTTTTTAGTTTTTCATCTTGCAGATTTACTTAACAAAGAAGATGAAAATTCAAATGCCATCCCAGCAAAGCACATGTTCCATTTGGGTAGAAGTTCTATTTCAAAAGACATCTGATATTCTCCGCCACAGTGTTATTCTGCTCACATACATTTAAGCTCCTACAAAGGAATATTTTGGGTTTACATCAGCAGTGTGAAAATTTGAAAGCCCAGAAATATGGCTCGGCATATATAAGCTAAAAATCATGCAAACAGCTCACGTTAATGTAAGCAAAGTACTGAGGTACCCAACTTAATCTGGGCAGAAGAAGGTAGCTGTCTGTAATGATGTTTCCTTGGAAGAATAAGTGAGCATACATAATACTAAAACAGCCATAGATACTCGAGGCAGATGTGTAAAGCGAGGGGCTCATTAATATGCTAGCCAACTAGTACCTGCCTTTCTGAACATAGTGAAAATAAAAATTTCTATACAGAAAATAGACTGTAGAGAAAAATATTTTGAATCTTTGTTTAAAAGATAAAATGTGTTTATTGAACTATGTATCCATATATATGTATGTGTGTATATATATGCATATATATAACTTGCGAAATTTATAGTTTAGCAAGTATTTATTTCATTCTCAACACAGTCTTTGTGGTCATAAATATTGTCCCATTTTACAGATGAAGAAACTGAACTTAACGTTAACTGAATGATCTCAACCACACAGAATGTAGTGGTGAAATCTGAAGTGAGGTCTATTTAAAGAAATTCAGTCAAGTCAAAGGCTAACAGAGCCACTCCCAACTTAGCATAAAGAGACTTTAATGCAATAATAGACAAGTTTGGACTGACCCATGACCTAAACCTCAAGATGTAAATCAGGCCCCTAATTTGGGGCTCTCCGTTATTGCACTTCTACACTCTTACCACTAGATGGCTATACACTGCTTGTACTTTTTTGGTGTCATTGAAAGGGAAAAAACTGACATTTTACGTAACTGAAAAATATTTGCTCTTACCCTGTAAAAAAGAATGCTGAAATCACGTATCATTTTCACGAGGTGATGGATCTGTTCATCTGTTAACTGACAAACCTTAAAACAGAAAAACCACTGAGGAGAGTTTCATTATTCATTCACTATAAAAAAACGATACCGCTTGCCAGTTCTAAAAGAACTGTAAATAGATTTAAACTACATACCTATCTTCTAGAACTCCATTTCTCACAAGTCTATTTAGTGTCATTAACAGTGGTTTTATTTTTAAGTGACAGTGCTACAAATTTTAATTTCAAAAATTCTTATTTATACATTTTAACTCTAAGTTCAAGTATTTACTGACTATCTCTCCTGTACAAGACATCTGCAATGTGCCAGCACTGGCCGTCAGTCACCTTAAAAAGTCCTGCTGGGTTTGCAAACACATTAGAGAAGAAGTATAGAAAAGAGAAAGAAGGGAGGAAGGGAAAATAGGCCTAAGATTATTTGACCATCAAGATCACTATTGAGCTTTCAAAAGACAGGAACTGATACACACGCAGGAACACCAAAGTCCTCGTGAACGCACGGAAGAACTCGGCATCAGGCCTGGCTGCAGAACGTCCCCGTGACGCAGCCGGCGTCCCCGTGACGCAGCCGGCGTAAATCTGTCCCCCCGGCGGAACCAACGAACGTTCGGCCAGGGGGGTTCAAGGTACCTGCCGAGGAAATGCTGTCTGATACCCCACGCTTGCCGTAGGTGCAGGAAGATACCTACAGCTCCGCACAGTAGGAACTCACGTATCGGTGACCGTAAAACCGAAAGTCACCTAATCCACAGAATCGTTCTAGAAGTATTAGACACATTTTCAAAGATTTACTTTAATTTAAAACTTAGGTACTTCTAACATTCATTTTTTTCTTACTCTATCTGATACACTATATTCAGGTATACCTTGAAGTGTTCAACTACTTTTTCAGTAATTATACATGTGATTTTAGGGGGCTAATGGCTAAGCTTCAGAAATACCATTAATAGTTAAGCCCTCAGACGTTATGAGCAAATGATCTTTTGCTAGATGAACAGCTGGATGGATGGAAAGATAAAAAGTAAATTATCAGTTTATTATAGATTGTAAGAATACTGTAGGTAACAATACTCAGAGTTCTTCTTCTTTTTTTTCCAGAAACATTTTCCATAGAGATGTAGGTGATTTTTAAAGTCCTGTTGTTCAAATTCTGTTTCATCGTTCTCACATGACACAAATGTGACTCGTGTGTTTAAAGTGTCACCGAGCAGGGCCCACTATAGAACTATCATTAATGGGTTTCTTTGAAAACTTATTTCCTACTGATTTGGATTGCATGAAAACTGTCCAGGAAATAATGACACAAAATAAAAAGGTGTTTTTGGAATCGTGTAGAAAATATGACTCAGTAACAGACACCATTTGGGTCTGGACCAAGGTCGTAATGGACACAAAAATACCTGTATCCCTCCACCCGGCTTGAGGTCTAACCTCTCTGACCTTCTCAGCACTATGTCGTGTTTTCTGCAGTTTTAACCTGTCCCGTGCTACCCGTATTTTTCTCTCAACATATGAACAACTTCACCTCTCTCCAGTTGAAGAACAAGAAAAAAACAACAAACCCAGTTCTTGTCCTAACAGCTTCCTCTAGAAGTCTAGTTTTTCCCTTCACTGCAAACCAAGCTATTTTAACAAGCACTCCAACTTTTGTTTCTAGTTTTTCACTGAGCACTCATTCCTTAGTCCATGCTACCTGGTTTCCATTCTTATCATTCCACTGAATCTGTGTTTTCTAGGAGTCAGGAGGGTCTGTTGAGTGTGCACTTAATACACCAGAGACAAAAACAAAGGTGTGGGCTGAGTTCATGCGCACACTCCACAGATATTTCTTTCAGGCCAACCCTGCGCCAGACTGCCTCCTACATGCTCGGGTGCCCCGACAAACTCACTGCCCTCCTAAGAGACTGCATCCTCGCAGAGGGGAGATTTTTGAACAGTAAATATAACAAATAAAGAGTACACAGTGTTTGAAAGAGATCCATGGTATCGGGAAAATAAAAAGCAAAGCAAGTGATGGCAGACTGGGAGCATGAATTGGGAGCAGGGAGGCCAGAACAGTTTTAAACAGTGTGGGCAGGGTTGGCCTCACAGAGACTGATGGGAGCAAAGACCTCTGGGAACCGTCCGGGGAGAATGTCACCACAATGCAGATTTAAGTGTTCCGTGTGGGTCCCTTAACAGTATTTAAAAACACAGACACCATTTAAAAAATACACGTGACCTACTTGCACCGCTGGATGGAGGCCGCTGTCAAAGAGAGCTTCGTTTTTGATGATGTTGCCCACCCCCGGCAGGACTCTCTGATCCAGTAACACATCGCAGAGCATCCGTCCCGTCTGCTGTTTAACCTCCCTCTCGGCTCGGGGGAAGCTAAATCTAGGCGAACATACGTCCAATTCTTCCATCATTCGTACTCTTTGTTGGCTTTCTGTTGCGTTTCTATATGAAGGAATATAAGACACATTAACTCATATGTCTGGTTACGACTTCACAGAGTCTCATTGAAAATGAGCTTTGGTAGAAGTATAACCCAATGAACTCTAGTATTTGAAAGCTCTTTTAAGATGAGCTTTTATCAATTATAAGCCATTTTTAAAATTCTATAAATTTTAAATGTATTTATTTCCACATGTGACACCCCAAACAAAACTATAGATCCAACCCTTAGACTTTTAAAGCTGAAGCACTGTTTTATTTTATTTTTTATTTTATTTTTCACCTGAGTTCCACTGATGAGTCAAAGAAACGAATCAAATCTTGGGTGAGCTGGACTTCCAACACAGGAGAAACTCCACTTTTATTTTTATACTCAAGTGAATTAATTGTGATGGAGCCTTTCATTCCGAAATGAATCCTGAAACAAAACCAAATCCTTTCTGAGTGGCAGAAAGCATACCATGTATCCAATTTCTGTTCCTTCTCTTCACTTCTGGGTTGTAAGCAAACAAATATGAGTCAGGACAGACCCTTCCAAAGGGCAAACAATGGCAGCTAACATTATATATTTTTCTGATATGGCTTTGTATCTTTATAAAAACTAGCAGATGTGACCATCATTTTTCAGTCCACAAATAAAACAAATTCTGAGGGAAAGAATAAGGCCTCAAAAATAAGCCCAAGAAAACATTCTTCTTGTCAGATGAAACATCTTTTATTCACGAACAGTCTAGCATCTTTCAGCTTTTTCTCGGGTTCAAAAGCTTGGGATGAGATGAGGCTAAATTTGAATCACCTACAGTTTGTGTTTTATAAATTCTACAAAGCCACTAACATTCAAAGTTCTTATTTCTAGCCACAATGGATGCGAAATGTTTACCTACTCCAAAATGATACCTTACAGTTTAAGACACTTAAAAGTCTTTTCATCTCCCCTGCTTTACTCTAATAATAAAATGTTTTGCAAAATTTTACACCTCAAAAAAGAAAAAAAAAGAAAAACTCAAAATGATATTGTCTTCAATTCTTCTAGTTTTCTACCTTTCTATCAATTCTTCTACCTTTATATGTATTGGGAAGAGGGAATTTATAAATATTTACGGTTAACTCGAAAGTCACAACGCGGTGATAAAAAATTCAGAACCTTTCAGTTTTTATAGGATTGATTAGCATGTCCAGTTAAAAAAAAAAAGCAAAATGGTTTTATGAGACCTCTGATGAAGATCAAGAGTGATTCCTGAGATGAAATACTGTGTTCTGCCTTTCAAATCCTTCTCCTTATAGCTTCGTTGAGTTAATAAATATGGCTCTTTTGGCAGCAAATGTTACTGCTCGGTGCTTCTAATTCCAAAGCGCCGTGTTATAGTATTGTACAAGGTTAACCAGTCTAACTTTAAAAATGTGGGTTTTAAACTCTGTATGCCCTACCATAAATCACAAATGCATTTTACATGCCCGTAGCTCTTGACGGGAGAAATGTGTGCCCGTAAGGACTCCATGATTTAGTTTATGGAGGTTCGGCCCTGGCGGAAGGTGTACAGCTGCCGTGCCCAAAAGCCATCGTCTCTAGAATCTCTCCAGCCACATGGCTCATAAAGGGGATGCTAAATCACTCTCTATAATGAAACCGCACCTACATGAAAACATCGGAAAGGTTCAGACCCAATTCAGATGCAGGAGTCATCCCAGTAAGAACTCTGAATCAGGAAGTACACCTTTTTTGGTCCTCTACATAAATCTAGTCAATTTACGGGGAGATGTGCCTAGAAGGACTACTTTTCATTTTACTTTTATTAAATAGCTAAACTGTGATAACTAAGCCCCAATAAACCAACGGATTCTATGTGCTTATTGCTGAGTCCCTGCTAATGTAAACGGGGGAAACCTGCACAGCAGAAAATGCTGGGGCGCCATGAGCATCTCTGGCATTGGAGCCATTGCCACTCAGGACGGAGGTTCGCGTGACATCCGAGAGCTAAATTTGCTTCTCCACAGTCCTCGTTATAATAACCTAGCGTGGGAATTGTTCTTAATTATTTTATTGATTGATTTTAGAGAGAGAGGAAGATAAAGTGGGCAGGGGGAGAGACATTGATTCATTGTTCCAATTATTGATGCATTCACTGGTTGATTGTGGTTGATTCTGGTATGTGCCCTGACGGGAGATCGAACCCCAAACCTTGGCATATCTGGACGATGCTCTAACTGGCTGAGGTACCTGGCCAGGGCAGGAAAATTTTATTAGAACCTTATTTCTACCTGTTGATCTTCTCAAGTTCCCTCTCCCCTCCCCTCCCCGCATCCAGTGGGCCCCCAGAGATCATCCTCTCTGCACAACGTGATTCTGCCT
Organism: Trachops cirrhosus; assembly: GCA_028533065.1. Taxonomy (NCBI): domain Eukaryota; kingdom Metazoa; phylum Chordata; class Mammalia; order Chiroptera; family Phyllostomidae; genus Trachops; species Trachops cirrhosus. The sequence continues at coordinate 81,616,222 of CM052548.1, forward strand.
GACCATGGTGAGTGTTAGGCCCAACCTGAGGTGGACTCTGACCCCCTGCTTCAGACACAGGTGATTCTGGAATGGACACCTGAGTCACACAGGATCCATCCGTATCCAAGCTGGATTCGTCAGAGTTCTCCTGATGATCTTACAGATTTGGGACACAGAGAGGTGCGCTTCTTTGCAATTTTGGGAGATCTAACACGGCAGCCGTCCATGGTAGCGTTTCCTGGTGTGGACACCAGGGAAGGCCCGGGAGGCCTGTGTGCCGAGAGGAGGCCAAGGCAGGTGTCCGTGAGGACCAGACTCGGAAAAGGCAGTCCTTGCCACCACCACATTTAGCCATTGCTCCCAGTTCTCCCTGACGGCTGACGGCATTATCTTCAGGGATCATACGGCACCCCAAATTCTTATAATAAATAACAACTGAACTTGTCTGAGTTGGGTGTCTGTCACTTCCAACCAAAGTCACAATACAAACATTATGTCCAAACTAAAAATGGAGGTGATAGAAACTCCCCTCCACTTAGAAATAACTTCCCAAACAAACCAGCACATAAGACCTGATTCTGCCTGCCACATGCACCCAGGCTACCCCGTGAGAATCATCCAAACATCCTTCAGCAGCATAAACAACATAAACAGCGGCCCTGTCACAGATTCATGTTAATGACAATGACACGCTGCTAATAAGGCGATTGCTTATGAAAATTACCAGGTGGTCAGAAGTATCCGAGGTATAACAGAGCCGAATATAACGATTGTAGTTATGCTAGGAACTCAGAGAAGAGGTTATAAGAGACATACGGTCTTAACCATGTTGAAGAGGAAGAAGGGTGGTGTGCTTTCTCCTTAGACTACGGGACAGAGCTTCCACCCCAGCCAGCAGAAAAAAGAAATGGCATTACTTACAAAACCACATGTTCTTGAGCCCATAGAAACATGCGTTTGCAGGCAGCCAGAGGAGCTAAATTCCAATGAGTGACAAGCCCTCCATGGAAAGACAAACAGACAACTGTCCCACTGTGGCAGAGCACAGGAAGAAGAGACCCCTAACATATAAATAGGTAAGAAAAAACAAAACAGCTAAATTTTCAACAAATTTGAAAGTACTGGGTGTGGCTGGTAGGCCGGTTTAGAATTCCTGGAGGCGGATGAAAGTTGGGTGTGCGCTCACTCTGAGTGCTTTCCTGGGTGTCCACACGGTGGCTGCACAGGAGGAAGGTGGCAGTCACAGCAGGGGACCTGAAGGAGCCACCCTCGGAGGTAGGGCACCCGTCTGCACAAAGCCCTGTCTGCTTCTCAAACACTCCAGTGAAGCAAACGCCTTAAAAAGCCTCACACGGTTACAGTGGAGGGAGAGGTAAAAACCAAAAGCTCTCCGTCCCGAAGGAGTCACTGCCCAGTAAGTCTTGCACCAAAGGACAGGCACAGGAGGCCTGCTGCTGGGGGGCAGGGCTGAAACCGGCGCCCCAGGCCCAGGGCCAGTGCGCAGCTGCTGAGGACCGGCAGAATCAAGAGCCACCTGTCCCTGGGGTTGCGGCGGGGGCTCAGCTTTGAACAGAATCTTGCAATGATGCGAGGAGACTGTTCCCACTGGGAGACAGGAAGGAAACTCGGAAACTCGGACTCCCCTGTGGCAGGAGTGTGTGGGGTGTGCTGAAAGCGAGCGTACAGTGAGCGCAGAGAGGCCCGCCCCTGCCTCGCCAGGCCCTGCGCCAGCCACAAAGCAGCCACAAAGCAGCCACAAAGCGGCGGGAACAGCTGGAGTTTTGGACACCGCGGACGCGCTGAAGGCAATTAGCACACCACGAGACCTGAACCAAACTCAGCTGCTGTCAGACCCACTCAATCCCCCACCCTCACGACCTCCTAGAAGGTGCATTACTATTTCTGGGCTTAAATATTATGTTCTTCCAAATGTGATAACTAGAATTCAAAAAAAAATTAGAACGCACACAAAAATAAGATAAAGACATAAAACCCAATGCTAAGAGACAAGTAGTCAACAGAGCCAGACCCAAAGATGTCCCAGAAGTGGTAACGGGCCAGGAAACTTAAAATCAATCTAAAAATTTAAATGACTAGTTGCGGAATCCAGGCGAGGAGAGTGCGCTGTGATGCGGCCCCGCCCTTCCGCAGGGTTACCGTGTTCGTGGGCTTTGAAAGCGTGGCGCAGCAGCGTGAATGAACACATAGACTCAGAGCCACCGCAGGCCACACGCAAGTCATAACCTCCTGTGTCACCGGTTGCAGGTGCTTTGCTCCATTCAGGACAGATTTCTATGCGCCTTTGAAACTGATACAAAAAGCACCAGGAAGTAAGACTCAGCAAATCCACATCTAGGAATGTACCCCAGGAAAATAGTAAAATGCGTGCAAAGATGTTAACTTCAGAGTTATTTATGAGAGTGAAAAACAAGGGAAAATGCTAATCAGTAGTGGTTGATTCAAAATTGATGATAGATCTGCCATGGCTGGTGTGGCTCAGTGGACTGAGCACAGGCCTGCAAACCAAAAGGTTGCCGGTTCGATTCCCAGTCAGGGCACATGCCTGGGTTCCGCGCCAGATCCCCAATTGAGGGGCACATGAGAGGCAACCACACATTGATGTTTCTCTCCCTCTCTTTCTCCCTTCCTTCCCCTCTCTCTAAAATAAAAAAAAATATTTTTAAAAAATGATAATAGAGTCACACACTGGTACGCTTTGCACACATACACAATACGGTATGTGTATATTTCGACATTCACCAACCAATACAATATACATACTATGTGTAATGAGAAGCCAAATGTAAATTAAAATTCCCATTCCTATCAAATTATTCTACGCAGTATCATATTATAATCCATGCTATGGAAGAATACATGGTTTATATACAACTTAGAGTTTATCTACGATATTCACAAAAACTGCTAAGAGTGCTTTTCTGGTGCTATTTGTTTTTTCTTTTACACTTTTTGGAGCTATCGTAATGTTGTACGATTGACGTACATAACTTTTAAACTAGGGGGAATTTAGAATGAAATAGTGTGTTTTATGGAAAGAGACAGGGAAAGGAAAGCAGCAGAACCTGTGACCCTGCCGGCTGTCCGGTACAGGGAGCAGGTAAACAAATGACGTGGAAATTTCTATGTTTTCTCCAGTTACACATGGAAGCATGCGTAGCTGAAACAGAAAAGTTAGCATTTCAAAAACTAAAATATTTAATTTTCTGCCTGACATGACATTAATATTCAGCTTTCTTTTTCCCATTAATTCAATCATTTATTTGAAATTGAGGTATTACTGACATATTCTGAGGTATAACATAAAATATATAACATTATATTAGTTTCAGTTGTATGACACAATGATTCAATGATTGTATACATTGCAAAATAAGCACAATAAGTCTAGTTAACATCCCTGACCTTGCACAGTTACAAAAAATGTTTTTCTTGTGATGAAAACTTTTAGGATCTATTCATTCAGCAACTTGCAAATATGTAGCCTTATTAAAACTACCGTCACCACGCTGTACATCACCTCCCTGGGACTGACTTAGTTTACAGCTGGAAGTTTGTACCTTTGATAATGGTCAGCTTCCTTAAGCGCAAGTGACAGAAACTCGGCTCAAAAAAATGTATGCACCAAAGACTACCTAGTAGCTCACGGAATCTCAGGGAGTGCGGGAGATTTCAGTGGCGGGGAAGGCAGGAATGGGGCTGGGTCTCAGAACAGCAGAGTGAGGACCTAAAACACCCGTGAGGCTCTCTCTGCTGCACGTGGGCTGGTTTGTCCACTGGCACCTCACACTGTCTTCTTGACAGGCCGAGGCACTCAGCCACCTCCCAATTCTAAGGCCTCACGACCTCGGGTTCCTACATCAGAGAGCTGGACCCTGCTCCCCACCAGGTCAGAATGTCTCAAAAAACAATGCTACATTTACACAATGGAATTCTATGCAGCAGAGAGAAAGAAAGGGCTCCTACCCTTTGAGACAGCATGGATGGAACTGGAGAGCATTATGCTAAGCGAAATAAGCCAGGAGGTGAAAGACAAATACCATGTGATCTCACCTATAAGTAGAACCTGATCAACGAAACAAAAAAGCGAGCAAAATATAACCAGAGACATTGAAATAAAGAACAAACTGACAGTAACCAGAGGGGGAGGGTAAAGAGGGATAAGGCGGGGGAGGGGAAGGGCCATCAAGGAATATGTATAAAGGACACATGGACAAAACCAAAGAGGGGTAGGATCAAGGGTGGGAGGTGGGGATGGCTGGGGCAGGGGGAAAATGGACACAACTGTACTTGAACAACAATAGAAAAACATGAAAAAAAACAAAAAAGAGGGTCTCAGGAAAAACTCAGACTGAGCACGACAGCAGAGGTTAGTAAGATTATATATTAATGTCAACTTGACTTCTGTGGCTACTGTAGCCAGACAACCAGCTTCCAGAACGAAAATGTCCCCAAAAGACAGGTGGGCTTGTTGGGCAGACCACAGCGGGTCTTCGCTATGATAAAGTCCAGAACCTAGTTAGCATGTTTATCACACTTCTGTCCTGGCTAACCTGGGAAATGACAGGTGACAGAACCTACGTCTAAACTGCAAAACACTTCTGCGAGCAGCATCTGATGGGTTCCATAAAGAGTTTTTTTGGCGTCCTATTTGGCGTCCTAAAAAGAATTGTCACATTATCTCTTGCATATCTGTCTAGAGGATCATATCACTTAAACTGCAATAAATTGCAAAATCGATCATGGATAAAGCTTCTCTAGAATGGCAGAGCCTCTAAAATATTTCAGATATAGTTTCTGAGTATGGATGATAATTGCTAACATTCAGCGTCACGCGCATCACAAACTGGAAATGGCGAAGTGTTTTGGAAAGAGAGATTCATTAAAAATATATATCTTTTAAATGTTGGTGCAAGATGGAACAGCTGTGTTCATCTTGATCGCCAACGGCAGCTTGTCGTGGGTGTGCCCGGGTGAGTAGACCTGTAGATGCTCGCACCCCCGAGACGGACAATACATGCAACCACACTTCACAGAGATTGCACTTGGTGGTGCGACGGGGAAGGTGTACATTTATTCCTGCTTGTTCTTTATTTCTCCGTTTGCTCTGATGAGTATTCGTTACATGTATAAAAAAGTTAAAAATGACTTTTCTTTGTTGTGCATGAAGAACTTCCATACAGTGCTCAGAAGAAGGGTAGGCATCAATCACACCTACCACACCTCTACCCCTAAACTGAACGTGTATCTGTAGTACTCTACACACAGTGCTCTCACAAGCACTTGAGCACCCTGGTGCATCTTTTCGGAGGACCAAGAGTCCCTGTCTAATTTACATCTTCAGATATCTATGTGGCACAGTCTCTGACAGCGGGCTATGCCTGATTTCTAGATTCACGACCAATGCCGCCCCCCACCCTGCAAGGATCATGGCCTGCCCTGTAAGAGGCACTCAAACCCATGGGCAGTTTTAACTGTGCAAAGCTGACCCCTCAGGGAAAACTGTAAGTGATCATTAAGCACAAGCGTGTTTCCGTCTATAAGCTCCCTAAGGGCAGGCCAGCCCACTGGGTGGGAAACAGAAGTCCAAAGTCAAGCCTGCGTTTCTATCTCCTGCCCACAGACATGCAGACTCACACAACACTCCCATCTCTGTGACAGTCCCCATTCTCCCACAAAACACGGTTGGTGTGCGTACTTTTTTAACTTCAATTGTGAAACGGGCTACAGTTGATTTTAGGATGCTCGGTTCATATTCAAACAACTGATCTGTCATTGACGTTGAATTGTTATACCAAACAGGCATTAAGGCTGGAGGGAATTAAAAGGTAGCAGCCCCTACACTTCTCCCCAAAACACCCTGAGATACACCCCTCAGGGGTGGCGCCACTTCCTCAGTTTGAAGAGCCACTTCCCCTGGTCCCCTTCCTGACAGCCCTGCAAGGACAAATGCTGCCCCTTGCGAGTCGGGTGGGGAACCCTGGAGGGAAACCACAGATAAATCTGCACCTGACACCGGAGGGTCAATAACACGTCAAGGTTTGCAACCCCCTTACAGGATGCCATCACGTCCCTCTCTGCTCAGCTCACCCATGATGCAGCCTGCAACAGGTCCAGGAGGCACGTGCTGAGGTTATCACCTCCAGAAGGGAAGGGACAGTGCTGAACAGGGACAGCCACTGCTGACAGTGGGGAGCACCTCCAAGGACCAGCAATGACATAAACCCTGAAGTCCTCTAAGCACACAGCAGATGAGATGCAATAAATAACAATCCTATCGGCTCTGATTATCTCATAATGTAGTCACATATCGCCTCCTCGTGGCCGTTATTTACCTCCAGTTAGAAGTATGGAGTCCAGCCATGAGACTTTTCTTTTAAGAACATTAAAACTGTTTAAATATCTTAAGGAAACATTCAGCATATTCAAGGAAGCAGCGCCAGTCTTTACAGCTTGCAACACTTAGGCCACACTCCGAGAAGACCGAGATCGGAGAGGCATATTCATCCACGGGCCCTTTTCATTTTTCTGCAGAAATTAGCAGGTGATCGTGCTCTGCCAATGACACACATTTCCGCATTTTTATTACTAAGTCAACCGAGGCAGTAGATGCCGTGGCCTCCCTTGCCCACAAATGAGCAGTGAGTTTCCGTAAGCACTGTAGAACAATGGGGAACCTGTTCCCTCTGCGGGAAGTTTTTGAACTCTGCAAATAAGTTTCCAATTCCATCCAAGGCTTCACAGAGAGAATGCAGGCAGGAAAATATAAAGATACCGAGAGATACACTTAACCAAGCTAGGAGCTGTCATAAATATCAAGAAACTGATGTTGCTAATGCAATAAACAGTTGGTGCCACAAGACGGGCGAGGGGCCGTGTAGGAGGTTTGGAGGAGAGCAAAGTAGAGTCGTGTTGCTCTAATATCTCTTAGGAGGCCCCCCGAGCCGATCCATTTTTTTAAAAAAGAAATAAAGTGACTGGCTCTCCAAGTCACAATGACATCACAATTTATTCTTCTGCTTACTGCTTTCCATGTTAGAATCTCAACCTCTTCTATTAGAGCGCTCTTAAAAGTGGAGCATTTTCTACATGATTAACTGTGACACCCAGCAAACTGCTAGAAAAGCCTCCTACCCATTGTTCAGCAGGGAGGCAATATGTCTGGGACAGGTTTATCTCACCGTAAAGCCTTCGGGCCGAAGTACAGGAAGAGCTCCTTCCCCAGAGTCTCCACGCCGCTGTACACAGATCCACTCAACAGTCTGAGGGTGGGCCGGCTGGAATCCGCATTCTCATTCATGGCAGCAGCCTAGTGGAAAATGCATAGGCACATGGAAGCACGTGGAAACACACGCAGCAACTCTAAACAGAATTATAACTTAAATCTTAAATGCATTTCTGTTCCCTCCTGCCCAGGCGCATCCCAACAAGAAGAATTATCTCTGGGAAGTCAAGGTAATCAGCTGTTTACGTACATTTTGTCAAATTACTATGCAGTCCTTAAAAAAAAGAGAGGCCAAAGAAACTAGGTGACAAAAAAGAGTAATTGGCACATGATCAAAATGAGATTCCTCCAGGACAGCAGAGCTCTGCATAGATGAAAAGGACACATGGAAACATGGTGTGAATGTCTTAAAACTATTACAATACAGCCTTCCCTTTCCAAACATATAGCCAAGGTTCTCGAAGGAACAGTTAAGAAGGGTGGATGACACGTGATAAAATATTCTGACCTGCGATGATGAGCTCCTAAGTCAGCAAAAAAATCAGCAGCACCCTGAAGCCAGCTCTCCGCAGAGAGGCATTTGCGGGACCACACACAGAGTGAGAGCCTCACCTGTCACGGCCGCGTGGGTGCAGGGGATCAGAGACAAGCCGTGGGCCCCAGCTCAGAGGACTCTAATAGGAGGCCTGCCCCTCTCTCCCTCCCCAGCAATGTTAGAAATAAAGGGAAATGAAACCCAACACCTCTGCCCCTCATCCCCACATAAAACCAAGGTGTGCATGTTAGGGTCACAATCAACATACGGGACACTGTGAGGAGGACCTCGGAAACTGTAAACATCACACGTCAGCCCTCCTGTGGGCGAGGGAGGGGGATGGATTGGTTTAGATACTAGTGATGTTCTCCGCCAGCTGGGCAGTATGTACACGGGTGTTGTTTATGTCATTCTTTACGCTTGAGCTATGTGTTGTAAACATAATTTAATTCGAACTCAAACTGTTAACAGGAATTTTATACTGTCACAAATGCACAACTATTATATTAAACACAATAGGTAATATCCACACTTACTTCCAACTCTTATTTTTCTCAAGTGGACCAAAGGATTCTCAGAAGATCCCAATGAAATCTGGGTGGGGGCGGGGTGGGGTGGGGGTGTCAGGGGGATAACTATAAAACAGTTTTGGACATAGTCCAAGAGCAAATCACAGCTTCCCCTCCATTCACGGTAGGACGGCATCACTCAGCGATTCTCCCACTTCTGGTTTACAAACAGCTGTCATCCTGAACATTGCAGACAATGGGCCCACTCTAGTCTTTTGCTTACTAACAGCCCTTTTTTAAAAAGATGCAACTGTAGTATTCAGTTCAAAGGCATGAAGGGATAAAAGGTATTTTTGTTTAATTGAGAAATATGAGGGACTGAATTGTGTGCCCCTCGGCTATTCCTATGTTGAAGCCCTAACCCCCACGTGACTGTCTTTGCAATAGGGCCTTTAAGAGGTAATCAAGGTTTAATGAGATCATCATAGAGTGGGGCCCTGATCCAATGGCATTAGTGCCCTTATCAGATGACACCCGAGAGCTAGCTCTCTTCCTTCTGCAAACACACAAGGACAGGCCAAGTGAGAAGCAAGTGGACTTCTGCCAACCCAGAAGGGAGCGTTCACCAGACACCAAAAGGGCCAGAACCTTGGTCTTGGACTCATTGCTTCCACAACGATGAGAAAATAAATTTGTGTTTAAGCCACCCAGTCCATGGCCTTTTGTTATGACAGCCCAGGCAGACTAAGACGAGAAGAGATGCTATTCTTCCATTAAAACCATTCACCGTCACCATGGCTACAGCCGATGCCAGAACTCCCTGCCTGCCTGGAGGTCAGGGGGCTGGGGTCATGCCCGCCTGTCCACAGGATGGAACGGGATGCGCCACAGGTGCACAGTGACCAATGAACAAACGCACAGGAGTGAGTGAAGGCGGCAGTCTCCCCATTCAGCGCCAACCACAGAAGGAACGCCTGGGAGATTCTAGCATCAGGACCTGCAGGCACACAGGTCACCAGCGCCTCGGAACTCCTGCCTCTGGGGGCACTGCTGTTCCTCAGAGGAGCCCCAGGACCTGTCCGTGATGGGATCATCGAGCACTGGCCTGGGACCAGTGGGTCCTCGGTGAGGAAAAACATGCTTTGAGCAACAGGGAGGGGAGTGGGAGGAGGAGAGGTGGGTAAAGGTAGGAAGAATAAGTAGCATGGATGGTAGGTAGAAAATAGACAGGGGGAGGGCAAGAATAGTAGGGGAAATGGAGAAGCTAAAGAACTTGACACATGGACATGAACTAAAGGGGGGAATGTGGGTGGGAGAGGGTGTGCAGGGTGGAGGGGAATGAAGGGGGGGTAATGTGAAAACTGTAATAGCAAAATCAATAAAATATATATATATATATAAAAGAAAAAGAAAAACATGCTTTGACGCTTGCCTTGTTTTTATAAAGTAATCAGTCACAGCCTTGAACTGAGAAGCACCGAGAGTCCGGATGTTTTTCTGCCCCACAAAAGACTTTACTCTGCCACTTCTATACACATCAAGCCAAGTGCAGATTAAGACAGTAGGTGTCAATGCAGGTTTCCATGACGACCAACTAGCAGGTGAAAAGTTCTCAGGAGCTAGCCAGGGCAATTTCACGAGGATGACACACAGAGCAGAGACAGAGCTGCGCTGGGTCAACTTTGCCCCAGCGTAGCTCAGGTTTTATATTTTTAGGTTCTCGAACACAAGGTATTTGTGGTGGTGGGAAGCTCCACTCCTGAACGGGTGGCTCCCGGCCTTATTCCCCCACCCCAACGTCAGTGAGCTCTCCCCTCCCCCAGTATTCTCTCCGAAGTCCTGTGTGACCATGTCCTCTGGCTTCCGTTGGGGCTGCCCGCGGAGGCTGGGTGGGGAATGGGACCCACTGCATACGCCCTGCCCTGCTCTTCACCGTGGCTGCCCTGCTTCTTGGTTGGGAGGCTTTGTGCTACCAAGGTCATTCCAGCTAATCTCCCTTAAATATTTAAACTTTCCAAGCTGTCGGGAAACTCCACACTTACGTAGATGTTGGAAATGGTCACCCTGTGCAGTCTGTCACCTCCCTCCACCTCCACACCTGGAACATCCCTTGCAGGAGACACACGGCCGTCACAGCCTGTGCTGGGTGTGGCGCCTTGTGAGGTGTACCCCTATGTCTTATTGAAGCATCTACATGTCAGTGCCCCAGGCGCGTCCCCCCACTCTCTGTGCTTCAGACCCCAGCGGGAAGGGGAGCAGTCCTTCCGCGGCAGCACAAAGTGGGGTACGTGCCATCATTAGGGACTGAGGTGTGGCGAGGGCCGGATCTCGCGCACTCTCTCTGCTTTCACTGTATAAACACCTGAACCCAGTAAGCGTGGTGTCTCTTCTGAGCCACTCGGCATCAGGGCCTGGTTTTTTCCACTTATCTGCCTTTCAATAATATAATATAATATAATATAATATAATATAATATAATATAATATAATATAACATAACATAACATAACATAATATATAACACTCATGTCACATTCCGTTTTCACTGGCACAGCCTGACCACCCAGGGATCAGAGAAACACAGTATCTGACTGGCCCACTGAAGACTTCTGTGGGCTGTCACTCACTGCTTCTCACCACACTGCCCTAAACGCAGCGGCCCTGCTCTGCTCCTTCCCGAGATGGAAAGGCACAGGACAGCTGCTCTCGGTCCACTGCTTCTGTTCCCTGCCCGGACCGCCCATCCTCTCCTGAATTCTGACTTCGCCGTGTTTTCTACTGGATCCTGGCAAAGAGCCAGACGAGGTAACCTTGACATAGACCTTGAAATAGACACTGCTGTCACAACACCTAGCCAAACAGTGAATGAGGCCCAACTGTCTCACGTGAAGTCGGCTCACACTGCGAAAGGAACAGCTTTGACAAGAACTTCCACCGTTTAGTTGAAAACCCTCCCAATCAACGACGATCATCGTTCATGTCACTCACTTGGCTGTGTCTACAGCTTTGACATTCTGACAACCTAGGTGCTGTGTGCCACGGGGAAAGGCACCCCGCTCATGAACAATGCACCGTGCATCGCATTCGCTCATGTTAGAAGTCTACTGACCTTCCCCTGTGTCTGAGGCCTTATTCTAGATGCTGGGGACGTGTCAATGGAAAAACAAACAAAACAATAAAAAAGTCCCTGGCCTCCGGAAAGTTTACATGCTACTGGGAGAGAGGAAACAGGAAAGAGAATAACAGCGTATTGGGACATTTGGAAAAGAAACTGAGATGAGGAGATCAACACTGGGGAGGGCAGAGCAGGTTGCAGTGTTAAATGGGGCGAGCCCAATCTCATCGGGAGGGTGGTGCTTGGGCGTGTCTTAAAGGAGCTGTGATAGAGCCACAGCTAGGCAACAGGACTAGCGATGTCCCACTGCAGAGTGTTGCCTGTGGACCCACGAGCAGCTAGCAGGCAGGTGGCCAGGGCACAGAGGACCGGGAAGACGGTAGGAAGATGGAGTCAGACATAATGACAATCAGTTCGTGTGCTCCACAAGGTCCACACCAAAGGACTAGGGTTTTCTCTGACAAAAGTCAGGTGGAGAAAAGATAGGGTCTACACTACTTTCTGCAATGCTCTTCTGGATTCTGGGTAGAACCATGGCTAAGGGATCAAGGGGAGGGGCAGGAAAAGCACTTTGGTGGCTGCTGTGACAACCCAGACAGGAGATGACGAAGTTCTGGGCCAGTATCTGGATGTATTTAGAAACCAGAACAAGGAGGATTTGCTGGTGTTTGACTATGGGAGGTTTTTATTTTTATTTATTTTTTTAATCTTTTTTAAAAGATTTTATTTATTTATTTTTAGAGAGGGGAAGGGAGGGAGAAGGAGAGAGAGAGAAACATTAATGTGTGGTTGCCTCTCATGTGGTCCCCACTGGGGACCTGGCCTGCAACCCAGGCATGTGCCCTGACTGGGAATCGAACCTGCGATGCTCTGGTTGTCAGCCCACGCTCAATCAACTGAGCTATGCCAGCCAGGGCTGACTATGGGAGGTTTTTGGTCTGAAGAACTGGAAAGACAGCAGTGCTGTCAAAGGGGCTGAAAAAGATTCGGGTAGAACAGGATGGGAGATGAAGATCCGGGATCTGGTTTTAGATGAGTTAGGGTTGAGATGTCTGTAGACACGTAAGTGGAGAGGTCGAGTAGGCAGCTGAATATGCACCTGGACTTCAGGAGTGAGCTCTAGGATGCAGATACAAACTTGTCCAGTAAGCATCACGCCAATGGCTTCCAAACCTTTAAAAGTGGAGGAGATCAGCAAGAGTTACTCGGACACAATATTGTGATGTTGAGGAGAAGAGGAGGAACCAGAAAAGGAGACTAAGAAGGCAGCCAGCAGGACAGGAGCAAATCCGAGGAAGAGTGGGCTTCTAGGAGCCAGGAGAAACACGTTTCAAGGAAGAGATGTGGCCAGTACTACCAATGCATCGAGTAAGAGGAAGGCTGAGACCCAACCGCTAGATTTAGCCATGAAAAGGCAATTAGTGACAAGAGTTATGGGGAAGTGACGGGAGGCAAAAGCCCCTTTGGAGATTAGAGTCTGTGAGGCAGGGTGAGCACGAGATGCTGTAAAGGAGCACACAGAAATGGGACGACAGCTGGGAAGTAGAGTCAAGAGTGCTTCTGTTTGTTTTCAGACGGGATGTGTTTCTACGTTGACGGGAAAGACTCAGTCGAGAGGAAAACAGGACTCATGCAGCAGGAGGACAGCGGTGTCTTCACGAGGCAAGAAGAGAAGGTTCCAGGGCACATGGACTCTGTTGGTTTGGGTGGGAACAGGGACAGCTCCACAGGCACCCGCTGAATGCATGCATTCATGGCTATGAATGCGGCCCAACACAAAATCATAAATTTACTCAAAATATTATGAGATCATTTTTTGTGATTACACGTCACAATGTATTTAATGTGCGGCCCAAGACGACAATTCTTCTTCCAGCATGGCCCAGAGATGCCAAAAGTTTGGACACCCCTGACGGGGAGGAAGGGAGATTGCATGGGAAGAGAGGCTGGTAGGTAGGTAGGTGTGGTTTTGCAAATTCTCTCGTGGTTGATTAAATTTTCTCAGTCAAGTAGAAACGAAGGTCATCAACTAAGAGAAGGGTGGCCTTATCACCTAGCTTATCTGAGGTTACATGTAACATATAATACTATTACTCAGTTTTGCCAGGTTCTAACATCACGTCTCCAGACTCATCATTGTCAGGTGGGGGCCAATGGCCTCACACAAACGGTGTCACTGGTTCCAAGCTTGAGATATCTATGAAAAAATGTCATGAACTCTCACTGCAGAGGGCCACGAAAGTGTCCTCAGTCACGTTCGTCAGTAACATCCTCATCAGTTCATCTCGTCGGAAGGAGGCACCCCTGTTTGCATTCGCCCACATAACCTAGTGCTCACCGGCATCATCCTTGTCCCTGATTTTTATTTCACGCTAGGTGTTCTGAAACCCAGCTCGTTCTGGGGGGAAGTTTCCCACTCTGTAAGGCCCACGGCTGGCTGTTCAATGACTGGACCGGACCATTTAAAGCCAGCCTGTTATCCAAACACCCAACTGTATCTCAGCAGTTACACATCATTGGATTTTATTGTAACTGGCTACACAAAATATGTAAGAGTACAATTCATATCCAAATACGTGCCACTCATTCTTAAATCAGTATATGACATACATGTCAGAATAGAACAAGGCAAAGAAATAGTAAAAATCTGCTAAACAACAAAAAATGAGTTCTTAATGAAAACCTCTACCTTTTCTTGCCCAAGTGGTTAAATGTTCTGAGCTCCTAATAATGTTTACTAGGAAGAAATTCAGACCTAGCTTGCCCTAATTCCTAGCCTGGATGCTCCCCGTGGAATTTCTATGTGTTAAAGCCTATAAGGTCCTGCCTGAGGACTGTGGAGAACCCACAGTGGGGCCTTCGGTTCCGTGATGGGTGAGCACAGCCGACACACCTTCTGTAACCCGTGCTGAGGGTTAGGTTAAAAAAATACAAAGGTTTTGTATCCAGCATTACTTCCTCCAGGCCTCAAAACTGTCCCGAATCATGCATCTGTAGGTTTCCCAAATTACTGTCAACAGCCAGAGATTTCAGAAAATTGAGTGGCCCTACCCACGGGAAGTTTGGCTACTTAGAAAAAGAAAGTCCCGGAGGCCAGGCCTCCAAACCTTGATGGTTACTAGGCTGCCTATTAACAAAAGTGCAGTGTGTGCCCTTGTAAATAAATTCTGTTGCGCAAAGCAGGATGAATCTAGAAATACAAAGGGCCATATACTTAAGATGCATGAGACCCTTCTGCCTCTTCACGTAGCTGTCAGTGAAATATGAATCACGCTGTCCTGGCTGATACAGCCTCAAAGGGAACCAGAAACCAATGCCTTCAAGGTGTAAAGTCTTACTTCCGTCACCCATGTTCTACCCTGTTCTCCATAATTAAAGTTAACGTGCACCACGCCACCAAACCAAGAAAGGTTGAAACAGCCACGCAATAAAAGGCTCCACAAATACCGAAAAGAGACGTTTATGGCCCAATGAAGGTGACTGTTACCTTCAACACAGGTGTTGGCAGAAGGGTGAGTGGAGGAAGTGTCACAGGTAGAGACGCAGGCTCTGGGAACCTACGGTCCTGTCGTTATCAGTCACTTTGGTGCAGCAGAAACAGTTCCAGCTACAGATGCTGCGTGACCTTGGCTTGCATGAGCTGTTTAATACTTGATGAGGTGTTTGGGAATTAAAATGAAATGTTAGCATGACCTCTTCCTTGCTCACATACCGAGTCTGTCATTTTCTTGGTCCTAGAATGTCCCCACCTGGGAAGCAGAATGATCCTGAGGCTTTCTACACAGCGTAGGGTTTGCCATAAGCACTGTCATAGGGCTTTTACCATATTGTCTGCAATGGTCTCTCCCGTGTTTGTCTATAGGCTCCCTGGGGACAGTCACAATGCTGTCTAAAGTCCCTGACAGCCCCGCCCAGTGTCTGGAGGTTAGGGCTCAGTGTCTGAACATGGTGGGGACTAGTCAGACCCCTCTGTCTTTCCCTCTTAAGTCTGAATGCGGCTTCAAAACACAGTCCCACTGTGTCCCCTTCCACCATCCCCATCTTCTTTACTATCCTGAGATTTCTTGGCAAAAACTTCTACCATCTGTTTTATCTGCTTTGAAAATTATTAACACTCCAGTTTCTCATTTTCTAATTATCTGCATTGGAGTACAGTTTAAATATAAGAGGACCAAATTCTAGTGACTAACAAAAGGAAGGTGGAAGTAAAATACTGTATTTTTTCCAGAATTTCCCATAAACTAAAAAGAACTTTATAAGGGACTTAGGAGGAAGGGACTGATGTATTTTTCAGCAACCCGTCCTAGCATGCCCTGTTTTTTTTTAATCTGAACATTAACTTAGCATTTAAATGATTGCCTTAAAAACATCTATTCTGATACTTCCTTTTGGTGTTGAGGAAAACGACACACAATATCCTTTCATCAGTTGTCTGTCACGCCGATACTTGACTCAAGTCATCCGATTCCCAGTGCACTGTCATTTCTAAAATCACCAGCTCTGGGTAATAGACTTGGGGCAAAATAAAATTCTCAAAGTATGACTGACCCTCTCAAGCACCTGCATATATTTTAACAGTGGGGGAAATTCTGCTTTACTGGGCTGGTTTGTTCCACTTATTTTGAGAGCAGTTGTGTATGAACTTGCCAAAGCTTTTGCACTAAACCCAAGATTTACAACGGGTCCTACTGTAAAATCACCTCTTTGTATAAGCTTCAGCTGCCCCACAGTCAAAAACTCTTTTCCACAAGCCTATTGTCTTTGCTATAACTATACACAGCAGCCCGATATACACCTGACTTTCTCATGTTGACCCTTATAATCCTATTACTATAGTATTTGAACGCCGCATCCTTTTTTCCCCCCTGAAATAGAGACAAAAATCTCCTTAAGTACAATTTTAAGTATGATTGAGAGGGGTTCACCTTCCCATCTTCAAGTGGCTTAATAATACAAAATTGTCAAAACCACATGGATCTGCAGAGACAGCCCAGGGCTTACTGTGCTGATAGCCATTTATCCCGCCTGTCCGCGGGCGAAAGGGAAGATGGATTCTGCAGAACAGAATACGGCTTTTCCACAGATAAATGTTTCAACCGTAGTGCAGTTACATGGTTTCTCCACAGGGGAAAAAAGTACCAGATTTACTTTCATTGTTTCTTCTCCTTTTTTCTATATTTTTAAAAATTTCCTAATACAACACTTTTCTTAATCAGAGGTGCCTTATATACCAATTTCAACTATCGAAGAGTCTAAATTTAAAATAGACATCTTTAGGTCCATTCAACAAAACACAGTCTATAATTCTGTAAGAGTAGAACCTTTAAGCACTTCCCCAGAGGCTAAACGCACTTAATTTGAGGGCACAGAGGATTCCCAACCCCTCCTGAGGAAGTAGGGCAATCCTCAGACAAATAGGTGAGAGAGCCCTGAACGGGGAGAAAGGCAACAACGACCAGGACGTGTCCTTTACTAGGAGCTAAGCTAAGAGTTTTGGATGTCCTCTAATCCAACTCAGAGCAAATGAGCAGAGACGTGAGGATAAGCGTCCCCA
>CM052548.1:81633658-81678880 GCA_028533065.1 Trachops cirrhosus
AGGGTTTTTAGGACAAGCAGCTTTTATTGTTTTCCTGTAAGTTTAACATGTCTTAGAAAATGCATCTATATAACAAAAATATTTTAGTGTCTATATTAAAAAACCCCTTCATTTTTACACACCGGAATGAGCCCTGCCCATATCCATACAACTCTCCTGTTATGGGATTTTCCAAGATGAATGCTGTTTGAATTTGCTTTGTAAAAGGCAGGGCTCTGTATAATTTGTGGGCAATGCATCGCTTTTCAAATTTTCACAAAGATTCGTACATATAAATATAAAGCTAGTGACTACATACAACTTTGTAAATAATGAAAAATCTATTCCTTTTGCAAAACTAAAATAATAGCACATTAAAACGATACAGATTCATAACTGATTTCATGAGCATATCACAGTCCTGTTGTTAAACCAGGAGACCCTATGTACTAGAGACTTGAATTAGAGTATACTATAGACCTGAATCAAAAATTTGAAAAGTATTAAATCTCCCTCTTTGTGGCAAGACGTTAGTGGTTAAAAAGTTAGCTGGATCGGGTTGAGGATTCTTTGTACTTTATTCCCTCATTTAATTGTTATTCACTCTTCAAGGTCAAGTTACTAAATAATCAAGAAACAATCCTCCCTACAACCAAAATTCAGTCATAATCTCTGTGCTTTGATTAAAAAAGCCCTCCCTGTTCACTTCTCCGTTTTCATTACAGTTTGACACCCGATGGTTGATCTCCTTTGTTATTTCTAAGCGCCTGCAGGTCGGGAACTTGGCAGTGGCCTGGCTGGGGGGCTCTGGGTCAGAGTCGCCGGGCAGCTGCAATCAAGCTGTTGGCCAGGCCGCAGCCATCTAAAGGCTTGATTGCAGCCACAAGATGCACCTGTAAGGTGGCTCGCCTGTATAGCCTTTGACGCCTCTGGGCCACGCTGGAAGAAGAGTTGCCTCGGGTCACTCATTAAATACACAAACGCTAAGGAAAACTGACGAGCAAAAAAAGGTTTTAAGTAAATGTATGGTTTTGTGTCAGTCATAGCCAACCTGGGCTGCATGCCTTGAGGGGAGGAGTGTCAAATAATTTGTGAACATGTTTTAAAACCCCCACACTCTTCATGAATCCGATTCACCATGGGCTTCTCTTGTCTCTGTAGGAGCTGTATGGTGGTGCACATTTGCAGCAAATGTAATGTTTGGGTAGAATTAGGTTTAGCATTCCTTATGGAGCTGAGGAAGAGCTGGGAAGTAAGACGAATGACATTAAGGGACTCCACCAATGTGTCCTCCAGGCCGAGCCAGATTTTGTTTATATGGGACTGGCCTCTGTCGTTGGATACTTCTCTTTGTTATCCTTCTTACATTCAGCTGAGGGCAAAACCACATACACTGTGCGTCTGCAGTGTCTGGGAAGAGTTGTCTCGCCCTCGCACGCAACCCTGCCATGATGAGAACTCTGGGTACTTTTCAGCTAGGCTTATGCCAAGAAACAAAAGTGATCACCTTTTTTGAAGCCCCTATTCCTTCCAGTTTACTGAAATTCTCCCAGTTTTTAAGTCTTAATTGAATGTGTGGCCTCTAGGAAACATTCCAGACACAGTTAGAATGAATCTCTGATATTCTGAAGTTGGTTCTCCCATTGATTTTACCAAACCTACCTTGCGTTCGAGTTGCTTGGTACATACTGGTCTTGTGCTAGACTAGACCCTCATTTCTTGAAGGCAGAAGAGAGATAGAGAGCAGGGTGACAGCTGTCAGAATGGGGGTAGGGTGGGTGGGGTGTTGGGGCGCTGGGTGCAGAGGGATGGAAGGAGTGAGCAAAAAGAAAAAAAGGAAAAACTTACGGCCGTGAGCAACAGTGCGGGGATTGTGGGGTAGGGGGTGGGGAGGTGAAAGAGGGTGAAGGGGGACACATGGTGATGGACGGAGACTTGACTTGGGGTGGCGAACACACAGTACGGGGTACAGATGCTATGCTGTGGAATTGTGCGCCATATAATTTTGTTAGCCAGTGTAACCCCAATACATTCAATAAAAAGACAAAGACAGAAGGGTGAGTATCCTGTTCATCTTTATACTTCCCATAGCAGTGAGGAGACTGCACACGATATTCCACAAATATGTGTTGAATTATGATTATTGAGATTTAAAAAATTGGACCTTTCTGTCTCCAGGTACCTTTCTCATGTCATTAATACTGTTCTTATGAATGGAGAAGCTCAAAGAGAGGGGAACTGAGCAGATCCTTTAAGAAGTGGGGGCCCTAGGCAAGGAGAGAGGCCAATTAAGGACATTCTAAGCAAGAGGAGCAGAGGATGGCGTGGGCTGCACTTGAGATATGACGGTTAAAGTGGAAGTGTCAGGCGGGCAGCAGGGCTAGAAGACACCGGACAGATTCCTCGGGACGACAATGTGGAGAACACAGGATAAGGAAGAGTGGGTTTCATTTTCCTGGAATCGTCGGCAGCCAGTGAAACTTTTGAGTGGGTGGCAGGACCCCGAGCCCCCAAAGCCATGATACTCTTTTCCCAAAACAGAAATCCAGAACCGCAGTCAAACTAGCCACCACCCCCCTGCAGCTGGGACCTGTTATCCACTCCTTCTTCATTAAGAAATAGATCACATTTCCCTCTGGTAGGTGGTAGAGATTCTCACACATCGCTGAGTCCATAATACTTGGAAGAGTCCTTAGTTTACCATTTCTCTGTTTTCACTAATAATAATCCCAGCTATTTATTTAGTGCTTCCTTGTGCCAGGTAGAGTTCAAAGGGTTTTGAAATACAAACTCTTTTAATACTCAAAATAACCTGTGACGTTAGTCCTATTTTTATCTTCATTGTCCAGAGGAAGGAACAGGGGCAGAGAGAGGTCGGGTCCCTTGCTCTAGGGTCACAGAGTTGGGATTCGTTCAGGCACACTCCAGTCCAGTCTTCACCAAATAGTTTCAGCAACGTCAGTGTTACGCTGGCCCTCCCCTGGATATTTTTAGCAACAACTTAAGAAATTTCGGTCAGCCTTATATGGGAATTCAGGACAATCTAAAAACCTCCCTTTGGCGTATTAAGTTTTGACATTTTGGATAATGAAACTTTGTTTTTACCCTTCCCCTTACAAGGTCTGTACACAGATTTTTAGCTAGAATGCTAAAAAGGTAGCATGGGGTAAGTTCTTTAATTTCTGTGTTTTGCATAAATTACCTGAATACATTTAACAAGTAGGCAGGTAACATGCATCATCTCTCAACATCCCCTTAATCTGAGCTCTGAGTACAGCAAGCAGCCATTAGGGAACGTAAGTTGCAGGTGTTTTTGGTGGTATTTCCTAAAGAGCCTCCAGTTTCTACCCATTAAGAGAAACTTTTAACACTAGACTACCAGAAGAATAATAAAATGCACAGCAACAGATTCCGTTTTGACACTTTTAGTGTTTGGAGCCCGTACCAAACGTTGACACTCTGCAGAGCAGTGGGATCCAGTCCAGGGTGGAGGCTGGAAGAGCCAGGTGACAGTTTCCTGCCTGGGAAGTCAGAATCTACATGGAAGCATCAGCCCCGGCCTCCTGGGTGACACATGACGGCTCTGACGTTCCCAGGCTTTCCAGAGAGCTGTGAAACAGGATGGCGAGGCTTCCATTCCAGCTGCGTTCTGCCAAATGCTTCGTGGAAGGGAGTATTCTAATTCATTTTTTAATTTAAGCATGTTAAGTAAGTAAAGGGAGTATGTGAGCATGAACTTAATTTGGGAGGAAATAATAATTAAATAGTTATTAGACATTCACAAAAGATCCAAATTCTGAGGACTTCTCTCCATGAAAGAGGATAGAAGAATTAATTGATTTTCTATTTGGAAAGAGAAAAGCAAGTTATTTTGGTTAATATCTTGGAGCAACATTTTTCATCTGTCTCCTGCAAGTCAAGGCATGAGATCCACCATCGCTCATTCATTCACAAAACAATTTGAGCAACTGGATGTGTTGTGGGAAGAGTGCAGATAAAAGAGATAAGGTAGTTCACAGGAAAGAGGCCAGGCCCACCAGGGCTCTGGCAGAGGTGACGCTGCAGGGGGCTCCGAGCAGACCTGGGGCGGTGGCCTGGGTTCCCGGACATCTCAGCTAAATTTTGAGGAGAAAGAAGTGAAGGTTCATCACATGAACAATAGAAGGGAATTTTTAAGCAGGAGAAAAATATTCACAAAGCAAGAAGTTGTGAGAGAGCTTCATATTCTGGGGAACTATAAGAATACCTGGAGGACAAGGGATGGGGTAGGAAGTGAGGGCAGAGGGGACTGAGAGAAAGCCACAAAAAATCCAGGGTGGTATGCTAAGTAGGGATATTATGTTGAGAATAATGGTGGACGCAAATAATTCTGTGCAGGAGAGGGGCATGGTTTGCTTCATTCGATGATTTGTCAATGGTGTGAAGCAGAGGTTTTCAACCTTCTGGTGACACTTGGTGACAGCTAGGGGGAAGGGGGTGCCGCTGGTATCGAATGTGCAGAGGGCAGCCATGCTACCCAGCACCTCACAAGGCACAGGACATGCCACCACAACCAAGAGCTGCCCTGATAAAAGCATCAACAGCCCTGAGACTGAGAAATCTGGGCGAGGTGGGCTGAATGATGGCCCCCAAAATATGGTCACACTTTGGTCCCTGGACTTTGTGAGCATGTTACCTAACGTGGTCACAGGGAAACCGCAGGGGTGACCAAGTGAAGAATTATGAGAGGAGGACATTGTCCTGGGTTGTCCACGGGGACCCAGTGGAATCACAAGGGTCCTGATAAGGGTTGGCAGAAGGGGCAGAGACAGAAAACCGAAGCAGAGTCATGAAGCAGATTCGACGATGTCACACTAATGCCAGTGAGGATGGAGGGAGCCACGGGCCAAGGGATGTGAGCAGCTCAGGAGCTGGACGAGGCCAGGAAACAGCCTCCTCTGGACGCCTTGACTTCAGGCCAGTGAGCCGGACTTTGGACGCTGACCTCCAGAACAGTTAGAGAATAAATGTCAACCCACGAAATGTGTGGTGATTTGTCACAGCTGCAATAGGGGCTTCATATCTCTGTTTCAGAGGATGGGGTAGATGGGGGGCAAAGCGTCAGGCAGAATAGCCAGCAAGGAGCTGTTCTGTTCCCAGGCCCTGGCCTGCGGACTGGAGACAGAACCGCAGTCACGGGGAAAAAGTAATCCTGTTCTCTTGAAATGGGCAATCTAGTGATTTGTACAAGTTCTTGTTGTATTCCAGAAAATGAGCCCTTGTATAATGTGGTTTCCTTTCCTCACCTGTCATACATCAGCTAGCTTTTTCTGTCCTGAAAGTTTCGCTCTCGTTTGTTTAAATTTACCCATATTTGACCTTATGATTTATATTCCCTCCTCGATCCAAGATTATCTCAATGTCAAAAAAATCTGTCTACATTTTTTTCTGTTAAATTATTTATTAACTATTAGTTTGGGCTGAAGTTCTGAGTAGCATATTACCTTCTATTTGTAGTTGTTTTTTACGTAGTAAGGTGCTGGATCCCAGTGTGAAACACGCATACCCAGCTGGGGACAAGAAGAAACTATTAGCACCTTCTCCATGTGCCCCTTACCTTTTAGGTCAATACTACCTACTGTATTACTCTACTGGTGTTAGTTCTAGATGAGTAAGAATAGCTGCTAATTTTTTTGAGACAACAACTTTGTGCTAGATGGTATTCAAGTGCTTTCCAAGTATTAATTCACTTAAACCTCACAGTATTGTAAGTGGTAGGTATCATCACCCTCATCCTCATCCTCTTTTCCAGGCAGGAAACCTGAGGCAGAGAGTGGTCATGTGACTTGCCTGAGGTCATGCAGGTGTTGAGAGAACCAAGATTTGAACCCTGATAATCTTGTGCTATGCCGTATCTTATGTTCATAATTGCAGTTTATAAATAATTATCAGGGTCACACTAGGCTCCTAAAGTAAGTCGGCTTGCTTTTTAACAGTAAGGATTATACGAGTTTCAATTTTTATTTATCAATTTTCAGAGGAACCAAGATTTTGAGACTAGTAGTGTCGAAAAATGCTGTTAATCTTTAAAGTTTATCTGTATCTGGCAATTTCACGTAACACTATTATTAGATACACTAATTTACACTAATTTGCTCATTCTCTTGTGTTTTCTATGTAGATAATCTTATCGTTAGCAAATAATTACAGTTTTATTTCTTCCAAATGTCATCACTGCTAATTATTTTCCTTTTCTTATTGTGTTGCCTGGGCTCTTGGTACTACAATGAATAGTAGCGTGATAAGAGATATCCTTGCCTTGTTGAGTTCAAAATTTCTTCCATAAGTACTATCTAGCTGAGCCTTTGAAGTAAATACTTTTGATCAACTTGAAGACATATTTGCTCCCTGTTTTCATTTGTTTCATCATTAAATAAGTGTAAAATTTATTAAATGCTTTTTCTCCACCTAGTCATAATTATTTAATTTTCCTTTTTAGCCCACTATCATGAATAATTGCACTGATGGAGCTTTGATCAGTAAACCACCACAGCATGCCTGGGATAATCCCTACCAATTCATGCAGCATTGCTCTTAATAGATTTTGAATTTACTTGGTTAATATTTTATTTAGTATTTTCTCACCTGTGAGACATGGACTGAAACTATTTACATCCCCCTTTTTATATTGTCCTTACCCAATTTTAACATCATGATATTAAGTTCATAAAACGGCTTGTACATTCTGTTTTTTTCTGGAAAAGTTTTTATGAGATAAAGTTATCTTCCTTTTGAAGGTCCACTTATCAGCCTCTGAAAGACCCTATTTTGACAAATTCTGTGGTGCTTGGTTAGCGAGGAAGGAGCAGAAAGACACCAAAGCTTGTGTTGACATTTTCTGGAGGAAGCTGTTTGAGTTATTAAATCTTTCCCACAATTCATCATAAGATAAGCAAGCTCTAAAGTTTCATGGCAGAATTTTGAACTGTGTAGTATTTGGCAGTCGGGGAAAGGATTAAGAGCATGCACATTTTTCTCTCTTTGTCTCGTGTGGCATTGTCATTTTCGTTGCCAACCATTTTGAAGACAGTTTCCCTCACAATTCCTACCAGTTTACGAAGGGAAAGAATCTAAATATGACAACATAAAGTATGCTTTACTGGGCAAATTGAAAGGCAAAGAGGAATCTGGCCTCAGAAGGCAATTCCTGTAAGCAGAAGATTACCGGTGGGGACCACATTCATTCCAGCAAGAAGAGAGAGCAAGCTAAACCTCCTTCAAAGATGCAGAATTCCCACTCAAGGCAAAGGGGCACTATTACCTGCCTTGGCTGGGTCAGAGTGTGGGGGGCAGGTTCGTGAGGAGCTCCTTTTAAGAAATAAAAGCTGAGAGCAGAAATCTTAGTAGCTTTCAGCCAGCATCTCGTTTCAAACCAAGACTATAAGAGGTTTGAAATCTCTTTACTGGCAGACTCATTATTTTTATCATTTCTTTTCCAGTCCTCACCTGAGGATATGTTTATTGATTTTAGAGAGAGAGGAAACATTGATGTGAGAAACATCGATTGGCTGCCTCCCATACGTGCCCCATCTGGGGAGTGAACCCGCAGCCTAGGCATGTGCCCTGATCAAGGATGGAACCCTCAATGTTCTGGTGTACGGGCTGACACTCCGGAGCCACCCGGCCAGGGCCAGACTCGTTATTTTTAATGATCGCTGGTGTCACATAATGAGTAACTGGAAAATTCTTTAAACATTAACAGCCTGCGTGCTTGTTTTTAGGGACAGCAAGGCAATTAGAAGTGGACATGAAGGACAGAGTGAGAGGTGGCAGGTGACAAGAGCAGAGACTCAGAGCCTCAGCCAGTTCCTTCCGGCCACTACAAAGGAGGAAAAGAGCTCACAGGACAGGTCTCAAG
Organism: Trachops cirrhosus; assembly: GCA_028533065.1. Lineage (NCBI taxonomy): Eukaryota > Metazoa > Chordata > Mammalia > Chiroptera > Phyllostomidae > Trachops > Trachops cirrhosus. Next base: position 81,641,535 of record CM052548.1, read on the forward strand.
CCTGGGAATGGGCCTGGAGATTAAAACAAAAACGCATGAATTATGTCATTGTGCCATGTTATCTACTTTGTGGGCACGCCAAGCTCGGCTTGGCCGTGTCCTGGCGTGATCTGAAGTACGGTCACACTGGAATCGATGGCTGTGGAATGACAGCAGCAGATGGACCTTGCTAGCGTGAAGCAATCAAAGGTGTGCAAAGTTTAAGCAAAAATACTCAATCCCGAGCTTGACAGACCATGGAGAAGCAGGTTACATCATTAACCAAAGGTCAGATATTAATATAGTGAGCTTGTTTAAGACAGCTGGGCATGGTCTGGGCTTCTCAATCACTTTTAAGTACCAGAGAGATAACTGGGCAGCTATTTGTGTATCCAACTCTGTATGATGGACCAGTAGAAACCTAGGAGGTAATCGAGTGAGTCCAGTCTATTGTATTTGATGTCTCAGTGAGAACAGAATGATTATAATATACTAAAATGGATTTACTAACAGAAGGGTTTGCTTCAGCAGCAAAATATAAGTTCGCTTCTTGCTCAGACTTTTAGCCTATGATTTTAATCAGCTGCTGAAGTCAACAGAAAAATCCCAGTCTTATATAATTTGTAGATGTCTTGAAACTCATGAATAAAAACAAGAACAATATTTTGATAATTTTTCATTTATGCAGACATAAGGTTCAGGGTTTATCTGTCAAACCTCAAGAAGGGTTCTTTGGCATTTCTGATCTAATTATTACTGGCTTGGACCCAGCTTGGACTGGTGATTAAGCCATAATAGGCTCTATTTTCTATTATTAATCTCTTGGACTTGAAAGGTTTATCAGACCCAAAGTTATTAAACTTTGAAAATTCTGGATGTTTGGCTTACTTGCTGAATACTGAAACCTGGGGGCATTTTGTTGTTCATCTGTGAAGCAATTGGAAAACTGCTGAGGGGGGGTATGTGTGTGTATGCACACACCCATGTGCTCACACACTCATGTGAGTTCACATGTGCCTATTCTATGGTCTTTTCAGGGATAAGCACTCCCCTTACAACACATCCTCAGTTGGGCTGGCGAAGCTGAGAAATGCCGCATTCCGTTCACGTGCTAGCTCAGCTGGGGCATCCAGAACCGCGTCCCGGTGCCCACTGCAGTTATTAGTCTGCTTCAGATGTGGATGTTAGCTTCGCTAGACATTTATGTGACCGCCTGATTATAAACGGTTTTAATTCTTCAGCACGTGTGTGTTGGAACTTGCTTCTGAGTTGGACGCTAACTCGAAAGGGATTAGCACTGTGCATGGGGAACAGAACTCCCCGAAAGAAAAGGGGTGAGCGGGACTTTGACTCAGATGGGAAAGGCCAAGGCAGTTCCCGAAACTCCTTGGCAGAGTTTCCAGGTATGACAATAATTCTGCACAAGTGTCACCTGCTAATGCCTTCCAAACCGTACGGGAAGTTGAGTGGCTTCACCGAAGTCAGCCATCTTCCTCAGCAGAGGCTCAGCTACCTGTTTCACGTTAGTAAAAGCGGAGAGATTTCAAAGAGAGAAGGATGCTGCTTGGAGGACTTCTGATTCCCAAAATGGTGTCTAAGGGGGAGCTCCGCACTGAGTTCTTGGCGTGATAACAGACAGTTTTTAAGTGTTTTCTTCATAGGAACTATTCTAGAAGAGTAGAAAATGGGGAAGTGTAACTCTCAAGCAGAAGTTTGAATTTGGCCTTGGGTACAGGACGGAATTCTTACACGTTTCCCTTTAGTATTAGTTAGGGATTATGTTCAGCTGCATAGACAGAAACACAATTATGGGGGCTTCACCAAACAGGGGTTTCTTCTTTCAATTATTAAGTCTAGACATAGGGAGGCAAAGTGGGCCTCATGATGTCTTCAACCTCCTGGACTTATTCGGTCTTTTCGTTCCGTCGTCCTCATGGTGACAAGAGAGCACTCTCAAGCCCTGCCCTCGCATCTGCACTCCCGGCAGGAAGGGTGAGACAGCTGCGAGGAGGTGGGGCCAGCCCCTGTGTCAGAAAAGCAAAACTGCATAGGAGTTCCTGGTAGGTTCAGCTCATCCCATTGGCCCAGCTGTGTTATATGACCAGCATATAAAAGAGTATGATTAATGGTGATTTTGTTGTTGCTGTTTTTTTTAACTTTCTTGCCAGTAAAAATTAAGTGAGGGCTCTTTTAGTAAAATCAGAGCACAGCATGGGTATCGGGTCCGCAGGCAGCAGGCTGCACGGCCTGTGGCTTCCAGGAGGTGTCTCCCAGAGTTGTCCTGATTTGGCAGTGCCATGGTGGTTATTCTGAGTGTTACCTGGAGCACCATGCCTATCTGTCCTTTTGCTTCAGTAGAAGCAGGGTTTTTCAAAAGAGAGTTGATGTTCTGTGGAAATAACGACTCCTGAGTACTTGTTGCTCCAGAACAACGGAGACTGCCCCACCCCATCATTCCCGTACGCAGAAAGGCAGGTGCATGAGGTGGGCTGCGCTGGGTACAAAGTCAAAAGAAAATCCGACATCACTCTTCACACGGTGGCCCAGGGAGCTGAAACCTACAGGATAAACTATGTTGGTACGAAGAAGCCCAGAGCCAACGTGCATAGAACACACAGAAGAAATAGCCAAATCTCATGGAGATTTTAACATCCTTACCCAGTGCATTTACCAAGTGCACAGAGTAAAATCTCCAAGATAAGCCACATGTTGGTAAATGAAACATATTTAATAAATTTTTTAGATGGCTTGATATTTTAAAGTGTAACTGATATTAACAGACTTGTTAGAAGTCTAGACAAGCCCAAACACTTGAAAATTTAAAAGCACCTTTCTGCATATCAAAGAGGTCAAAGAAAATAATCACATAGAGAAAAAAACTTAATTGAGTAAAATTATAACGAAAATATAGCTTATGAAAAATTTTGGGATGTTGCTACATCAGTACTTAAAGGACAATTCTTAAATTTGGAAAGAAAGGATTTAAGATTCTTCTAAACTTACATCTTAAGAAACTAGGAAAGGACAGGGAATTTAAAGCCAAGTATATGAAAGAAAAATTTAAGAAATATGAGTGGAAGTCAAGAAATATAGAGCACACAATGAAGAAAAATCAACAAAACCAAAAGTTCCTTGAAAGGATTGATAAAATTGGTCAAACTATAGCTAGATTGAAATTAAAAAGAAAACCAAGAACACCACTTTCAGGAATAAAATGAGTATTTTATTTTTTTAATTACATAGTAAGGATATTAAAGGGATAATGATGGAATATTATGAACAACTTTATACCAATATACATGACAATTTACATGAAATGTACAAATTCCTTGAAAAGCACAAGTTACCACAATTGACGTGACAGAAAATCTGAGTAGTCCCATACTAATGAAGTTGAATTTATCATTAATATCTTCCCACAAGTAAAATTTGAATCTCCAGTAGCGTTATTGGTGAATTCTCTCAATCATTTACCAAAGGAATAATGCAAATGCTTCAGACATTTTTACTTAAAAGAGGAGACAAAGTAACGATGCCCAGTTTTCTCTGCGAGGATCATGTCCGGCTTTGGAGCTGATTTTCCCCCACCGCCCAGCTGATTGGACAGTCTGCTACGGTTCCTCCGGTGCCGTAGACTCTGGCAGGTGACATGAGCCTCTTGCATCAGAGACAGATGACTTCGTACTCACAAGCAGCAGGCAGCCCGAGCATCACCGCGTTTGCGTCTGTTCCCTGGCTCTCAGGTCCCACTGACACGATGCAGAGGGCCCCCACACGGCGCTGTCCCTGCAGTGAACTGCACTGAAGCACAGGGAGTCAGGGCAGAGCATCACTGGCTTGTGTCTATCTGGGGACCTGGAGGCTTGATTTAAAATCAGGAAAACTGGTTTTGATTTAGCTCAGCTATGGATAAATTCGCAGCGCAGGACAAAGTACCTGTATTTTGGGATCTCAGTTCCATGATCCATAAAATCAGAGGATGAGGACAAAGTGATTTTTCAGGTTCCTTCCAACTCTATGAATTTAGAGGTCTATGACCACAAATTAAAGAGGTTTGAAAAATGTAGCCTTAAGTTATTTTATGTAATGGAATTAAGAGCATGAAGTTAAAGACATAGTGAATTCCTTTGGCCCCTTTTTGGGGCCTGAAAATATCAGTCCTCTCTCCTGATGATTAATTCATTACCTAGGGATCTTCAACTTCTTGACATTTCTATTTAAGATTTCAGATTTGAGTTGCTCATAATATAGTATTCTTTTCATCTCCACTTAAAAATATCTCTTGATAGTGAGAATAAATCAAATATATATACATAGGTATTTGTATGAATATGCAATTGTCTATCAAACATCTAGATATATGAGTATATAGTGATATATACATACATGTGGTCATAAGGAGCAGCTTCGGGCCTTAAAAAGCTACCACTTTTTCTACTTACTTTTGCTACTTTTAGAGCAGTATCACAACTGTACAGAGGACGATTAAACACATGCACCAAATCACTAGTCGCTGTGTGTGTTTCCTCTGAACTTCAGATTTTAACCACAGATTTTCTAAGTCCTGAAAGTAAGAAGTGATAGTTAACTACCTAGAATTAAATGCTGTCAAATGACTATTTTGTGTTGAGACTTTACGTTTTATTTAGTTACCTAGAATTAAATGGCATCAAGTAAATACTTCTTGTTGAATCTTTAATTTTTGAGTAAAGTTTAAGTAAACAAATGCCTATTGTCTAATTCAGGATCTTACTAGTTTTGAACTTTTTTGGTCTAGTAGTAAAGACACGATTTAGTTTCTATTTACAATCTTATTTTCCAATTACAATTTACATTCAATATTAATTTGTGTACAGCATAGTGGTTAGACAATCATATACTTTACCAAGTGTTCCCTTAGATTTTCAGTACCCACCTGGCTCCGGGCATAGTTATAATATTATTGGACCATATTCCCCATACTGTACTCTAGATCCTTTTGGCTATTTTGAAACTACTAATTAGTACTTCTTAATTCCTTTACCTTTTTCACCCAGCCAGTCCACAAGCGCCCTCTGTTCGGGCAACTGTCAGTCTGTTCTCTAGATCTGTGAGTCTGTTTCTATTTTGTTTGTTTATTTTGTTCTTTATATTCCACATACAATTGAAATTATGTGGGATTTGTCTTTCTCAGCTTCACTTATTCCACTTAGCACCATACCCTTCTAGGTCTGTCCATGCTGTCGCAGGTGGTAAGATTTTATTCCTTTTTATGGCTGAGTAATATTCAGTTTTATATATTTAGCACCACTTTTTTATCCACTTACCTTCTGACTGGCACTTGGGTTGCTTCCATAGCTTGGCAATTGTAAATAATGCTGCAGTGAACATAGGGGTGCGTGTATTCTTTTGAATTAGTGTTTTGGGTGTCATTGGATCTATACCTAGAAGTAGAATTGCTGGGTCATTTTTAGTCTTTTGAGGAATCCCCATACTGTATTTCACCGTGGCTGCACCAGTCTGCACTCCCACCAACAGTGCACTAGGGTTACCTTTTCTTGACATCCTCGCCAACACTTGTTGTTTGTGGATTTATTGATGACAGCCATTCTGACAGGTGTGAGGTGATATCTCATTGTGGTTTTAATGTGCATCTTTCTGATGACTAGTGACACTGAGCATCTTTTCATATGTCTACTGGCCATCTGTATGTCCTCCTTGGAGAACTGACTATTCAGGTCCTCTGCCCACTTTAGTGAGAGTCATATGAGTTTTTTATAAATTTTGGATATTAACCCTTTATCAGATGGGTCATTAGTGAGTGCTCCCCCTTTCAGTAGGTTGTCTTTTTGTTTTTGTTTTCTTTGGATGGTTTCTTTGCTGTGCAAATCCTTTCTAGTTTGATACAACCTCATTTGTTTGGGTTTTTTTTTTTGTTTGTCATTCCCCTTGCCCAAGGAGACAATGAGACATTATTTACTGAAGATACAGGAGAAATCAGCAGATCTTCTCCCTCTCAATTATTTTTAAATTTGACTTCATTCTTTAGGTTAGCATTTCCCAATTCTGTCCCTTATTTGGCTGCTATTAGAAAAAAGTATTACAAGAGAAATGAAGCCTTGGAATACCTTGGGTTAAATAAAAAAAGGTAAAGGTGACTTTTGTCTCGCTGGCCAGAAGTGGGTTGCAGAGCTGCAAAGCCATTTGGGGAAGTGACAGTATTGACACAAGGAACACTGATGGTCATCTGCCACGAAATTGGAGCCCTGGGAGCTTGGAGGGAGGGGGGGCTAGAGAGTGGCCAGTGACAGCAGTGTCTGCCATGTGCCTTCGGTGGACAAACTAGAAAGCACAGAGAAACATCCCTCAGTTCTTTGGTTCCGTTTATTTATTCATTTAGCTTTTTTCTCTCTCCTGATCAATACCTAAGTCGAAAATAGAGACTGACTTCTTATAGTTAAAACCACTTCCAAGCTGCATTCTTTAAGTTGATAGCTTTCTGGTACAAATAACTTTCAGAAAACATTTTTTTCTCTCCTGAGAGAATTCTGTATCCCTAAGATAGAGCCTTGAGCAATAACAACAAAAGAATGTAAATAAGGTTTCAGAGCAGAAATCAAAAATGGTTTCATGACAGCTTGTCAGCATTTTATTTGGGTCACAAACCAGGCCATTTCCTGTCTTCTGGAAGCCCTACATGTCTCCAGGCGTGGCCCTGTGGCCCGGGGCGTGGAAAGGGACTCGGCGAGGCCGCCCAGGCGCAGCCTCCCCTCCCAAGTGCACTGATTCTTGCTGATGGCTCTAGACGCTTATTGCAGGGTCTGGTCCTGTTCATCATTGTCATTATCGCCATGGATTACAGTGTTGAGTGCCCTCGGGGGCGTGACGCTAAACTATGCATAATGTTTACAGCCCTGTTGCTGCTTCCGAATTGTTAGATGGGCTCTTCACCCTGAGCTCCTCTAAGATTGCCAGCAGTACTGGTCACGGCCGTCACTCACCCAGAGCTGAAGCTGCCCAGGCTGTGTGCTTTCCCCGAGGAACCCGATGAAAGTTAGCTACCACTCCTCAGCTCAGCTTTTCACCACGAACGGATTTACTCAGCATGCCCGTTAAATAATAGCACATAAGATCCTCTGTTGTGGAGCTCAGCAGGGACACCGCTGGCTTCAGGGTTTGCCAGAAACTTCAGAATTTGGAGTAAAACAGAGACCCTGGAACAGTATTAAGTACTTGATAGTCCATTCTTAAAGTTATCCTTCTGAGGGCATAATCAGTACATGAGTTTTGTAGATGAAGCAGCTGATGTAAAAGGGTTTAGACTAGCTGTCCAAAGTCACAGAAGATGGAAAAGATCAAAACTGAACTTGAACCCGGGTGCTAATTTAATGAGCTTTTAAGCACAGGATGTGAGCGTTGAAGAAATATCGTAGTATTTCACCAGGAGGCCACACAAACCCAGCCGTCACTAGTGCGTGTCACTTAACCTGAGGGACCCACACCTCTTACTGTCATCAGTGATTACTGTGAAGAATCTGTCTTTGACAAGGTAAGTGAAGTGCTTACAAAGTCTACCAGGATCCAGGAATGAGGTATATTATTTTCTTCCAATTATATCGTGCACTATTCATGTGTTTTTTCACACAGTGGAACCACAAAGACTCTGCTCTTGTTTAATGTGGTTTATTTCCTCTGTACATATTCACATTTATGCTGCTTGCTTACTTTATAAGCGAGTCCTCCATCATAATGACAGTTTTTCTAAACTTTATCTTTGCTCCTAACTCTTCTCTGTAGGAGCAGCTATTTCTAGCCAGACGCTGTATCTGACACGTGCACTCTCACTGTTGTTCCAGGGCTTTCCTAGTGTTCAGGCCCATTGGCGTCAGCCCCCTCCTCCCGCATTGCTTCTGAGCGGTGCTGACTTCCCATTTAGTTCCTGAGCAGGTTTTAGAGTCCCGTCTCCCCTCTGTATTTTATTTACCCTTGCAGATGGCTTTTCTGGAGCCTGTTTATTTTCTCAGCCTACTTGTGAAAGCTGGCGTCCCCGCTCACTTCGGTAGTGATTCAGTAAGGACCCGAACGTTTGCGGATCGTGACTGCTGGTGACTCCCTCCGCGCCCTCCGTGCACAGGTGCCGCGGTGCCCCCTACCTGTAGTCATTCCGTCTGCGATGATTTTAGGCTCTATATAATTCTAAAGAGGAATCTTGAAGATTGTTTTTGCGTTTCCTTCTTTACAGAATTAGGGTAAAGGGGCTGGTCTTTTCTTTAACTATACTCAGTAATGTCAAGTGTTTGAATTATGGACTGAGGCTCAGGGTGTAGCACAAACCCCTCCTGCATCTTATCCCACACGGTCTGGCCTTCAGCCTGCTCTCCCTACCTGGTCACAGGAGATGCACCACATGTATTAGCCTCGTGCTGTCTTCATACTCAGGCATTGACCTTGACCAGGACGATTACTTCACGTAACATGTTGGCATGCGTGCTTCCCTAAAGGTATGTGGCTAGTAGAAATGATGATCAGCTCTGTAATAAAATCTGATAGAGACTAAGATAAAATTTAAAAGCAGATCTAAACGTACCTTTGAAATACATAGACCAAGTAAAGGAAAACAGGCTTGTGTTAAAAACAACAACAACAATAAAACAACATGAAAGGAAATGTAAAGGAATCGTAAAATAGCATGGAAATTAGAAATGAGGGTATTTGGCTATTTCTATCACAGAATCATGACACAGGTTTTACACGTTGGAAAGGAAACTGGCAAACAGAATTATCTACAGTGCAGGGCTGAGTCGAGGCTGGACAACTTAGCCTAAGGTGTTCATCCTGCCCGTGTTCCGAGGAGGGGCAAGCTCGAACCCAGGCGTGCAGAGCTGAGGTGGACAGGGACGTAGGCCCCCCGGGGGGCGGGGTTTGGGGAGGGAACCGGGAGAGAGGACATAAGAAAGGAGGGTCTCAGGGTTGGGGATAAGTATGCAAACCTGAGCCTGAGTATTTAGGAGATTCTGGAGTAAAGCATACCTCTTCCACGAGCCTTTGATTCTGATCCCGGAGGCAAGTCAATAAAGTGCATCGTTGGAAACTGCATTGTATCACGTGCTCTTAGTTCCAGTCACCCCGAACGTAAGTCACAGGGGACCGGAAGTTGCAGAGAAGAACACAGTCTATGAATCAGCACAGCTGAGTTCAGACGCTCAATCGCATTGCTTTGAAATTTTGGAAATCCTTGCCCCGGCATTAGGATGGTTTATTTTTCCATTTTATGTCAATTCTGTGATTTAAGCCTATTTATTTTTGTACTGGTATTTATATGGCAAGAGAGAAGACAAATTCATGCAAATTTTTTGCTGATGAAATTCAAAATATAATGATGATGGTAAAATTTATTTTTTAAAAATACAGGTCTACTCATGAGACTGAAGGAATTCTCTTGTGGGTGGGTAACATTTTGTTTGAGGTTCAAACTCAGTTTTCACTATCATCAAAATCAATTACATATTCATTGGTTACCGTTGATCCAAAATGAGATTTTAAGAATTTCATCTTTTCACACAGATAGCTATTGCCAAATACTAGTCAGTATAGGACCATGTGGTTTTAACCGGGCTTATCATCGATCGGAAGGCATATATAATTCTATTATATTTTTCTCTTGATATTTGATTTTAACATGTCATTATATTGCACATTAGTGACTTCCAAAGGGAGATTAGGTGGGAGCTCACCAATTGCACAGTTAATTGGATTTTGAAATATGGAGTTATATTTTTTCCCTCGCACTTTGATTAAGGCCTGAAAAGTGCTGCTGGAACTACCAGTCTGAACTTGGAAAATGTACCTACTGCGCCTCTGGGTGGGAACGAAGACCTTGTTTTTTGTTTTTACTTTTAATAGTATATGGCATGCACAGAGAAACTTTGTTTCAAATAGCATTAGTTGTCATAGAAATGGATTCAGTGCCGTGTGTTTTGCATCCCAGAACTCTTTTGCCTTGTAATTTTGTGTCGAATTCATTAAGAAGCATTATCAGGTAGGCACTAAAAGCCAATTTCCAACCATTAGTGTAGGATAATAGTAGTTGAGGGGTGTACTTCAGCCACTTAAACATGTGAAAGGGATTCTCAGCGTGGGAGCCGTGCAGAAACAGGCCTGTGGCCCTGGTTTGCCCACCTCGCAATGAGATGGATAGGACCTCAGGAGGCAGACCCCCGAGGGCTGGACTCTGGCCACCCTCATGTATTAGTCTGGGGCTTTGAGCTAATTTCTTAACCTCTCTGCACCCTCTAAGAGAGGATAGAAAGTTTCCCCCCTCACAGAGCTGGGAGGATTCAGTGAAGGGAGCGAATGGAAGAATATAAATAATTAGTAAATAGTTTTTAGTGGTAAAATAAAACACCCACCATAATACTATTAATGGATCAAAAAATTGGAGGACGCACAGTGAGGCAAGGGGTAGGCGTCAAGGAATGGGGGTGCTCTCAGCACAGCAAAGCTGGTGAGATGCACGTGGGTAAGCCAGTGCCACTCACCAGTCACCTTCTGTCTGGGTTCGTGGGGGCGGGGCTTCTTTGTCTAGGATGACCGTGAGTATTTTATTCAGTGTCCTCAGGGCGCGCTCCTTTTGATTCTTTACACCCACCTTTTGCGGTAGGCACGAATACCGTTTTACAGTGCAGGAAATCCACGCTGCCGGCCTTGGGCGGACTGGGCCCTTCCCGCAGCCCCCGCGAACCTAGCCCCGCATCTCCAGCGCTCCCCCGGTGCCCCCAGCTGATCCTGGGCCATGCTTTCTCTGGCGAGCCTACGGGGAGGCAGGGCTTTCTATGCACCCTGAGGGCCGCCTGTCGCTTTCCACAGAGGATGATCTCCAAATGGCAGGGGTGTGCCTTATTTATTCGTATGTGCAGAGATGACAACTGAGTAGTTATCCAGAAAAAATTTATCGAATTAAAGAATGAATGAATGAATGAATGAACGTTGTTACACAAATAAAATACTACTTTTCATTACTCCTCCTTACCGATGGTGCTCTTCAATCACGCATTACACTGCACTCACTATTTTCATCTTTTTATATTGTATTATTTATAAAGTAAATGAAACCTTTCATAGGAGGAGCACATAGATTAACTTGTCTTCATGTTCAGGTCCCAAGCTTGCCATTGAAAAGCTGTGTGAACCCATATGCAAAAATTTAGTTGTCCATGCTTTTGTTTCCCTTTCTAAAAGTTACCATTAAGATTAAATTCAACTCTGAAATTCTGTGATTCTTTTTAAAGCATCAGTTTCAGTTTTGACAATAGATTCTATATCATCCATATTTTTTGAAAAATAGTTTATAAGATACCCATTAGGACTTAAATCTATCTTGACTCTGTCATGCTTTTAGAAGATGGGTAGACTCCTTTTATTTTTTGCTAGAAATACTTAAAAAACCATATTTGGCCTAAGTTTTGTTAAACTGTTTCCTTGAGGTTTCAACAATATATCCCGCCAGCAGTCTAGCCTGAGGCACAATTGGACTTCGGCACTGGGCTTTTTAAACCTCGTTCAGACGTCGCTGCTGGTAAGGCTGGGGTCTTTGCTCTGCGTCCAGGGGACACAGTGAGGAACCCTGAATGAGAAGGACTAACCGGACTCAGGCAGGGGGAACCAAGTCAGGTTCTCTATTGCCCCTAGAAACGTGCTTTATCTGAGTGGCCTCAGACAATAAAGAAAAACTCCAATCCCATCTGCATAAACATTTTTCTTTAAATCAACTCAATGTTGAGTAATGGTTTTTGTTATTTATTATCAGAAGAGGCATTGCTTGTTGTTCCACGCCCCCAGCTCACGGCATCCGTCTTGTTACCATAGTAACCAGGACGCGTCCATTGCTTCCCAGCTTCTCAGACACTTCTGCGTGCGCGAGGCAGGACCAGGCCTGTCTTCCCTCCCGCTGTGTCGCCAGCCCCGAGCTGAGAGCGGACTCAAACACAGACTCACTGAAGAGGGGAGTGAATGAAAGCGTTGTCACGTTTGGTGCCCGTCACGCTATCCCCATTAGACAGATGAGGAAAGGCAGGGTCAGACAGGTTAATTAAGGAATGTTTTACAAGGTCACAGAAATGATAAGTGATAGCGCCAAGACTTAAACGGATCTTCAGGCTTGAGAGCCATTATCTTTTCAATTACTCCAGGCTGATTCCACTGGCAAATCATTAAAGCGGTCCGGTATTTAGAGCTGACCCTCAGAAGCCATGTTCTGTTTAGGAGATTGTATTATGAATACTTCATACTTCATCTCTAGCACTTTTATGAGGCTCAGAATCATAAAACAGCCTTAAACTTTCTCAGCACAGAAGCACCAGGAAGGTTGGTGGGAAAACGTGCCACATACTTTTCAGATGCGTCTGGAGAGCGTTAGGGTGCCCCCGGATGTGTTGGAGGCACTCTGCAGGGAGTTCGGGGGGGCCCTGTTCCCAAAGTTGTGCAGAAGTTCCCTGAAGTTTCCGTGTGGCCGCGGCTAGCGTGGCATCTGCAGGCTCTGTTTTCTGAGGTCCAGGGGAAGAAAACATGGGTGTCGGGAGCTTCCTCTGGGGAAGTCGTCTGTAGTAGACCACCCTGCGTGGCCCAGCCTGGGGACCCCGCTCCCGGTGGTAAACATTTACTGCAAAATAACTTCCCAAAATCTATGCTAAACCTTCCAAGGCTGAGTGTAACCAGTTCAACCACTTTTGCCTTTTCATTTGCAAATACCCCTCTTCTGCGATGTGATTACCGGCATCCTCTCCTTTGTTTTCTGTAAAAGGTAACCACCTAAAGCGAGCCTGTGCATAGCTAATGTGGACCTTCTTGTAATGTGCCCAGCAAGACAATAAAAGCTCTTTGGAGCAAGGGCCAAGGTTTTTGCTTCCCTTGAGAGAGAAGCCACTCGCCCTTTTCTTCCACAGGATTCAGTAGTCCCTGTGAATTTCTTTTGTTTCAGCTACAACGCCATGGACCCCGCGAGCGGGGGTCTGTGACAGTCGTCCACAGAAATCGGGCACATTTATCAGAAGCAAACCATTTCTAAGAGAGCAGCAAATTGGTTGACTTCGTTTTACAGACAGAACAGGCAGCCCCTAAATGCAATTTCAGTTTTCCAAAGCATGGTTTTATTCTCTTTCAGAAACGCCCGGGTGATTGTTTTTGTGATTTTGTTTTGCTTAGAAGGACTGCTTAGTGTGCTTTTTAGTCGACATGAAAAAGAAAGAAAAGAAGTAACCGAGTGATCCTGTGATGGCTTCAAGGTGGTCGGTGGGCTGGGGTGTCTCTTAAAGACCAACAGATGCTCCAGGAGATTCCGGGAGAGACTTTGAAAATCAGGATAAAATACTCTTCAAACACTGACCCTGTCAGATTGATTCAGATGAAACGTTTTCTTTTGCTCCTAGAGCATGTCTATTTTCCATAGCATCTTAAAGGAGTCCCTTTAAAAATACTGAGATCTTGGCAATAAGATGTTAATCTCTAACATTAAGAATTGGATTAAATTTACTTATAGTGACAAGTCTTGGCTTTTATTACATTCATTGTATGGAGTTTTTGTTTTGACAACCACTGTTATTAAAATTGCTAACTCTGTGCTTTCTAAACTTGAGCTGTTAGGCCAGGGGTGTCAAATGCATTTTCACTGGGGGCCACATCAGCCTCGAGGTTGCCTTCAAAGGGCTGAAATAATTTTGGGACTGTGTAAATGTAAGTACTCCTTAACTGTCAAGGAGTTGAAATTACATTCGGCCCTTTGAAGGCAACCATGAGGCTGATGTGGCCCCTGGTGAAATGAGTTTGACACCCCTGTGTTAGGCTTTAGTGCATGTACATGTATATGAATGTATATATTTTTTAGAGAGGAAATGAATAGGAATTTAGCATCAGGACCAGCAATTGCATCAATATTTTATGACATTTCTATAGCCACACACTTTGTAGGGGAGGAAAAATGATTTCCCCTCTACCCTTCTGAGTTCCTAGCTGGGAACCCTGTGTTAAAAGACAGATTAGCAAGAGTCAAACGAACAGGTGTCTGATAAACATGGCATCTCCTGTGCACCTGGGGTATGTGCAGAGAAAAGTGAGTAACTCAAAGAGGTGACTTAGAATTCAGACTTAAATACATCTTAATAGGGAAAGGGGAGGGGAATCTAGTGTCTTTCAGGGGAGGAAATGATTTTTAGGAAAAATGAATGGGACTTAATAGAACATGTGCTTTTTAAAGGAGTTTTATTTATTTATTTTTAGGGAGGGAAACACTCAATGTGTGGTTGCTTCTCATGTGGCACCTACTGGGGAACCAGCCCACAACCCAGGCATGTGCTCTGACTAGGACTCGAACCGGCGACACTGTGGTTAGCAGCCCATGCTCCATCCACTGGGCTACACCAGCCAGGGCTAATAGAACATGTTGATGGGAGGTAGGATAGTTTGCGATAAAGTGTGTCTGAGTGTGGGGTCCAATTCTAGTCTCCTCTCCTGGGATGAGTCAAACTTCCCTGGTTGGTGTGACTCTGGGAACTGATTTATGACAGGTGACCTGTTTTGGAGAGTTTGTTTTGAGGCAGATAAGGGAATTCTGAGAAAGCCTCTCCCTGTGTTTGCCTGGGGCTCAAAATACTCAATATGTCAATGCAGCACATTTTAGGACGGTGTGTTCTGCTCTCCTTCACCTGCTTTGCATCTTTCTTATATTCCTTGTAGGTAGGACACAAATGCTCCAAATATGCATAATTCCTTGGAAACTGTGTGATTTTTCCATGTGAAATCAGTAAGTTTATAAGTAACTTTGTGATGATTTGAATCAATATCTGTATTCTTACTTATAAAAAAATCCTTTCAGAATATTCATTTTGGGAAAATGAAGGGTGGGCTTAAATATGGAATTTGTTTATTTCGATTACGAGCTTTTCTAGGGACTGTGTTATATATAACACATGGCTGTATTGTCCACACTTAGACAGTTATGAAACACTCAATAAAGTTTTGTTAACCAAGGGAATGAAAGTCAACTGAACGATACATATCACGTCCATGGGCTGACACATGAGGGTCAGATCTGGCATTGGCCTATGTTTGTATGCCTGCAAGCTAAGAATGTTTTTTATGTTTTTAAAGCCTTGTCAACATAACAAAGAAGAGTATGTGACAGAAGAATACACGGGCCACAAAGCCTAAAATACTTACCATCTGGCCCTTTACGGAAAAATGTTTGCAGACCCATTTCATTTTTAAGTATGTGACTATTGTTTTACACAGTAATCCCTGTTGTCTGTGATTTTGCTTTCCACAGTTTCAGTCGCCCAGAGACAACTGCATCTGAAACTACTGCATGGAAAATTCCAGCAGTAACAATTCATATGTACCATACCCAGAACTCAGACTACCTGGTGAGGTGAGACCAGCCAGGGAGTGGACCCTCGGAGCTGCCCACGCAAAGTCAGCCCCCTTCTGTTTCATGAGCAGGACCGCTGTTTTGTTTGGTTGGCATGGCACCTACCTCTAGGGATGACATGTGGCCGGTCAGAGCCCGTCCTGGTAAGTCCCATTCGTCTTTACTGTTGATTCCTCTGGGGTACACGTGTGGCTCAGTCCTGAAGATGAAACAGAGGGGCAAACGTCCAGGGCGATGCCTGGGAAGGATTTTATTCCTCTGCTGAAAGCAAAGACACAGAAAAGATCATACGTGTTTGTTCCCCCTCCTTTCTTTCTGCCCTCGGACCTCGTTACGTGCTGACACGATTTGGACCTCTGGCAGTCATCCTTGACCGTGAAGGAAGGTGCCAATAATTCACAGTAATACTGACCTAACATTCTATGGCTGTTGGGCCGCTGGGCTGACCTCAGAACCACCTAGCTTCAGGTCTGTTGTTACATGGCTTTATGGTTTACGCTGTTATGAGTTGTGTGTTCTGCTACTTGCTGCCAAAATATCCTAACTGAGGCATTCAGGTTTTCAATCTGTTCTAATAATGAGCTAGATTCAATTATTAAAAGTTTGTTGGAAATGAGGAGCTTTTTCAAACACTCGGAGTCATGACTGAAACTCGAGTGTTATCTTGACAGGAATTAATGTAACCTGGTATTGCGTAATCACGGAAATAACCATTTGGGCTTAAGCTTGTATGAGAAGTAGCCACTTGCAAGCAGAGTGGAATCCAACCATAACAAATCAATTTCAATCTCCTATCTGATTAAGAAGTAAGTGTGTGTGTTTGTGTCCATGTCCTGTGTGGACATAGTATGCATATTCTACACTTAACCAGATATTATTCAGAATGTATCAAACTAGGAATTAAGAGGAAATTGCCTTTGACCTCTCAGTAAAGGTTTACAAATCTGTGCTTCAAGCTTCATGCTCTTGAATTTCGTTAAGAACTCCCAAATTCCTTGTTTCAGCATGGATAAAAATACTGTGTCTTTGCGATATTATTTTACCCTCGTTCTCTCCTTATTTTGAGGTCCCACAGGAAACTTCTCAGGTCTCATAAGTGCAGAATAATACTTTTCAGATTTCTGTGGGCTCCAGCTACAAACCAATATTCATTTAGTTCGACTGGTTTTTTGAAACCTTTCAAGTAATTTTATGACTGAGGTGACATTTTTCTCTTACCTGTGTACGTAGAGCACAGAAAGCACTTTGGATGGATATCCCATGTACTTCTCCATCTCTGATGTGTGTTACCTTCTGTTGGTGGTTAGCCTGGGGGATTTCATGCATTATCTATTTCTGTCTATTCTTGAGAACTGTCAACTATCTAGCAAGGGTCCACACTCCCTGAGTTTCTGAAGGGACAACTCCTTGCTCCACACCAAGCTGCTTTCATACAGCAAACTAAGAATAGAAAACTCCTCTATCTAATGAAATAAAGGGCTACATTTTCTATAATGAACTTCTAACAAGTACACAGTGCTTTACAGAATCGTGTGCATTCATAGTTCCCATTTTATCCTCGTAAAAACTCCATAAAATCACTAAAGCACTGTGTTTTGTATCCAGTTCATATTTTTTTAAAATAATGCCTTTTGGACATTGTTTATGTCAGAAGTAGCCAGCTAATTAAGCTGGCTCACATCTGACATTTTCACTGAAATCAGTGAACCTTTTTAAACATCTTTCCATCAACTTCTGCTTAAAAACATGTAGGAAAATGTCTTCGCCGCCTATTGGAAATATGTAAAAGTACTTTGGAAATGTCTGAATGCTGTGCATGAAATCGGTGTGGCGAACAGCTCCAAATTCTGTCAGTGTGAGGTGCCAGACGCCCATACCAATGGGGGCCTGCAAGGAAAACTCTGAGCAGGAAGGTCCCCCGTTCGTTTACGCTGCTATTTTCTTTCGCTTGTGTTCTCCAAAGATGACAGAATTCTGTGTACCTGCCTGTCTGACTTTATTGGTGGTTCACATGTGTGCGGTATTCGTTCCATTTTAATTAACCTCAAGACTCCAGTTTCCGTGCCCGAGCTGGGGTCCCTAATTATTTTCATGAAACTAGTGATCTGCCCAAGAATAAAGCGGAGAGAAGGCAGAAGCTCGCAGAGCTGTGGCCAAGTCTATACAAATAGGCAAAGGGTCCTAGAAAATATGACAAACTTTTAAAAAAGATTTCCTTTCATATTCTTTAACTTTTGTTGAATGGTGTTACAGTTAACTCAGGAAATGACACCCAGGGGCTAATTATTTTTCTTTTTGTACATCTGTGTGTGTGTGTGTGTGTATGGAGTGGGGGGAGAGAGAGAGAAACATTAAAGAAAATATGCCCTAAGGTAATGCTTCATCTTCATAATATATGTGAAAAAGTATTCTTGTTTTATCCTCTAAAAATAGCTAAGAGTAGAAATTGAATTCACTGTTATTCGCACGCTGGCCTTGACAGAGAAAGGCCAGGATTATCTTCAGAATCAAGGCTTCATTATCGAGATAAAATGAAAGAGACTTTCCCGCTCTTTATGTAATTAAAGGCAATCATTGAGAAAACTTTTCTGCACAGCTGTTAGGCTGAAAAGTTGCATTATCGGTAATCCCTTTATGTCTTTGACGTGATTCCCAGCCCCTCAGATATTCCCTGTTCTGAAAACGCAGTGAAATTCCGAACCGTCAGTAGGAGGGCATTGCTTATTTATGTCCTTAATAGCATTTCTATACCTTGTTCACTTTTTTTAATTCAGTGAATTATTCAAATGGTGAAAATGCCACCTCTTGATGATTTGTGCGCCCTGTGACTCATGGACAACGGGTCGGACGGCCAAGGAGGCCATAGCATAGTCAATTCAGTTTAGTCTCAAACTCTTAGACAACCGAAGTGGTTAATAGCTGCCCACAGGCTGCTCGTTAGTTAGGCCATGCTGATGCTGTAAGGCATGTGTGGGAGTGGAGGTGATGTTGTACTCCAAGACAGGGACCTGGTTTGTCCGCGGTCAGGGACCTGAGGTGATGTATGTACTACCTAACCTGCTGGACCAGCTGACAAAAATTCTCCAATAGACTTATTAGTATGAATAATATATATTTCCTTTCTGTCTAAATGAACCTGATCTTGGGCAGAGAAGACAGAGGTGCAGTATATCGGGGCCCTTATAATGCTGTGGATGAGCTCAGCTCAGACCCAGAGAGGTCTGGGAATTTCCCGTTCTGGTCCCACAGCACGTGGCCCCGGGTCTTCTAGGGAAGGGCTGGAAAGGAGACTTAGCAACGTCAGGAGGTCCTTCCTGGAAAGAATCTGACCATGTGAGGGACTCTTGGTCTTGAGAAGTGGCTTACGTCGGAGACTTAGAGGAAGTGGTCCTCCGGTCCTTCCCAGTGTTAGGTCAGGCTTCTGCTCACAACACTGGAGCTTCCTTTGTGTGTTCAGATCCGCTCGGACCCTGGTGGTCTGCCCACCACTCTCAGTCGAAGAGATACCGTGGCTAACTAGCGACGGCTAAAGATTCCTATGGGGTGAATTATCCGGATTATCCTTCTGCCCCTGCTGGCTGTTTCTGTAACCCTGGGCCCCTGTTTCTAGGAGGGAAGTGCTGCGGCATAGACTTTTCTACCCTGGGGTCCGAGCGCCCTCTCTGACATCAGGGAGACCACCCCCACCTTCTGCCTGGGCTCCTGGGAGCTGCCGTGGCTGCGTCTTTCCAGGTGCTGCATGTAGTATCCACTAAAATCACAGTCAAACTTTTTACGTGGACATAAGTTCAAACGTACAGCAAATATGCAAAAATAAACAGAAAGAACAACAGCATGCCCTTTACCCAGGTTCGTTTACTATATGTTGCTCTATCATTTGGCCTCTCTCTCGACCCTTGGGAGTAAGATTCATGTCACCAAACAGCTGTCTCCTAAGAGGGAGAGGTGCATGTCCATGTAGCAGCTGTGTGTCAGCTGTCATCTTCGCTAAAGGCAGCGCTAATCCCGCACCTCTGTTTTGTCTGTTATCCGAATCCTGATTTTGTCGATAATAAGGTGGTTATTGAATTTGTTCTCTAGTCCGTACACAGGTCTAGGGTCAGGCTTCGTTGTCATAGCTCTGTAGTCTCATTTAATTGGGGACATTTCTTTTTCTTTTATGGCATTAGCATTTATACAGAATATAGTTCTCTCCATCCCCCCTTTCAAAAATAGAATCGAATGGGCCCCATTTTGAGCTATTTTGCTGGTTCCTCCCATGCCCAGCCAGACTACTGCATCGAGGACATTGTAATTTGCTGTCCTTCTCCGGGTGACAAATCAGGAGGCTCGCAATGACTCTTTGCATCTTTATCATCTGTCCAGGTGTTGTCTGATTTCTCCACTGAATAGTTACTGTCTTTCACCTTGTACTCAATAAACAATCAGAAGAAGGACAATTCAAGGTCATTCAAACATTTTGCTTCTTATCAAAATTTAGCCCTCTAGTTTTAGCGCCCATTGATGTTTTTTGCTCAAACCAATATTCACTATAATGGTTGAAAAATGATAATTTCTCCAACTCCAGTACTACTTGGAATTACCAGTGAATGCTTGGCTTTCTTCTAAAGGAAGAGTCCCTGTCCTCTTTGTATTTATTTATGTTGTATTGTTAAAAAACAAAACAAAACAAAAAAAACCAACAGGCTCAAAATGGAGTCACTTGAGCGAAGCCCCACGTCACCAAACCAGGACCCTCCACCCGACCCAACTGCAGTTCCAGCTTCTCCCAGGAATGTCACCTGTACCCACTCAATCTAGGGTCACCTGGTCAGCACGGTGAGGTCATCTACCTGGCAGACCCTTCCCATCCCCACAGAAAGTGACCTCGCCTGGAACAATCCACCCTTCACTACAATAACTGCCTTGCCCAGTCTCCTTCAGCCTAGAAAAGGCTTCCAGTTTGCACAGAGCTTTGTACAGAGCTTCCACTCCTCAGAGCTTTGTGCTGTTGGCTAAGACGGGATGTTGCCCTTTCATGAACTGTTACATAAAGCCAGGTAGATCGCAAATACGCTCAGCTGAATTTTGTTCTTTAACAGATTATACAAGTACATATATTACATATAAAATATATTTTTCTATATAAGTTCATACCAAAATATATAAGTGTACGTATGAAGGTGAATATGTATGTTATATCCCCATTATATTTTTTGGTATGGACTCATGGTTCCTCATTTTTTCCATAGTGTATAACATATTTCTGTCTTTATTTTGTTTACCATTTTCTTAATGCCAAGAACAGAGAGGGTCCTTTGAACCCACTCAGGAGAAGTTCTTATATCTTGACTGATTTAAGGGTGCATCAAATAAATCCAATCCATTCTTATTTTTCTAAGTTTCAAAATTCCTTCTTTCATTTTCCACTAATCTTTCTAAGCCAGATCACCTTCCTTTCATTCAGATCATCTCCTGAGTCCAACTTCCAGTCCACTAACCAAGCCACCTTCCAGCACCATGTTGGGGAGCTGGAGCTGGCGCTCTCGGCCTATCACCCCTCGTAGGTACCCCTTGTCTCACCCTCTTAGATCCCATTCTCAGACATGTTCCTCAGCTTTCTGCTGGTCGAGGTTGGCCAAATCACGGATTTGATACACAGGGTGACTTTCATGTTAGACTCTGTGCTTTTCTCCCTGGGACAAACTGGGATCCAGCCCTTGTCATGGGTGTGGTGTCCGTGCTGTGCAGTACAGAGAGTTGGGTATTGCCATCCCTTTGAAAGGTAAAGGTGTCACAGGGCCTCCAAGCAGGCCGGGGCTTGTTTTCATCAGGGAGGAGAGGAAGAACTGTTTCTTCTGACAAAGCGATGTTGCCTGGCTCTTAGGAAGGCGGAGTGGTCAGGTTCATCTCCATCCAAAATGAGCTCCATGAGGATTACACTTTCTCTTAATAAATGCTCAGGCTTTGACATAAGAGCGCAGCGAGCTTTGACTTCCAATTCTGTTGTGATTCCACAAATTATAGGAACTGACTCTGTGTCTGACATCTGTCTTGCCACGTCAGTTTTGTGGCAGCAAGAGATCAGGAAGGAGGTTGCCTAATCTTCTCACCATGTCTTGAGATGAAACTTTAAAACCCGGAGCATGTCCTGTCTTTTCGTCTTCTTTAGTCTCCAGTGCGAGGAGAGGTGGCTGGAGCTCTGCGTTCTTCGCTCCCTCCACGATGGTTTTCCACAGCTGACGTCCGGCCTGCCAGGCCCTTCCCTCCATTGGGCACTTTCCCCCACATGACCGGATGTGAAGAAATGAGGAACTGTGGGCTGGAGCTGTGTGTTTCCATTTGCAGGTGGTATTGGGAGCCATTCTCGCCTCGCACCCACATGGGTCACACAGTCCCTCCCAAACTCCCATCCTTGAGGATTTGTGCAAACAGCTACTTCTGTACTAGACACCGCATCAGTCAGAACCCGGCATGAAAACAGGATCTACTGCAGTATCACAAAGAGGAAAAGATTAAACAGAGAGTGATGGCTTCTATTAAGGAAGGCTGGAAGGATGCCAGAAATGCCTTTCGCCATCCAGGACAGATGTGCCAGGGACTGCCCCAGGGACACAGCACCGAGGCTCCCAGTGGCACTGGGCAGGAGCGAGGATCCAGGACCAAAAAGCCAACACCACCCTGACCTCTAAACATGCCCTATGGAAACTAAAGTAGCAGGAAAACAGACAATTAGCAAGGCAGACAATCCTCAAAGTTCTCCCATCCCATCAGCCAAGAAAACAGCAAAAGGGACAAGAAAATGGTTTCAGGCTTATTTTTACTGCCCAAATCTCCCTCAAGTGCAGGTAGCCTGAGGAACCTGGTTTTCATCCAGAATCCTACCTGTGATGGATGACTGTGTGCAGTTTCCCAAGATTTCAAATCGAGATAGAGCAGAATCTGGGCTGAAGGAGGGATCCACAGCGCTTCATGGGCCACCCACAGACTCCGGTGCAATGATACAGGTTCTCTGTGAGCCTGTGTTTTTGATTATTTTTGCCTTTTTTCAGTAATTGCATTTTTAACTGAAGTAGAAATTCATAGGAAAAAAATGAAAACTATAAGTGTAGGCTAATTGGCTTTGAAACTTTGGGAGATTTGTCTTATTAGGGAAGGTTCACCTGAAAGATAAATGGACACACACACAGCGTGGAAAGCGCCGACCACACGGAATCCATGGGGGAGGCTCGGTGGGCTCACCTGACTACCGCTTCCGAGGTGCGTCTACCTAAACTCTCACTGCGTTCCTTTTGTGTGTGCTGTTTGTCTCCTCTGAGCAAAGGCCTACTTATTATTTGACAGACAATTCAGTGAAAGGGGGAAAGACTAACATAGGGGAAGAAACTTTTTAAAAAGTATCTTCCTGATATCTCATTGGTTTTCATTTTGTGGGAAATTATCTTGTTGCATGTTTTAAGCCGGTAACTTTTATTTGTTCATATGTTAACCTTTGTGCCTCAGAATATTCATTCCCTAAGCTTTGATGTGAAAAGCGTCTCTTCTATCAGTGTAATAAGGAAAATAAGGTGGCTACATGTTAGAGGCAAGTTTTCAATTAATATCTGTGGGAGCAGGTGACACCTGTCCAAGACTAAGCACCTGTGCCTGCTTTGAAGCCAGTGGCCATTGTTAGGGTTACAAATACCATGGGTATCAAAGGGAAAAAACATTTTCACTTCTTGCGAGTGTCTGGAAGATTTGCTCCATCCTGTAAATCTTGCTGATTACATAGCCTCATTTTGGGAAGAGATAAACTTAGTAGATATATGGTATAAATTTTAGACATTATTTCACGTGGTATTTTCTAATTTACTGAAAAGAAGTTATCAATGATATCACAAAAATAAGAATATGATCCCAGGGTGTTTGATTTTTGCTGGAGCAGGTGTTCGATCTATAGAGTGTATAACCATAAATTGCATTTCTGGAATGACAGAGGACCATTAGAACCAAGCATCAGAGTTGGCTCTTAAAACTAGCAATGAAACGAAATGCATCAGCTAACATAGCGTAGCGATTACATTGGATGGCAGAGCCGATAGGGCCACAAGTCTCCACAGCTTGTGCTCACATCGGCTTTAATAAAGGCAAAGGATGTGGTAGAGCAGGAGAAAGAAATCAGAGTCCTTCGGTGTCCTTCCTCAGCCACATAGGATGTACTTCATTCTTGCATGTGAACCGCCAAGATTTGGCTGAGGTATCTCAGTGTCAGGGGAGTCCAAGCTCAAGTTCACCAGGAGACTTTGGTAATCTCCCACGATACAGGTAGCGCCAGGCTGGAAAACTGGTCGAACCAGGTGTGAACTGCACTCTGCGCCTGCTGTCTAGACCCTATGCGCACACACGTCCAAGTCCCCTCCTCTCCCATTGTCGAGTTTTTGCTTCCCTTTCCATGGTTCCCAGGGTGCCTGGTGTGCCTGTGTCTGTGGGCTCCTGACTCCTCGTCTGCCTGCTATCCTCCCTTGACCTTCTCCCCATGAGCCCTGGCGGTCAGCCTCGTTCAGTGATTTGGCGGAGAAAATAGGAGGGCGAAAGACATAAAACTTTGCATCTTTTCTATCTGCAAGATTGTTTGTTTTATGATATTTGGTAGTTCTTTGGATCTTTAAATTGATAGGATAGGAAATTGGGGCTGAATAATATAAAATGACTTATTTGGGAAGGACAAGAGAACAATTACCTTATGTGGTATTTAGATGTAGTACGTTTATTGTAAACTTATCAAGCATATATGAAACACAGCTTTTGGTTAAATAACATTCACTGTGGTAAGAGTCTATCTTCATTTTCTGTTTTTATGTTCTCAATTTTTGGGGAAAACCTCAGAGATCTTATTAGTAGCAGTCGAGCTCCTGACTCTAAATATAGCCTGCCCGTGCCCCCATTTGCCACATCGAGCACTTGTCATTGAGTTTGTCTGGGTGGGAACAGGATTTCCTGTCACTGTCGTGGCCTTCATCACTCCCTGTAGCACAGATGTCTGATTCTTATCCAACTGCCTCTCTTACAACGGCTGATTTGAC
The DNA here is from genome assembly GCA_028533065.1 of Trachops cirrhosus. NCBI lineage: Eukaryota > Metazoa > Chordata > Mammalia > Chiroptera > Phyllostomidae > Trachops > Trachops cirrhosus. The sequence goes on from CM052548.1 coordinate 81,665,955, forward strand.
TGCCTCTCGACCCAGGGATCTTTCTGAAGTTGACAGAATAACTTAATTGGCATTTTCAGCACGTTTAATGTCCTGATGAAGTTCAAAATCTCCCATGTGAGTTCTATAGAAATCAATTGCTAGAATAAAGATTTTCTTGGTTCACTGGGAGGTATATAATAAGAATAACAATAACAAAATTAACTTGGAGTCCTTACCATGTGTCAAGTTCTAAACTGTACAAATTACACCTATTGATTCATGTAATCCTCATCAATTTTGTGAAGCAATGACTGATTACCCCCATTTTACAGCTGTGGAAACTGAAGCATAAAAAGTTTAGTGAGTTGTCCAAGTGTATGCAGTAGGAGAAGCCTGAACTGGTAATCAAGCAAATGTACTCGTGAGAAAGTCTCACAGTTAACAGACGATGAAGGAGAAGAGAGCAAGGGAAGCCACAGTTACAATAAATTGAACAGCTTTTTTAAACGATTGTTCCTCACACACATTTGCACGGGGATCACGCATTTTGACTCACATCCATCACTCCAGGGTACGTTTTGGGAAATGCTCTGTTCATTTAGATTCTCAATGGCTGCACTTCTAGGTTCAGATCAACTCCGAAGTTCCCAAGCTGCTTAGCGAACCTTGAGTAAACAGGTCTGCAGTTTTCCAGGGGAGCGGGAAGGAGTTCAAGATAGTTCATGGCATTTACTGCACGAATTCTTGAAGATAAGAGGTTTCCCGTTGTGACTGTGGCATGTTCCTTCAAGGAGGATGATTTATTTGTGTTGTTTTCTTCTACACCCGTGATCGTTAGAATAACGCCTAGAATATGGCCGGTGCTCAAACAGTACTGGATGAATAAATGGGTTAAACAAATATCGGGGTTCATTACCTTCACGTACACTAGATTTGTTCTGAACCCTGCAGGATAGCAGAAGAAGCAGGATGGAAAGTGACTCGAAGGTCTGTCCTCTGCAGCCCCTTTATTCCACAGCACTTGAGAACAGGAAGACCCACGCCCCAGCACCTGGGAGAGTTCCTGCCTTTGGTATAAAGTGTTTTTGTTTTGTAATGAGGACAAGGAGGATTTTCATTCACTAATCCCAGCAGTAAACACTTTCTGAGGGCTCATTATCCAGGAGCCACTGGATACATAGTGAAGAAGAAAAGCCCATGTGAGCCCTTGTACAATAATCACTGTGACCGTAATCTTTACCACATTTTACGTGTGAGAAACACAGGCGGCCAGGCGAGTGATTGGCGAGCTGGGATCGGGGACCTAATTTGGCGTTCCTCAGGAGCTGTGTCGTTAACCAGTAGTCTACGGCCCCTTCTCCGATTTCAGTGGAATGAATGACACCATCAGAAATCACAGGCGTAACAAGTGCCCTGCAGGAACAGCAGGGGGTGTTCCGCAAGCCTGTAAGGGAGGGGATCAGGGTGGGGACTTTTATAACAATAGTCATCATGATGAATGGCTTGTTTCGGACAGAATATTTTTTCCTTTAGGCAGATGTTTTCTGCATTATTTCAGCAGGTTCTCTTGCTCGTTTGGAAAATTGCTTTTGAATAGAAACCATACTCAAAACTATTTTGGGGTTAAGGTATGTTTTAACATAGATAAATATGAGATCGATAAAAGGAAAATTTAGAAGATCTGTACATGTGACTAGGAATTCAAGGAGAAGGTATGTGGCAGAGATACTAAGTGATTCACAGTCTTGTTGATAGAAGTTATTAAAAGAAATTTTTGCAAAGCTATCCAATGCTTATCATAGGTTTTGTACATATTAAATGGCATTAGTATATTCATATATTTAGACAATATTTGCTATAAGGAGTACCAATGCAGTCATATAGAATTATAATGTAATCATCATATGATTATAATCTAAACTATTACAATTATTAACACATAATCCTATGATAGAATTAAACTGATACAGGTTTCCTTTTTCATCCATATTTTAAACGTATTGAATTAAAGGGGAAAATGCCAGCATTTTTGTGGAATTTAGTAAAAAGAATTCTTATACTGGCCTGTATAATCCAGGACTGCTAAGACTCACACGTTTGTCCTGATATTTCTTATCCTTTGAAAAACCACCCCCTAGAAAAACAACTCAGCTACCTCTAGGGTGCTCGATGTTTGTATCGTGCTCACATATAAGCACGTTGTCTTTTTGGAATCAGGAGTAAAAATCACGGCCCGTGGCACAGGTTAAAAGCAGGCACCGCTGCTCCGACAAAGAATCTCTTCCCGGGCTGGTTGGAGATTGGCAGGAGCTCAGCTCCAAACATCCAGGGCACGCTTGTGGTCCCGGAGCGCCCCCCGGAGGCCAATGGCAAAATAGCAGCCTGTCGGGCGGCAGGAGGAAGGCGAGGAACCAGTTAGCTGTTCTGATACAGTTTTGGACTCCTTAGTAAGGCAACAAGCGAGAACACAGAGGTGGCAGGTGAGACAGCAAGAGAAAGGGCTAAACGCAGGATCAGTCAATGATTCTAGCGGCTTTCAAACGCCCGGGATGTTTCAGTTGGTGAGGGAAAGCAGCACGTGTGAATTATCTCTCGGTAACAGTCAGGGAAATCCTCCGAAGATGTGAATGAATGTTCTTGCCGATCAGGACAGGCGGAAAAATTTGTACGGTGGTAATAAAGCCTTCCTGCCAGTTTTTAACGGCTGTATTACTGAGTCTGCCTCCCGTCAAATGTGAGGGTGCCAATGAAAAGAAGCCTGTGAATACAGCCTACATTAGGTGCTAGTGATACTATTCTTGTACAAAAAGGCTGCCCTTTTTGGTAGTTTACCACTGATAAAGTTTTGATCCAGCCGCACGACCCCTGGGCTCTCACCGAATAGCACAGGAGAACTGTGCAGGGTGTCTGCAGCCCCTCGCGCACCTGGGAGCAACCGGCCGTCTTCTGGCTGCAGCTCAGAGCCTCTCGCTGGGCGTGTGAGTCGGTATTCGTTCCCGTGCTGGCTTCATGGCAAAGCCGTTAGAACGATGCCACCGCCAGGTTGTGTTTCTCGCTCACCAGCCACCGCACACATCGAATGCACAGCTTCAGAAACGAGTTACTTCCACTTAAGTAGCTGTGTAACGGCACAGAATAGCGTACGTGTTTAATAGCTCTCAAGGAATAGTTTATGAAGCACGTTCCTTTGTGCCAGGCATGAGGCAGGACGTTAATAAAGCAGACACGACAATCCCCCTTTCCTGGAGCCTGGAGAGTCATGTACTATTTTTACAGCAGTCTGATTTGGTTAATTTCTAGCTTGTATTAAAATTTAGAAGAAAGTTTAAAATCTTTCTTAAAAATGGCCTTGGGTACAAAGTTAATCCCCTGAAGGTTATTTCCGGCGGGAAATTTGGGAGTGCGGGAGGGTCTGGGACAAGTAGGGTGCCGCCCTGGGTGAGCGTGGGGTGACCGGGGATGGTGGTGGGTCCCAGGCCAGCACTGTGCTCATTGCTGGCAGGGACCATCCTATGATCCTCGAGTGAGGTAGGTTTGTCCACATTCAACACCCAGGGATGTGGGGTTGAGTGAAGGCCACAGCCCAAAGCCACACAGCTGGTTAAGCGCACACTTTGGTATTTCTTACCCAATTAAAACAAAAACTAGAAAATGAAAGATTTTTTTACATATCAATACCAAAGATAAGCAGGTCTTCAATTTGCACAAATAGATGTCAGTCAAAGCACAGAGATGGACCGGACCCGCCCTGCTGTCCGAGAGCTTTCTTTGCTGTTACGGACCACCGACGCTTTCCTGTCGATGCTCATTCCAGAAAGAAGTCTTCTGAATATTATCTTGATCAGACCTGAACCTGAAAAGACTAACTGTCTGTCAGTAGCAATCTCCTGGCTTTCAAACAGAGCTCGTTGAAACTGGACACAAATCCTTCAGCCGAGAGCAAGGCATGGAAATTCTCAGCAGGGGGCAAATGGGAGGTCAGACCAGAGCATTGCTGCAGCCAGCGGGCACCTGGCTGAAGGAAGCTTACAAAACGAACCAAACGAAACAACACAAAACAAAACCACGCTTTGCCTCCTTTTGTTCGTAATAAAATGCTGACACCATGTTGATTTTAGCGTAGTAAACAGTGCGGTTGGACCTCTGCTTCACCATATGGGACTGAGCACCATAAATATGTTTTATATTGGTTCTTAGGAGGGGAAAATTGAGGATCTACTCTTTGCAAGAATCATATTTTTATGAGCCTGCTGAAGAGTAGCTGAATGTGGAATCACATCACGAATTCTCAAGACCGTCATAATCAGAGCAGGCAAAGTATATATTTGCTCAGGGAAACATCTGGTAAGGAATTTCTCCTGAGCCTCATCAGGAGTTGGCAAGTGTTACTGCCTTAACTGTGTTCTCATTGCTGGCTGTCTGCAGAGTGCTTTGTACTGCTCATCCTTCTATCATTAATTCACGAGTAAAGAAACAACCTTTTTAACGGCCGGTTGCTCACAACGAAATTTAAATTAAAAGAATCAGTCACTGATTTGTATTTAATTCTGCTGTATTCTTGAATTTCACATACGTGCAAAGAGCTCTAACAAGCTGTGAAGTGAGTGTGAGTGAACCCCGGTGCTCACACTTACAACCAGGCTGCTTTTCGGACGGCACAGAAGTTGTAGTTTTATCTCATAATGCTTGGCGCACCGTGACCACACCACGATTTCTAATACTTCCTAGTGAGGTTGTTGAAATCGGCTAAATTATAGACATGGGCAACCCTTCTTCAGTCCAAAGAGAGGCACTTTCCAGCAAAATATATCTTCATCAAACTGTCAAATCAGTAATAGGAGATAAGGCATTTTGGGGGTGGGGGACAAAGAAAACCAGGAAGTCATCTCCTTCGACACATTTATCTCCTGGATGCATGTCACAGGTGGCATCACAACATGCACCATGGACTTTGGGGGCATGTTTGACGTCAGTACACGTATGACCAGGATCATGCTATTTGCATTCTAGATTTCCCATGTGTCATGCAACCAGTGCAATGCTGTCTTGATAAACCCACTTATAGGTTGCTATACCATGTTTTACAGTTGATTCACAACTGAATTATGTTCTTTAAAATTGTGGTAAAACATTTAGCAGGAGATCTCTCTTATGCAGATTTTAAGTGCTTGATACAGTGTTGTTAACAGTAGTTACACTATGCTGTCCAGCAGGCTGTCCAGCAGGTCTCTAGAACTTACTTATCTTGTATAAGTGAAACTTTGTGCTCATTGAATACCTTCCGTTTCCTCTTCCCCCCCAGTGCCTGGCAACCGCCATACTACTCTGCCCTTCTGTGACTATGACTCTTTTGGGTCCCTTGTATAGTTGGAGTCAGGCAGTAATTGTTCTTGAGTGACCGGCTTACTTCACTTAGCATAACGCCCTGCAGGTTCATCCAGGCTGTTGCATACTGCAGGATTTTCTTCTGTTGTTAAGACTGAGAAATGTTCCACTGTATGTGTGTCCCACATTTCTCTATCTATGCATTCGTTGTTGGATATCAGGCTCTTTCCATACCACGGCTGTGTGCACCGTGCTGTAGTGGACACGGGTGCAGCTATCTCTGAAGACAAGTCAGTTTGAGGATGTGAATAAATTGGAACCCTTGTGCCCTGCTGGTGGGGGTGTGAAATGGTGCAGCTGGTATGGAAAACAGTATGGAGGTCCCTCAAAAGATTAAAATAGAACTACCTTATGATCCAATAATCCCATTTCTGGGTGTAAATGCAAGTGAATTATTTTTGATATGGTAGCTGGCAAATATCATATCAAAATACCATATGATTACTAACAAGAATAATATAAGATTGCAGCTTTCTCTAATATTTTCTCTGGTCAAAATATTGATAGCACGTGGTCCAAAATAAGCGTGGGCAAGAACGAAAGTAATATTTCTGTTTTGTGCAGCACCAGCCTGCCCTGGCCGGTGCTATTATTAAGTTTCAGTAATTGTTAAGGTCGTCAATCTCTGGCAAGAACCTTTCGGAGCGCTTGATGATCGCGGAGCACCAAGCTGTGCCGCGCTAAAAGATGATGAATCTCCGTCCAGGTGAGGCTCTGCCCTCTGGCTATCGTAATGCATCTCCATTTCGTTTACAAATGGGCATCCGCTCTGCGAAATGGCAACAGGGTGCACACAGTTTTATAAACAGATGAGGTGTTTGCTCCAGCGTATATCAGAACTTACGCGGTTGAACGTGCGGTGGGAAGTCTGGGGGAAATAATTACGGTTACCTGGAAAATAAATTACCATGGTAAATCATTGTGATAAGCTATTTAAATGATTAAAGATTATTTTTTAAAATGTGCTCTTAATAATAGAACTCAATTTTAACTTTGTTTTCACTTTTACAAAAGTAAAGTGTTTTCTACCTAAACATAACTTTACCTCATCATCCATAATTTTGGTCATCTATAAATTTGAAAGCAATCACTCTAATCTTTGCTGTTAGATTCATTAACGCATCAGCCATATTTTGTCCCAGCTGTTTTAGTTCTGGACAAGAGTTTTTTATTTTTGATGGGAAATTTATTTTCTGACCACACAATGGAAATAACGTTATCTCCTCTTTTTGCTGATTGGTTTTTAAAGGTAGCTGTGTATTCTTCCTGATTAACCAAAGGTGGTATTTTATGGATAAATACACAGGAGGAAAGTTGTGCAGTGCCTGCTATAACTTTTTAATTTATTTTGTTTTTGACTTAAGCATTTTGTCCTGCATCAGTGTTTCCTATGAAGTACCTTTGCTCTGGTTCAATGACCATTCTTTATTCCAATGAACACAGTAAAGCCTCCATTTTTATCAGAGGTTTTTTCAAACATGTAGAAAAGTATGAAAAATATAGTCATCGCATAAGAAAGCACCACCGAGCTTTATAAACTCTTTAACATTTTGATATATTAAGATTTGTTAAAAACTAAAAGATGACAGGAAGAATCTCCGTATGTGGCTAGCCTTCCTCGCCGCGCCCTTCCCCGGACTCCCATCCTGCTGGTTAGAGCGTCTGCCCAAGCCAGTTGAGTGTGTCCACCATCGCTGCCCAGGGCCCGCCCACGAACTCGTGTGGTGGTTTGTGTATATTCAGCCTCCGTACAAGTAGTCCGCTGACTGTGACTATCACTCAGCCGGCCTTTATTTTTCGGTCTGCTGTTTCTGAGTTCTCCCCATGCTAGCGCCTCTGCTCCCTTTTTGTTCAGTTGTAAGCACTGTGCATGATGCTGTGACTGAAGTGTACGTGCTTCCTTTGTCGTGCTTATGGTGCCTTCATGTCAAAATGCGTAAACTCCATCTAATCATGAGGAAGCATCCGACAAATGCAAATTGCGAGACATTTTGCAGAACTGACCAGTACTCTCCAAAGTGCATGTTCGTGATAGACAAGGAAAGACCTAGAGACTGTCACACCTTGGCGCTCACCCAGGAGGCTCGGTGGCTAAATCAGCGTAGGGTCCTGGGCTGGATCCTCGAGCGAAGAACAGCCACGGGAAATGGGTGAGATCCAAGGCTGGTCTTTAGTTGTGATGCACTAATGCTAATTTCCTAATTTTATTAGTTATACTAGGTGTGTGCAAAATGTTAACACAAAAGGAAGCTTCTCGAAGGCTATGTGGAAGTCATGCTCTTTCTGCAATACTTCTGTACGTGTGAAATTGCTTGAACATAAAACTTAACAAAAAGAATCTGTATTTTGTTTCTTGTACGCAGGGTTTCTATAGAACAAATATTTACTTTTCACCAAATCTTTGTTTGATTTAATAGGTTTCTGTTACCGTCACCTCACAATTACCCATTATTGTTGTGGAATTATCAGTTTCCATGAACAATTCTTTATTTCTTTTGCTTTATGTGTTTTGAGGCCATGATGTGAGGTGTTATACAGCTTGTAGTTTTTCTGTCTCCTGGAGGATTTTATGTCCCTTGCATCCCTATTAGTGTCTTTTGCCTTTCATGTCATTTCACCTAATTTTAGTTATTACTAGAATATCTTTACTTATGATACACACAGTATACTTTCCCATTCTTTTATTTTCTACCTTTCTCTATGATTCATATATATGTGTATATATATAAATATTTTTGCAAGGAGCTTAAAGATAGATTAAAATACAGTCACAATTTTTATCTTTTCATATAAAATTTATTCCATTGATATTTATTGGAACTATCGATATAGCTTAGCTTTTAAAAAAACATTTTGTGTTTACTCTCTGTGGCAGCGCTCCTCAATATCCATTCTCCGTTTCCTCTGAAGGACCCGACTTCCTCCTACCTGGGCACGTGACTGACCACAATAAGCATTGCAGGGCCTAGCCACCCTGGAGTTCCGTGGGAGTGTGCGGCTAAATTTTGTCACATGGGATATAATGCATTTCAGCCCTCCAGAGTCTGTGCTAGGAGACAGTTAGTGATGTCTTCTCTTTGTCTTTGTCCCTTCCAGCCTTCTGGTGCCTGGTATGCGGATGCTTCCTTAGGCTGCAAGGTGAGGACCACAGCCCAGGGACAGCTGAGTGGTGAGTTGAATGGTCTCTCATGATAGCAGTGAACTGACTAATCATACCAGTCCTGGCTGTTCATGTGATTAACATGGGCACACACACACAGAACTTCCTTATTTAAATCAATATATGTAGTGTGTGTGTTGTAGCTAAATTTTATTTTAACGAATATACCTTTTCTCCATAATTTTTTCTTCTTTGACTTCTGTTGGGTTGATGATTTTCTACTCTGTGTGCATGGAGAATGGAGAGAGATGTTACTCTCATTTTCTTTAGCAAATGTAATTATGTCTTATAAAATAATTTCTAAAGAACTCTCAGTCGGGGTGGAAATAGTTTGTTATCTGACCTGTCTGGTGTGATAGCCACACGCAGCTGTGAGCACTTGAAATATGGTTAGTATGACTGAGGAAATGGATTTCTAATTTTATTCAATTTAAATTAATTCAACATTAAAGTTTAATAGCCACGTTTGGCTAGTGGCTAAAAGAGAGGACTCTGCAGGTAGAGTTTTAGTTTTCATTTTATCTCTATCACTTAACCAAGATGGTGATGATGGATGGTGATGTATTTCAGCTGCACTTTTTGCCTGGGCATCATCCTGTTCTGATCTCTCTCCTCCTCTGAAGGTCCTCATTTCTCAGGGTCTACCTTGAATCGCATTATCATTCATTGGTTACCCCCTTTCCTCATGAATTCAGAAAAGAGTCCATCTCAAGCCATCTAATCTAAACTCTATTTGATGGATGGGGAAAAAGAGACTAAGACAGTTAAATTAAGATTATTAAGTTTAATTAGTTTTATGTGACATTGCATATTCTGTCCTGGTTATTGACTTTTAAAAACTTAATTTTAACATACCTGTATAATATGGCTACATTAAATATTGCTTGTAATAACTGTTGACTAAGGATTGTAAATATTCTTTTTTGCACTGAGATTTTTTATGGTGTTGTGTAACTCTGAAAGGGGTGCTAAAGTGTACCGTATGTTAATGGTAGCAGTGTGTTAATCCTCACTTGAAAATATGAATGCAGAGTGTGAGTGGACATCATTCTCAAAGTAAGTTTAAAATACTCTTATAAATACAAGGTATTAGCAGGTATTACATACCTTCTTTGCATTGTTTTAGTTGCATATGATAATCTAGCATAAAATACTGTAACATCCAATTTAAGAAGAAAAAAGCATGCAAAATACATCTCAACTTTAAAGATTTAGTTTACATTATTCTTTAATAAGTCCACTAAAAAATGAATGCTATGACATGGATGTTATGAAGATGAACAACATTAAAATGACTGAAAAATTAGCATATTTTTTGTATTAGGGTGCATAAAGGTTTATGTCTAAACATCCCGAAATGCTGACAAAGAAACTTTCTTTTTTGGCAAAGAAAAGTGCTGCGTGGTACTTTTTATATATATTTTAAAAGGAAGTAGTAAGGGCTTTAAAAATTTAAGCCTCATTAGACTGGAATAGACATTTAGAGCTCAAAGAGACCTTGGAAATAATCAAATCCAATCCCTTCACAAGTAATGACGCCAAGTTGTAAGGGAGTTAACTCCCTGCCCTTAGAAAACACCCTGAGCTACCCGGAACCGGAAGTGCACTGGAGGCCCGCCACTCCCACGCAGTGTGCTTCCGTCTGAGCTGGGTCCGCAGACCTCACGCTTGTGGAGACTGTATTTTGAAGACTGAGGTTTATTCACAGGAAAGTTCATGCATCTTTTGCTTAATGCGTAGGACAGAAAGGAGTGAGTAGCATCTCTGCATCGTTGCTCCTACAGGCTGAATGAGCTCTTTGCTGTCATTTATCAAAGATAAAAGGAGGAAATATTATCCTGAACTAAGTATCGTGGCCTCCACTTTCTATTGTAAGGATAATAGCCCATGTCCCTTGGTCATTTGACCGTCGTCATCAACCTATGTGGAATCTCTCTTCATGAGAGGACTTACTCGGTGAGGTTTTATTAAGAGCCCACCTCTGACCAGGCACTGTGCTGGACATATCAGTGCCAAGTACTATAAAGCAGGGAGACGCCTGGCCTTTCTGGAGAATGCCTCTCGTGGTAATTGTAGTCCTTACCCACTCCGGTGCTTGCCACAAAAATCACGTCTGGGGACACAGAGACATCAGTAGGGCCAAAGACCCAAAGATGTTAAGTAAGGTGAGAACAGCAAAAGTATTGACTAGCTAGGCAAAATGAAAGCCGTGGAAAACCTTGATCTGAAGAATGAGGTGAAATGATGGAGTCACTTTGGAGGAAGTTACTATGGCAGCATGGAGTGCTCTGCTGAGAATCAAAACCGAGGCTAGAAGGTGGTTGATGTTTTGCAAGGATCAAGTGGCTCAGTCATTGGGAGTCTCGCCATAGATAAGAGCGGCTGAACTGGCTGTTTCAAAGTGGGGGAGCTGGAGTTGGGATTTGGTCGGGGGAAGCCGTCGGGAAGTTTAGATTCCAGGGATGATAAGATGCATTCATCAGTTTTCTCCAGAGAAACAGAATGGCTAGGATATATATCTGTAGATAGACAGATGGATAGACGGAGAAGAAAACTGTTGACTGATTTGTGTCCCCCAAATCTTCTGTTAAAGCCCTAACCCCCGCAATGCGATGATAGTTAGAGGTGGGTCTTTGGGGAGGTAATTAGGTTTAAATGATGTCAAAAGGGGGGCCCTCGTGATGAGATTAGTGCCCTTATAAGAGGAGCCGCCAGGGTCACCGGTCTGCATGCCAGAGCACAGAGAGCAGGTGGCATGAGCTACATGGTGTAACCAACGCACCTTTCTTATCCTTAGAACACATTCGGAATCTTTTTGCATTTTATCTCTTTCATGGCCCAAAATGTATCATGAAAATTGCAAAGTGGGTGATATCTTCAGTGTGTCTTCAGCTTAGTAACTGCACATATCCTTTCATTGGCAATTCCACTATTTAATATTGCCATATAGCTTTTTCATTGTGGCTGCCGGTAGATTATCTTCTTAAGAATGTATTTACCACTGCTAACGCTACTGTCATTTCCAACGTGCTCATTGGTTAGGAAATGGCATGGTATCCGTGTGAGCGGCCTCCTGTGCCAATTAGCAACCTCTGACTTTGAAGAGAATTTGGCTTTATTTTCTGTACTATAAAATCGAAAAGACAAAGCAATGCACAGATGGTTATGCAGAGGGAGCCCCTGCTTCGTCTTTGCAAACCACAGACACAGCATATGCACTTATTTGCAGCTCGAACATAACTAAGCTGGTGGAAGCCATTCATTTGTTCCATGGTAAGGCTGTTCTGCATTTAAATACAGGAAGACTCTCGGTTTTGATGCCAGACTGACAGCGGCCTCACTGGAGAAAAATATAATAGTTGTCGCCAAAAGAAATGCCGACGTAAAAAATTAAGTGTGTAAATCTTACTCATAACAAAAACATAAAGTTAAATTATTTGCAGAGCAATTAAAGGAATGCTGACTCTTTTATACTATATATGAGTATATGTTTTAGTAAAATATAGTGACCCAGCCAATGAACAGCACACTCCCATCAGCTCCACACTTGACACAATCCAGTTAGCCTTTGTACAGCAGTTGCATTTTTACTTTACATGTCTGTCATACTGGTTTAAAGGTTCTGAAACCAGAGGATTGAAAAACATGCCTACAGGATATTACACCACAGCCTAACATGTTCACTCAAAGAAAAAGAAAAAAGTGGGAGGGGCTTGTATATTTTACAATCCTCCCATTCTATAAAGGGGGAAAAAAAAACCTGTTCAAGTACTGGTTGTTGGTAACTGGACTTTATAGCGTATCAGCCAAGAACGCCAAACCTTCAGGTCTTTCCTCTCTCAGCCTGTTTAACCTCCACCTTCTGGGGCTCAGATGCACGAGAAGAAGATGCTGCGGGGGCACGTTTTGAGTAGTTCCCAGCCCCTCCCCTTTGCTCGGGCTTTTTGGGTCGCATTAAGTATACTGCCTGCCCCTACGCAGAGCACTTTAAGAGATTACCCTCCTCTCCCCCACTTTACACACTTTTATAGTGCTGCTAATGAGTTAGTCTTCTGACACTGTAAATGCGTTCAAAAGTTTTATATGCTGTATTTATCGCAAAGCTTCTGGTACATTGGAAGAGTATATGTGAGTATCTTTATAGCCTTCCTTTGAAATTCTTTCCTATCCATCAAGCAAATGACTAAATTAGCAGATAAGTACATTACATAAGTTACTCATTCCGCGCCTGCAGTCACCAGAGGCAAACGGTCATAATGACTAATTCATGCCCCGAGCCTTCTTACTGCCTTCAGAATGGATAATGTGGCTCTAAATTCAAATGAATCTTAATTTTTATCCTCTTCTACTTAGAAAATATATTTGCGATAGATAAACAAACGCAGATGAGGATGTATCGGCAAACACAGGAAACCTGGCC